>LPNX010703396.1:0-42500 GCA_001517045.1 Pseudotsuga menziesii | reverse complement strand
AAATAATCTCTGGGATTCGTAGCACATGTCCACCTTCTCTACCTCTACTTTCTAGTGCAAGAAAAAGGACTCCTAGATGTATCCATGTGGATGAAAGTTGTCTATCAGGAATTGAAGGTAAGTTTCCCAAATGCACTATCAATTGGAAATGTAGAAAATTAATGAAGGAATATTTTGAATCCAAAGGAGATGCAGGTAAATGTCAATTATTACTATGTTTGTTAAAGTAAAAAATTTTAGTTGTTGTTAGGAAAATTATGGGCATAAAGACTGTGAGAAGTTCAGAGGCTAATGATTATATTGTTAGAAATCTTCAATATTTTTTTAATGTCATTGGGAAGAAGTCTCGTACTAAATATATTTGTGCAGCTCGTCATGTGTTATCAGAGTCAGTTGTAAGCAAGTCCACATGGCAACATCGCCTCCTATCACACACTTCTCACATACTCAAATTAAATAGAAAAACTATTAAGTACTATGTTATAAGAGAAAATATTGATACTCCAGGTGGAAAAGATTGTTGGGATTTTGAAGCTAATTGATGTTGTTAAGGACTTCGTACAAAAGTTCTGGCATGATCATACCAGACCTTCATCAAACCAAAGAGATGTGCTAAAGCTGAGAAAAGGTTCTACTAAATGTGAACCCCACGTCAAACACTTCCTTGACATGACACAGACTGAACTCTATGAGAGATTTAGGAATGCGCACACACAATTGAAGCTGGTCCAAAGGTCATTTGAGAAATGTAAACCATGGTACGTTCATATATGAATTGATCGAAACACATGTTGTTGTAGATACCATGTAGAATATTAATATTTTATGACACATATCATACATATATTTTGTGATTTGCATACTAACATTGAGCAGGGCTCCAAAGAATCCGTAATATCATCGAATGCATTGAGATATTTTACTGGCAACATCATGTGTCCAAGGCATGAAGGACAAAAATACTATGGAAAATCATGTCTATATGGGAATTGTTACAGGTGCAGTGGGTTTTGTCTTTTTAACCGTTGCATTCATGGAAGCGATGAGCATCAATTTGGCAGTATGATCGTGGAGATGAAGATCTTCAAGTACGTAACCTATCAACTAGATAGTGCGAACCAAAGTAAAAATATTGCATTGGTGAAGTCATAGGTGCAAATGATTATTGCATGTTTTTCCTTTTACACATTAAATTTCTACATATACATTCTTTAAAGGCCAAATTATAACACGACCCTTGTTTTCATGGAAACAGGTACAGGTATGCGATTTTTTTACGAAGTTCTACAAGATAATTGAGCAATATGTTCAGCATTTGCATGTAGAGAGGTTGCAGGATGAGGAGTATAGAAAATGTAGGGAAAAAGTTCCCATTGGGACCATATTATCAATTGTGGATTTTGCAGAAAACTACACCCTTCAGCCACAAAATGAAATTCATAGTCAATACTACCATTCCGACCAAGTTAGCATCATGGGACATATTAGGTATAGGAATGGCCCTGCGAGAAACATTAACAACAGGATAATATAGAAGGAGACAACATTTTACATAAGTGATGAGATATTCCATGATTTGCATTATGTGAAACATTGTTTTCAAATTTTCTATGATCAACTAAAGGAGGGAGATATACAAATGGATCATCATTGGATATGGTCAGATGGTTGTGCGGGCCAATTCAAAAATTCCTGAGTATTCCAATGGATGAGTATATTGCGTAAGACTTACAATGTGTCGCATATATGGAACTACTTTGAGATCAGGCACAACAAAGGTGAGCATGATGGGGTCGGTGCATGCATCAAGATTGCACTACGAAGGGAGGAGATGAGGTTTACCAGAAACCCCCATATCAATGATGCAAGATCGATAGTTAAATGGTGCTCTGCAACAATGTCAGAATGAACTAAAGTGCAACATACATCAAAATGGGAAGGAAGGGTAGTCAAGAATATTTTGCAAGTGGTTGACATAGATCGATCACATTCATATAGTTGTGGCACAGTACGAGGAACACGTGGATTTCATTTGGTTCGAAGCTCAAACAACCCCATATTTGAAATATGAATGCAAAAACTTTCTTTCTTTTGCAGCCCTTGTAGTAGTGGTGAATGGGATGAATGTGAATGAATGGATTGGGTTGATTATTTGGATAGTGTTTCACTTGAAGTAGACCCATGTGTATTCGTTGAAACAACCCACTTAGAGGAGGGTTAGTCAGATATTTCGACAGACTATGACCATATCTTAGATCTTGTACAGCCAGGACACATATATGCAGTTGTTGCCCCGAAAGACAATGATTGGGGAAAGAATTATTAGCTATAATAATGCATTCAAGGTAAGAAAATACTAAACAAATCATTGATTGATGATGAAGGCAATGAATTTTGTATTTTCTCAATTGTGGTTGAGGGTGAATATCTTACACTAGATGGAAATCAACAAGAATTAGTGGGCATATATTGGTGGATTATAGACTAGGTTCCACAGTTTATCACTTCACAAACTTGATTATTGGAATGAACATCGATATACAGAAAAATTCAAACAAGAACTCAACCAAGGTACATTAATACTTTCCTCATTTAGGGCATGAGATATTGATGGAGATAATTAGCAACAGAGAGGATCCAGATGGCTATATATTGAATGAGATTGGGTAATTGCGCTTGTACTTCTCTTAGACTACCACACTAACCTACCATTTGACCACTCCTACCCTAAACGTTCAAAAACTTCTATGAGATGAGGATTTAGATTTGTTAACCACTCCTCCTTCAATTTCCACAATGTATTTCACACGTATGGTTCATCGATCGGATCCCTCGTCAATGTTCTATGGAAAGTTGCAGTAGGCATGCAAAATTCATTTAGGGACACCTGGGCCAATTCAAGGTCGGGTTCTAAAAAACAAACCGAGCGGTGATTTCCAATTTGGTCGGCTCCTGAAGGTGTATTTTGGCATGGCTGCCATGGGAAGGCCACCCCCAACTACCCAGAATAGGGTTTCACAGGCTCGATGCATCATTTTCAGGTTTGCATGGTGGTCAGTGCATTCTTTAGATCATCTTGCAGTGCATTTTCCTTGATTTTCTCCATTGCTTCATATTCCAGAAGCGATTCCTAGGTCGTAGAGATGGCTTCAATTGCTTCAGTGCATAGTTTTTCTCCTTGCGTTACTCACTCAATAGCCTCAAATGTTTTTTTATTGCGCTCTTCAAGCACCTCAGAAGGTGTGCTTGGTATTTTTTGTGCCTTAATCTCTTCGACCTGTTTTCTTAGGTCTGTAGGAATCCTAGACAAGTGGGCTACCTTTGCGGCTATATATGCATCTTCTTGGCCTTCTTCTAGGGGGAACTCTACAACTGCGTCTTTGATGGCTTCAGCTAGTGCAATCCTGCTCTTCTTCCACACCTCAATCTCTTTCTCTTTTTCATGAAGGATGGACTTGTGACTCCTTTCCTTCCTTGTCTTCTTGGTAGCCTAATATGCAAGAGCATTCTCTTGGATCCTTATTTTGGTCACGACCACATGCTGAACAACATATACTTCAGCCAACGTGAGTTTGTATAAATCCATATATAGCATCCAAAAATCATGGAAAACATTATCAAACTCTAGTTTCCCCATTTAAATTGCTCGCACTTGGACGTCTATCTTTACCAGTGGAAATAGTAGCGGTGTTACTAGTGCGTCATTAGGATCCACTGCATAATTCTCAGCCTCGACTATGTTTTTGACTTCGTTGATAGCCTTAGCAAGAATATTGATATGCTCCTCCAATTTTTTAGTCAGCCACAGCTGCTTTTTACTTATGCCTTAAAGACTAGATTTCACAACCTCTACGATTACTTCAAAAAGAAATCTCATGTCCTCCTAGGCTAAACTAATAGTGTTAGTTATTTTATCAGCTTTGTACTTCTTTTGCTATGGTTGAGGTTGTTCCTTCTCCTATTCTCAATGGAGGTTGTACACATCCTTGTTAGTAAGTGTGCCTTCAGAATCATCCTGATCAGAGCCATGATCACTGCCATCCTCCTCTAAATTTAGCAACGAGTTGTCTTTACCATCGCCCCTGTCATTTCCTTCTTATTTTTCTTGGTCATTGCCTTGACCATTTCCTTGGCCATTCCCTTGGATGCTTCCTCCTTGGTTACCTCCCTGGTCCATTTTCACGTTGACTGGGGCGCGCCCTTCTGCAGGCCACTATTGGATGGTCATTTCCACATCCGAGTCAGTAACCATGAAAAGCGTCGGTAGTGCTTATTTCTCTTGGTCCTGGCATGAATCTAGAATAATGTAATGGACACCAGCCCAGAAAATTATGAAGGATGAATAATTTTGCACTGTCGCAGCCTGCACTCTGTGCTGGTTCTTTATTACTTCACGTAGTGCTTCTGCACGCAAAAAGAGCTCTATGTTATTTTCCTTCTGCCAGATTTTGTCCTCCTTGTCCTCCCAAAGATTCTGATACTTTGCACCATGTAAAAGAACTGGGACATCCAGTGGCTAGTAATCATGTGGGTCATACCAAACAATAAATTAAATCAAAACAAGAAACCGAGAGTAGTGGAATTTGGCCTTACTTTCCTTCTGTGCTTGTTCTGCATCCTCTAGCAGCTCGTTCAACAAATAAAGTGACAAATTGAAGATCACCCCCACTGCACACTGTTCGACTAGCTCTACTACCCTGACAGTGCACTTAGTGGGCTGCATCTTGCATAGCAGTTTGCAATATAAAATATTTGCACTGAACCTCACTGTATTGTCAGTTATAGAGGAGATCAATAATCCTCTTTTTACGTGCTAGAGGTTGTAATTTTCCCTTATCTTCATCGTGTCTCTATTTGTGTGAAAATATGGTGCAGGATCGTGCCCTTGTTTTGGAAGACCCTTTATCGATGAAATGAGATCTACATTGACAGAATATGATCTATCGAGCCATAAGTAGCATCCATGGAAACAGACCAGAAGTTGTCACACATAAGTGCTCACTTGCTTGTTTCTACCGAAGTGCGACATGGGTAACAAATTCAGTAAGCCTATGCTTTCCACTCCTTGATCCCATTGCATCGAAACTATCAATTGCAGCTCAGGTGGTATGGCCAACATCGTGATCATGTAGTTCTTTCTCTCTAGGTCAGCTTGCTTCCTTGTATCCGTATCTTCAAATTGCAACTTTACTAATTTCGGGATTATGTTCATCAACAACGGCTCTCCCGCAGGTATCTGGGGTATGACCAAGGACGAGCACGCTTTTGTTGAAACATTCACTTCAAGAGCCTCTTCTCTCCTTGGCCAAACATACAGTGGTAACATTTTCCTCTCTTCTATGGTGGAATTCTCTTTGTAGTGGAGAAGCTGGTACGTCCTCGGCAGGTATGTCCTCAGTGGCCTTACGCTTCTTGGTGGACTTGCACACCCTAAACTGAGGAGTTGTTGATTCTGGAATGTCTCATTATATGATAGATAGTCGCGGACCTACAACGGGTATATTAAATAGTGTATTAGCAGGTGGATTATGAGCCGAGGCTGTTGTAGAGGTCGAACCAAAGGCCAAAATAGGGGTTGAACTAGAGGTCGAAGGGGTCGAACCAGTCGTAGGAACTATCTATGGAGCTGGTCGCGCCATTTTTTCTGGTTATTATTCTCATTGGTGTACCTTCGGCGATGTAGTCTCTTATTATATTAGGAAAGGTGATGCTCTTGTAACATCGGACTGCTCACTGGTACTCAAAATGGAAATAACCATTAGCTTCGGCTCTCACAATTGCAATCTCTGGTTCGCTCTTCTTCTGTCTATGCAATTAAAAGGATTCTTGTCACTGGAGGCTCATATTTATAGGGATATGCTCGACTGCATGTGATCATTCGATGGAAGATCGACATCTTGTCGATCACATGGGATTCCCCTTCGACACATTCCAACATTAACTTGCATACTCAATTTTTGATCTGTACTTGTCAGGGCAGTTATGGTGAGGACAACAGATGGGAACAAAAAGCACATTGCCAGTCTCCTCGAACTTGTTGAATTAATGACGCTTTGCTATCATAACTTCCTAAATATTTTTGGGTATCCGCACTTTAATGATGGCTAGTTGTCATTCCCGCTCTTTACTATGATTTGCATACTTCTGTCGCAAACGTGAGATGGAATAGTTTCATTCTCTCTTTTCTCTTTTTTTTTCATATATTCCTACCTTACCCTGGCATGTTGTAGCCATCATAGTAAAGGTTTTAGGCAGCTTCCATTGACCATCCCTCAGACTAGTGTTCCATCCAGCTTGTGCAATTTGACTACACCTATGTCAGTGATGGGTGCGACCACATATGGTCCTAGCCAATGTGTCTTCAATTTCCCTGGATGCTTCAGAAATTTCCTGTTGTATAGAAAAATAAGTCCTCCAAATTTGAATTTCTTAGTTCTGATATGGAGATCATGCCATGCTTTCTGCCTTTGCTTCTTGATGTTTTGATGGAATCCTATGACAAAGTGTTCCTCCTCCATCTGAATGAGTTGTGACAACCTTTGTTAGACAACATCTCCATCGGTCATTTCTGTTAGCGTGACAATTCTCAGGTTCAGCAAAATATACTCCATCGAGACTTTAGATTCTTGTCCATACATCATTTTGAATGGAGTGTGCCTTTTTGGTCACTTGCAAGTTGTGCGGTACACCCATAGCACAACTAAAACTTTCTAGTCCCAATCATCTCGGTGCACGTTGCATTAGAGGAAATTTCAACTCAAAATCGGCCTTTTAACTCTAATCCAAATTCCATGTCATCATGTTTTATCCAATGAAATTGCTTTAATTTTGAAATACCATATAGTTCTTAAGCACGTTTTTAATATAAATTTGGGGATAGGTATCATAAAAAGACTAGTTTTTTGTTTGTATTTTCGACATATCTCCCCATGTTTTTACTCAAATTTCAATCGCGAATGCTTGTTGGATGCAAAATTAAATTCCTCATCCAACGAGTACCCACTCGAAATACTTTTGACGGACCCCTCTACCACAAAAACAAGAAATACCTCAAAAAAACATGATGATGAAGGTTTATCTACGATGAAAGCGGCATCTCGTCGCGTCTCAACGATTTTCCCATCCTATAGAAAATATCCCAGTACCAGTGGAAGCTCTTAGTATCCATGTGTATAGTTTGACACCATAAGCCATCTTGCAGTATCTTGTGCACATTTTCCTTTCCAGCGTAGTTTCCTCCTATGACACCCGCATGTGCTTCACTCATTACCCACTATCATTCATGGTCAAAGACACATTAACGTAATATTTCATCACAGCCCATCTTGTATAGTTGTCCCGCAATTAACATATAATCAGTAGCTTTGAAAACCAAATGTTTCTTTTGCACAATTGTGAACCCTTTAGGTGCATAGCTTGTACTCAGGAAGTGGATGATAACATTAAACTCCTTATTATGATCATCAATCATGGTGACCAAAAATAGTTGTGCGGTGGGCAAGTTATCCTTCAAAATGGTTGGCTCTTCACCACTCTCTATCCTTGACAAGTGGACAAGTCCCACATTCAGTCGACAAGGTTTAACAATGACCTCGAAATCAAATTATTGGAATAGG
Organism: Pseudotsuga menziesii; assembly: GCA_001517045.1. Lineage (NCBI taxonomy): Eukaryota > Viridiplantae > Streptophyta > Pinopsida > Pinales > Pinaceae > Pseudotsuga > Pseudotsuga menziesii. Next base: position 34,884 of record LPNX010703396.1, on the reverse strand, counting down.
ACAAGCCATCGACATATATTGCCCCCCAACACTGGCTTGTTGACCAGGTATTTTAAGGCCGAATGATCAGTGTACATTTTAAAATGTCTACCCAATAATTAGTGTCGAAACTTATGCAGTGCATAGACCATGGTGAGGCCCTCTCTCTTTGTCGTCGTGTAATTTTTATCTATCATTGACATTTTCCTGCTAGCAAAAGAAATAGGGTAGTCAAGTGCACCCTCTCTTGGCTGTGTCAAGACTATGCTGAGTGCAACAAACAATGCGTCGACATGGACATGGAACTGCTTCTTCCAGTTAGGAATTACCTGTATTGGCATAGTGGCCATCTTGTTCTTTAACTTCTCCAAACTTTCATGAAAATATTCTGTCCACTGGAACTTCGTATCTTTCTTCAAAAGTTTATCCATAGGTGCAGTTATCTCTGGATATCCTCTGACAAAATTTCTGTAATACCCTATGTGTCCTAACACTGATCTGAGTTGCGTGATTGATGTAGCTGGTGGCAAGTCAAGGATAATCACAAATTTCACTGGATCGACCAAAATTACATCACGGCATACAACATGTCCCAATAGCAAACCAAATGGTGCGAAAAAATACATTTCTTTGAATTAAGCGCAATATGATACTGGTGACAATGGCTTAACATCATGCAGATACTCTCAATGCAGTCTCTTACTAGACCAAATATAGTCCAATCATCAAAGTAGACCTCAATAAATTTATGTATGAAATATTTAAAAGAAGATACTACTATTCTAGAAAAAGTATAAGGTGCATTCTTGAGTCCAAAGGGCATTACCGTATACTAGTAGCATCCCCATTTTTTGCTGAAGGTTGTATTGTGTTGATGCTCCCACACGATTCTGACTTGATGATAACTGAAGAAGTCATCAATGAATGAATACATTTCCTACCCTTCGACGCTTTCAAGTACTTCATCTATAAATGGTGTTGGAAATGGATCATGCAGGCATGCATCATTCAACTTCCTTAGGTCAACACAAATCCTGAATTTTGTATTCTTATCCAGGATCACTATAGGTTCAATGATTCCTATGTCAAGCATGCATTCCAATTAAAATTTTACTTTCTCTTTATATATTGGATTAAACCTATAAGTTCACTGCTTAACTGGTTTAGCATCTGGTTCCTGGGGTATTTTCATCTCTCCCAAATGTCCCACTATTCCCTTCATCTCTGAGAAGTTGGTAGGGAATAGGTCCTGAAACTCATGCAACAAGTCTATGATCTTTGATACTGTCTCATCATCCCAATAGTATCCTATATTAGAAAACTTCAGGTTTTCCCGGGAGCCAACATTCACATAATTGATTTTTAGCAGCTTGAGGAACTGGTCTCTCGAAATACCACTTCCTTTGACTTCACGTACACCCTTCGACTCTGGTATTTTTATGTTCGTCAGATCATCATCTGGTTCTCCAGCCAAATTGTAATTGGAAATCCATTACTATTGAGTTACGCTGCGCTAATGGAAACTTTTTACCTCGACGGAGATTTATGGAAATATTTTATCCATGAGCATTCATAGCGCAACATCGACTGTTGGCTACTCATCGGTAAATTCAAAAGTGTGCGTGAAATGGGTAACAACCTTGTCCCAATATTGAGTTCCTTGTCCCAAATCCATGGACGCATACCGGCATTTGGGCATCATTTACAATGTATGAATGAAATGATGGACCCATCCCTGTTGCAGGTATTATGCAAATGCTATGTGACATTGATTTAGGTGCTCAATAGGATTCGACAACCTTGTGTACTTCTGAATCACGACGGTGACTTCGTCATCGAATCTAACTTCTAGTAACCTTTTGTACTGTGGCCATTCTGATATGGATTGTTTATATGTACCCCACCATCTGGCAGGCGTAGCCTTTAATACATAGTATAATGTAGACAAGCATTGTAGCTCTGTTCCCAATCCTTCGAACTCACTGAGGAATGTTGCTAGATTAGGAAAGCCCTAGTCCCTCATATGTGGGTATTTCCCTCTACTTATTCTCCACCCATCACACATTTCTGGTAATCCTGGCACATCACCTCACAGAGACTTCATGCAATCTATTTTGCCAATTTTCTAAGGCCCTCTTGAATCTGATGTACATGAACTAGCACTCCTCTAGCTCAGGTTTCCATCCACTGTAGGGTTTACATAATCATCTTTTAAGGTGCTAACAATATAGATATAGTCTAGATAGTCACCCTGCCCTTCACTATGGACATGTTCAACATACCTCAGTCCCTCCAGTAGATCAATGGGTGACACTAGCCTCATCTCATCATCTTTGAATGATAGGATGATTTTCTTGAAGTTTATAATGGTCTGATTATCTATGGACCAATCTATCCCCAGAAGGACAGGATATGGGTTCGTGTCATCGACAATGTTAATGACTTCAAAATATGTCAATGTGCACAACCCATCAATGTCGACAGGGACTTGATTCAACATACCAATTGGTAGGACCATTTCCTGATTTGCAAGCCTCCCTGATCATTTGGTATTCCTTTTCTGAAAAAATATTTTCTTGTTTCTCTTATTCAAAAGGAGATTCTGTGTTACACTTTAAAAAATAATAATAATGTGGTGAAATCACAAGGTATTCCAAGTTCCAACTACCTTGGAAATATGGGGAGAAACGGCGGCCATGACAGTTAACTTGAGTTACCATGCAGCACATCCTTATGTTTTCCTCTTTTCACTTTTTCAAAACTTGTGACTCAATTTTTTTGCAGCGGAATTTACTGCATGAATAAATTACTATGCAATGGAATTACTGTATGAGCGTTACTATGATGGAGTGACTGCATGAAACTATTCACATGCTAAGGACTTTCACTTAGGCGTCCACTGGATTTGACTGCAATATACCTAGGAAATAATGATCAAGATTTGTGTCTGCATGAAACTAGGAACTTTTACACAATAAACTAATTATGGATTCTTGATGTCTTTCACTCACAGTAAATGTAAACAACATTCACTCAGGTAAACATGGAGAATATGTGTTGCTATGTAAAAGATTCATTCAATCATAAACCTAAGAATTTATATTTCATGCGAGTGCATAACAAAACTTACAACCATAAATACAAACTCGGTAATTACACATAGAAGCTTGAGCTTCAAACTCTTCACTGAGTTTTAATTCTTCTTTGCACTTCTCTTCTCTGTAACTTGTCTGTCTCCTCTCCTTCTTTGTTTACATTTTGATTTACAATTTCATTCTTCATATAGAATATTTTTTCCGACTAACCGACTAGCTGACTTAGCATTTAAAGACTACAATTACTTATATATCTAGAAACTTAGCTTCGGTAACTAAATTCGATTGACTTATATGCAAGAGATCTGAACTCTTGATCTTGTCAGATTCTATGGCACTTTCTGGCCTGCTACAGACTCTGACAGAGTCGGTTGATTGGATTATGGATCAGCGAGTAATTAATATTTCCAACACTCCCCCTTAATTATGAGCAGATCATAATTTAGAAAACAAAATATTACAAAATGTTTTCAAAGAAGAAAACATGCTCTGTTCATGACAGAGTTCACTATACAGAACTTGTCATTCCCAAATAACTTTGAAGATACTGAAATGTATCCGTTGCCAATGCTTTTCTAAAGATTTTTGCAAGTTGACTTCAGATCTGGAAAATTCTAAACACATTTCTTTATTATTCACCATCTCTCTTATGAAATGATACCTTGTGTCCTTGTGTTTGGTTTTCTTGTGAAACACATGATTCTTTGACAAGGCAATGGCTGAATTGTTGTCACAGAAAATGGTTGTTGGTTCTTGTTAGTTCTATGACAGTTCTTTTAACATTATTCTCATCCAAACAGCTTGACATGTAGCTCCTGTAGCTACAACATACTCTGCTTCTGCTAAAGATAGAGTTACTATGGTTTGTTTCTTTGAAGCCCACGAAACAACACCTTTACCAAAATGAAATATGTACCTAGATGTGCTTTTCCTGTCAAAACCTGTACCAAAATAAAATGTGTACCTAGATGTGCTTTTCTTGTCAACTGTGTTTCCTCCATTGTCACTGTCAGTATATCCTATGAGTTTAAAATTTTCTGAAGCTAAATACATTATGCCAAGACCTTTTGTACCACTTACATACCTCAGAATTATTTTACCTGCTTTCCAATGTGAATCTTTTGGTGACTCTATGAATCTTGAGATCAGACTTACTCCATACATCATGTCTGGTCTTGTCATTGTTAAATACATAAGGCTTCCAACAAGCCTTTTAAACAGCGTAGGGTCTACCATTGATCCATCACCATCTTTGCTCAATTTTAAACTTGTTATTATTGGTGTTGGGACTGCCTTACAATTTGACATATTAAATTCTTTTAAAACCGTGCTTGCATACTTAGACTGTGATATGAAAATACCACTTTCAGATTGCTGGACTTCAAAGCCCAGAAAGAACTTCATGAGCCCCAAATCAGTCATTTCAAATTCACTTTCCATGAGTGTTCTAAATTCTTTTATGCCAAAATCACCAATAAATATTAAATCATCCACATAAAAGAAAACAATTAACATGTTACCTTGCTCATTCACTTTAGTGTACAACGTTGGCTCACTTTCACTTCTATGAAATCCATTCTCAATGATATAGGAATCAATGCGACTGTACCAAGCTCTTGGATCTTGCTTTAAGCCATAGAGTGCTTTCTTCAGTCTGTACACTTTGTGTTCTTGTCTTGGAAATTCATAGCCTTGTGGTTTTTCCACATATACTTCTTCATCTAAATAACCATTCAGAAATGATGGCTTAGCATCCATTTGATAAACATACAATTTTCTTTGTGCGACAATGGCCAAAACAGTTTTGATTGTATCCATGCATGCAACTGGTGTGAACGTTTAATTGAAATCTATGTCAGGTTGTTGTGTGAACCTTCTTGCTACCATTCTTTCCTTGTGCTTCTGCACATTTCCATCAGCATCTTGTTTGGTCTTATAAATCCATTTGAAACTGACTACATCTTTATCTTTTGGTACATCAACCAGTTCCCATGTCTGGTTTTTCTCAATGCATTCTATTTCTTCATCCATGGCTTGTGCCCATACTTCTTCTTCAACAGCTTCCTCAAATGTTAGTGGATCATCTATTTGAGAAAATAATGCAAAGAGTGAGAAGGAATTTGGTGTACCATATTCATATATCTCACGTAGACTTCTTGTCTTCACTAGATCTGGTGATGTCAAACTGCTTGATGGAGTCTATTGTCCTCTTGGTGTGCTTGTTGGTGTAGCTTGAGCTGCGATTTGTGTTGATGTTCCTTGCGCTGAACCATGTCGTAGTGTCATGGGAGTCAACAGTGCTACAACCAGTTGATTTACTTGTGGTGTTTGAACCACTTCTTCCGTCATGTCTTCATGCTCGACATTCGACACAATATTGACATTTTTCTTGACGGTTCCATCCCATGATTCATTCTCAACAAATTGAATGTCAGGACTAATGATTACTTTCCTTGTGACAGGGTCATACAACTTGTATGCTTTTGTGTCTTTAGAATAGCCAAAAAAAATACATTTTTGTCCCTTCTTGTCTAAATTATTTCTTATCTCATCTGGCACATGAGCATATGCGACACAACCAAAAAATTTTAAATGAGAGACACTATGATTCATACCTGTCCATGCTTGTTGAGGAATCTTGTTCTTCACGCTCTTTGTTGGACATCGATTCATAATGTATACAACAGTTGTGACTGCATCACCCCAATAGTCATTTGGAAAATGCTTGGCTATGATCGTGTTGCGTGCCATCTCCATAATCATTTTGTTCTTTATCTCTGTGATACCATTCTGCTGAGGTGTATATGGTGCAGTGAATTGCTTCTATATTTCATGAGTTTTGCATAAATTTAGAAATTCATTTGAAACATATTCACCATCTCTGTCTGTCCTTAGGGTTTTTATGCGGTGTCCACTCTGCTTCTCCACGAGTGCCTTCAATTACAGAAAAAAACTAATTGCATCAGATTTATGTTTCAAAAAACATACCCATGTTTTTCTTGAGTAGTCATCAATAAAACTAAAAAAATACTTGCAGCCACCAATGGACGTTGTCTGCATTGGACCACAAATATTAGAGTACACGATCTCAAGTGGCATGTGTGCTCTATATGACTTTCCAAATGGAAAAGTCTCTCTATCCTGCTTGCCAAATATGCATCGTTCATAAACTCTATCTGGTTTGTCGATTAATGGAAATCCTTTTACCATATTCTTTGTGTGTAACAACTTCAGTCCACCAAAGTTCAGATGTCAAAATCTGAAATGCCATAGCCAAGAATCATCCTAAACTTCTGTTTGAAATGCAGCCTGAAAAACAACGTTGTCATTTTCTTTCTTGTCGCAGCGAACAACTTCTTCTTTACTTTCTGCGTTGAATGCAACTTCTGTATTGTCTGGAATTATCCTCAATGGAAACAAGCGATTGCTGGTCATTGACACTCTTGCTATCAGCTAGTTGCTTGCACGTATATCTTTAATCACACAGTGTTTATTTTCCATGTAAACTCTATAACCTTTATGTATCAGTTGTCCAATACTTATAAAATTATGTTTCAGACCTTCTACATGGTAAACATCAGGCATATACTTATGCTCCCCCTGTTTGGTTAAAATATTAACAATACCTTTTCCCAAAACAGTGACTTGGTCATTATTTTCAATTGTAACATCAGTTTGAACTGAAGTATCTAGCTTGGAAAATAAATTTAAATTACTAGTCATATGATTGTTGTAGCCTAAATCCAAATACCATATGTCAGATGGAATTTCTTGGATGGTGTTACATTCAATTGGGGATGCGCTTGCCATCATCATTGCACTTGACGAAATGCTGGTGTTTGTCGACTGATTTTGGCTTTGCTTTCCTTGGTCATATTTCTTCTTCTTGCATTCATATGCATAATGACCAAAATTTTTACGGTAATGACATTGAGTCTTTAATTTATCAAACTTGTTAACACTTGGCTGACTTGTGTTCTAATTTTGTCCTCTACCAACAACATCTACAGGACTACTGTTACGTCCTCCTCTTGAGAAGTTTCTTCCTCTACCTTTGAAATTATTTCTCCCCCTGCCTCTTCCTCGGCTTATAGATGACTGTGCTGCAAATGCACCTTCCAATGATGCTTGAGTTTTGCTAAGCCTATGTTCATGATTGATGAGTGAACCTTGCAGCTCATCAATAGTAAGCGTTGTCATGTCTGTGTGTTCTTCCAAGGTTACAACCAAGTTTTCAAATCTTGGGGGAAGACTTCTAAGAATCTTCTCAACCACCCTTTTGTCTGTTATGGTTTCTCCATGAGATTTCAGTTCGTTTATCAAACCAACAACTCTAGTGTAGAATGTGTCTATAGTCTTTGAACCTTGCATGGACGGAGATTCAAAATCTCTTCTCAGAATTTGTAGCTTTGAAGTATTTAATTTATACAAACCTTGATAAGTTGTCCCCAATGTGTCCCATGCCTGCTTTGTGGTATTTGCCACTGCTACTCTTGGGAGTATGCTTTCATGCATGGCTTGATTTATGTAGAACAAAGCTTTTCCATCTTTCTTCCTTTGTTCCCTCAAGATATCTTTCTCAGCTTGTGAGAAATTATTATATGACGTTTGATATGCTGGTTGTACATAATCATTCTCGACAATATCCAAACATCTTGGCCTCTAAACAAAGCCTTCATTGTTAGAGAACAATATTCATAATTCTTTCATGTAAAAATCAGAGTTTGTAAACTTGACATATTTGCATCGGAGGTAGAAGCCATTTGATTCTTAACTTTTCTTAGAAAATTACTTTTGTCTTTTTAGGACAAGATTTCTTTCCTAAACTAGCTCTAATACCAGATCTGGGGAGAAACCGGAAGTAGAAGCCATTTGATTTTTAACTTTCCTTAGAAAATTACTTTTGTCTTTTTAGGACAAGATTTCTTTCCTAAACTAGCTCTAATACGATGGTCTGGGAAGGAATGGTGGCCGTGGAAATTAACTTGAGTTACCGCGTAGTACAACCTTATGTTTTCCCCTTTTCACTTTTTCAAAACGTGTGACTCGATTTTCTTGCAGCGGAATTTACTGCGCGAAGAAATTATTGCGCAATGGAATTACTGCGCAAGAGTTAATGCGCGAGAGTTACTGCGATGGAGTAACTGCGCAAAATGCTTCACCTGCTAAGGACTTTCACTTAGGCTTCGAACGACTTTAACTGCGATATGAATTGGTTGCGAGCAACTCATATGTGAACAAGTTTCACTTCCGCGCAATAACTTTATATTTCCTAGTCTAAGGACTTAGGAATATGAAAAACACTTTTTACTACGATAACCTACGATTAACTACGACACAACTATATTGTGAATCACTCACAATATCATATAAGTAAAATAATGATCAAGATTTGTGTGTGTGCAAAAACTAGGAACTTGCGCGTTAAAATAGGAACTTTTACACAATAAACTAATTATGGATTCTTGATGTCTTTCACTCACAGTAAATGTAAACAACACTCACTCAGGTAAACATGGAGAAGATGTGCGGCTATGTAAAACATTCATTTGAACATAAACTTATGAATTTATATTTCATGCAATGACATAACAAAACTTACAGCCATAAATACAAACTTGGTAAATACACACAGAAGCTTGAGCTTCAAACTCTTCACTAAGTTTTCCTTCTTCTTCGTACTTCTCTTCTCTGTAACTTGTCTATCTCCTCTTCTTCTTTGTTTACATTTTGATTTACAATTTCATTCCTCATATAGAAGATTTCTGCCGACTAACCGACTAGCCGACTTAGCGTTTAAAGACTGCAATTACTTCTATATCTAGAAACTTAGCTTCAGCAACTAAATTCTATTGACTTATATGAGAGAGATCTGAACTCTTGTTCTTGTCAGACTCTCTAGCACTTTAGGACCTGCTACAGACTCTGATAGAGTCGACTGATTGGATAATGGATCAACAAGTAATTAAGATTTCCAACAGAAGACGTTATTAAGAGCATGTGGACATATAGTTTACAATCTCATTTTCAACAACAAATCCTAGTGTTGAATTCCATCCAAGCTAAACTTGTATAAAAAGTGTAAATGGTCTAAAGATTAGTCAACTCTTTAAACTAACATGTTGGAGAGAATCAGCATCTCAAATATAATGTGCCACGTCACTTGCGTGAACCTTTAAAGACATTTCTTTGTTCCAACAAAGAGAAATATAATGTAAATTTGTTCTTCATCCAAACAAAATCAATTGGAACGTTGTACATGTGCTTTCAAATATACACTGCTTAAATCAATAATTTTTTGGGTGAGAGAATTTGACTTTTCTCGGTTAAAGGAAAATGCATGGATCAAATCTCTATAATATTTTCTTAGAATGGATTTCTTTGAAAAGATAGGATCTTGATCATTTCAGTCTAAATGTTTAAAGATAATTGAACAATTTTTCAAAAGAAAGGAGAATATCATTGGCGTGTGGAGAAAGCGAGAATCCATGTCTTCTAAAACATGCCAACGAAAGCATTATTTATGGTTGAAAGAAAAAAATATGACATCGAAAGCATTTCCGCATAAAGTTGAAAGATAAATTATTGGGCCTCACATCTTTCTTGTTTTCAATTTTTTGATCTTATTATCATGTGAGAATCTGCCAAGAAAACACTTTACACCTTATGTTGTAAAACTGTATCCCAACTGAAGCTCCTATGATACACCGGTCAATACCTCAACCATGGTTATACTGTTCTACCTTTTAGTCATTAATTAACTCACAATTCTCATGTGCACGTTGAGTCATATATATGCAAGGACCGATTGATCAATCCAGAGAGAGACGTTATCTCGTGATTGCCATGGCAGAACAATCAAGAAGTGAAAATGAGTTCTTTCCCAATGAGTGGGCTGCATGAGTGAAACAAATCATTTTTCATGAAGTTGAGGAAAGAAGGCTAGAAAAAGATGCCCCGCCTATGCACGTGCCTAAAGTTGTGCTTAGTGCAAATCCAGAGAAATACATACCTCAATTTATCTCATTGGGACCTTTCCACTATCATAATCCCAAGATCGAAGATGTGACTGATATAGGTCTTCATTATAATGATCTCACCAAGATATCAATGAAGGAAGAGTACAAAATCAAGTTCGCAGCCACACTCTCTCAGAAAATCATAAATTACCGCAAGAGCATGGAATCCATTCTTGCAATGATAGATGAAATGCAACCAAAGATTGAGCGCTTCTATAAGTAGGGGTCGCCAGTTACCGAGGGAAAGTACTCTAAAAAATTCACTCTCATGATAATGGTGGACTCGTTATTTCTTCTATATTTTTTATTCGTAGATGCATTTTACGATGAGAACGATGTTCATATAAAGTGTGACATTCTGAAGCTTGAAAATCAGATCCCGCTGTTTGTGCTCAAAGAAATTTTAAATAAATTTGAATTATCGTGGATTCTATGTTTGGAAAATGGCATTACAAAACTCCTCCATAGGGCGTGCAAGGAGTTCTGTGTGTTCGATTTTTACATCCTGAAACCTGCAATTGCTGATGATGCACTTACAGATCCGCATTTGTTGGGATTCCTTCACACAATCGTTTCGCCTTTCCTATGAATAGAACTGGACACCCAATATCCGTCTCTACTTCAAAGAATTTTCATCGTTGAGGAACAATACTTGGTAGAAAATGTGTGTAATATTTTCTTTTGCTGCACTCGTAGAACTAGGGGACAACTTCCCATCAAAGCATACATGGCGGGGGAGCTAGCAAAGGCAGGGATTAAGTTCAAATCATTTTCGACGAGGCTGAATTGTGCCATCTAGTTCGACAAATACTCCGAGACAATCTACCTTTCGCAGATGATTGTATCCTCGGTGCTTCAAACTGAAGTGTTCTTTAGGAACTTGCTCACCTTGGAGTTCATTGATGCGTGTCATCAAAATATAGTGACGAACTTTATTCAGATGATGGATTGCTTCATTGACACTCCGAACGGCGTTTAGGTGCTTATGAAATCTCATGTGATTAGTCACAGAAGTATGCAAAGCGAAAAGGATATAATGGACATCTGGGAGACCTTGAGTCAGCCTTTTGTCATGGCTATGTCCAGCCTCCTTCGGATCTAAAATACACACTCGAGAAAGCGTTGATTCCCAAATATTACAAGATCAAAATCAGAAGTGTTCTTGCTGAATTGTTTAACTATTATTATCAGCAGTATTTCTCAAAGCCATGGACTTTCGTAGCTCTTATTTTTGGAACTTTCACTCTGGCCATGAATATGGTACAGGCCTGTTGTAGCTTATGGGCATGCAATTCTGGAAACTCCAATTAGGAAGTTGAAGATTTTCGTTTTCTTATGGATTAACACAACTTAAATAGGGATTCATAGATAACGTACATATGTTAATTCCAGCATTGCTTTGGCTCTTTGGGAAGTTTTGTCATATCGATATGATGGTCACTGTAGCTAGTAGAAAATTCTATGGTTGCATTTTATATTTTTATTTTTTTTAAATTAATTTAAACAATGTATGATTAACATGAATGAATTCTCCATTTTATTTTTCAATCATAACAAAACCCTATACTTTTCATTTAATTAAAATAAAAAATTACAATATCAAGAGGTGTTACAAAGTTCAAGCAAAAACTTATAAACATTTCAAAGCTTCGCTCAAATATAATTATAATAGGCCAAAGCCTCATTGTTAATTGGTAAAAAAAAAATGCAAAAAAATTAAATATAGTATTTTAGCACACTCCCAAATGAACCACAATTCCATTTATAATTTAATGGATTAAAGAACCCCTTTTCAGCCAATGCTTCCTTGCAGAGAGAATCTGCCAAACAACTTTTTAGAGGGCTCAACTTTTTTCCCCAATTTATATTTAGAAGAGCCTCCATAAATATTCATCAAATCAATGTCTAAAGAAGTGGAAACTTTGACAAAGCACCAAAGAGTTAAAGGCTTAACTTTTATGTTTGTAGGTTTACCACAATTTAGTTTGAACTTGAAATGGTGCATATCAATCATTCAAAATCCAAACTGCACTGTCAAAATAACATGTTTCTCCCAAAGAACTTGGATGTGATATATCTTAACTTGTGGTGACATCTTCACCTTTACCTTCAGTAGGGAAAAATCCTTATGGCTACTAAAAAGACTTAAACAACTAACAACAAAATTAATAGGTTTATTTTGGAGAAAAGAATAGTTCCTTGTTTTCCAGATATCTCAACATATGAAAGAAAGGAAAAGTCTCTGATCCATAACACTTTTGTACCACTTTAAAAAATAAACTTCAGAAGAGTCTGAAAAGCTAAAGTGAATATGAGAAATTTAAAGAGGACATTCCATACATTTTGACTATAATCTCTATAACCTTTCTGCATCAACTGTCCAATACTCAACAAATTATATTTCAGACCTTCTACATTGTAAATATTAGGCATATACTTATGCTTCCCCTGTTCGGTTAAAATATTAACAATACCTTTTCCCAAAACAATGAATTGGTCATTATTTTCAAGTGTAACATCTGTTTGGACTGAATTATCTAGACTAGAAAATAAATTTAAATTACTAGTCATATGATTGTTGCATCCTGAATCCAAATACCATATGTCAAATGGACTTTCTTGGATGGTATTACATTCAATTGGGGAAGCGCTTTCCATCATCATTGAGCTCGACAGAATGCTAGTATTCGTCGACTGATTCTGGATTTGCTTTCTTGGTCTTATTGCTTCTTCCTGCATTCATATGCATAATGACAATTTTTTTTACCATAATGACATTGAATCTTTGATTTATCAAACCTGTTATCACTTGGATGACATGTGTTATGATTCTGTCCTCTACCAACAACATCTGTAGGACTACTGCTACATTCTCCTCTTGAGAAGCTTCTTCTCTGCCTCTGAAATTATTTCTCCCCCTGCCTCTTCCTCAGATTATAGATGGTTGTGCTGCGAATGCATCTTCCAAGAATGCTTGAAATATGCTGAGCCTGTGTTCATGATTGATGAGTGAACCTTGCAGCTCATCAATAGTAAATGTTGTCATTTCTGTGTGTTCTTCCAAAGATACAACCAAGTTTTCAAATCTTGGGAGAAGACTTCTGAGAATTTTCTCAACCACCCGTTAGTCTGTTATCGTTTCTTCATGATATTTCAGTTGGTTTATCAAACCAACAACTCTGGTGTAGAATGCGTCTACAATCTCTGAACCTTTCATGGATAGAGATTCAAAATCTCTTCTCTGAATTTGCATCTTTGGAGTCTTTACTTTATGCAAACCTTGATAAGCTATTCCCAATGTGTCCCATGTCTGCTTCGAGTTAATTGTTGCTGATACTCTTGGGAGTATGCTTTCATGCATGGCTTGATGTATGTAGAACAACGCTTTTCCATATTTCTTCCTCTGCTCCCTTAGGATATCTTTCTTAGCTTGTGATAGATTATTATATTCCGTTTGATCTATTGGTTTTGCATAACCATTCTAAACAATATCCCAAACAACTTGACTTCTAAACAAAGCCTTCATTGTTAGAGACCAATATTCATAATGCTTTCCTATTAAAATGAGAGTTTGTAAACTCGACATATTTGAACCGGAAGTAGAAGCCATTTGATTTTTAACTTTCCTTAGAAAATTACTTTTGTCTTTTTAGGATAATATTTCTTTCCTAAACTAGCTCTGATACCAGATCTGGGGAGAAACCAAAAGTAGAAGCCATTTGATTTTTAACTTTCCTTAGAAAATTACTTTTGTATTTTTAGGACAAGATTTCTTTCCTAAACTAGGTCTGATACCATGATCTAGGGAGAAACGGAGGTAATGAAAATTAACTTGAGTTACCACGCATCACAACCTTATGTTTCCCCCTTTCCACTTTTTCAAAACTCGCAACTCGATTTTCTTCCGGCAAAATTTACTACGCGAACAAATTATCGCGCAATGGAATGACTGCGCAAGAGTTAATGCGCAAGAGTTGCTACGATGGAGTAACTAAGCGCAACTCTTCACCTTCTAAGGACTTTCACTTAGGCTCCAACTGTTACGACCAACTCATATGTGAACAAGTATCACTTCCGTACAATAACTTTATATTTCCTAGTCTAAGAACTTAAGAATATGAAAAACACTTTTTACTGCGATAACCTAGGATTAACTGCGACGCAACTATATTGCGAATCACTGATAATATCATATAAGTAAAATAATGATCAATACGAAACTAGAAGCTTGTTCGTAAAACTAGGAACTTTTACACAGTAAACTAATAATGGATTCTTGATGTCTTTCACTCATAGTAAATGTAAACACCATTCACTCAAGTAAACATGGAGAAGATGTGCGGCTATGTAAAACATTCATTCAAGCATAAACTTAAGAATTTATATTTCATCGAACGGCATAACAAAACTTACAGCCGTAAATACAAACTTGGTAAATACACAGAAAAGCTTGAGCTTCAAACTCTTTACTGAGTTTTCCTTCTTCTTTGCACTTCTCTTCTCTGTAACTCGTCTATCTCCTCTCCTTCTTTGTTTACATTTTGATTTACAAATTCATTCTTCATATAGAAGATTTCTACCGACTAACCGACTAGCCGACTTAGCATATAAGGACTGCAATTAATTCTATATCTAGAAACCTAGCTTCAACAACTAAATTCTATTGACTTATATGTGAGAGATCTGAACTCTTGCTCTTCTGAGACTCTCTGGTACTTTCTGACCTGCTAGAGACTCTGATATTGTCGGCTGATTGGATTATGGATCAGCAAGTAATTAATATTTCCAACACAAGACGTTATTAAAAGCATGCGGACATGTAGTTGACAATCTCATTTTCAACAACAAATCCTGGTGTTGAATTCTAGCGAAGCCAAACTCGTATAAAAAGTGCAAATGGCCTAAAGATTATTCAACTCTTTAAACTAACATGTTGGAGAGAATCAGCATCTCAAATATAATGTGCCACCTCACTTGCATGAACCTTTAAAGACATTTTTTTGTTCCAACGAAGACAAATAGAATGTAAATTTATTCTTCGTCCAAACAAAATCAATTGGAAGAAATATGTAAATTTATTCTTCCGCCAAACAAAATCACTTGGAGCATTGTACATGTTCTTTCAAATATACACTGTTTAAATCAGTAATTTTTTGGGTGAGAGAATTTGAGTGTTCTCGGTTAAAGGAAAATACATGGATCAAATCTCTATAATATTTTCTTAGAATGGATTGCATTGAAAATCTAGGATCATGATCATTGCAATCTAAATGTTTAAAGATAATTGAACAATTTTTCAAAAGAAAGGAGGAGATAATTGGGGTGTGGAGAAAGCGATGAATTCATGTCTTCTAAAATATGCCAACGAAAGCATTGTTTATGGTTGAAAGAAAGGAATATGCCATCGAAAGCATTGCCGCATAAATTTGAAAGATAAATTATTCAGCCTCAATTCTTTCTCGTTTTCAATTTTCTGATCTTATTATCATGTGAGAATCTGCCAAGAAAACACTTAACACCTTATGTTGTAAAACCGTATCCCAACTCGAGCTCCTACGATACGCCACTCAATACCTCAGCCATGGTTATACTGGTCTAACTTTTAGTCATTAATTAGCTCACAATTCTCACGTGCACTTTCAGTCATTTATATGCAAGGACCGATTAAGAAATGCAAGAGAGACGTTAGCTCATGATTTCCATGGCAAAACAATCAGGAAGTGAAAATGAGTTCTTTCTTGATGAGTGGGTTGCACGAGTGAAACAAATCATTTTTCATGAAGCTGAGGAAAGAAGGCCAGAAAAAGATGCCCCACCTATGCACGTGCCTAAAGTTTTGCTTAGTGCGAATCTAGAGCAATACATACCTCAATTTGTCTCACTAGGACCTTAACACTCATAATTCCAAGCTCGAAGATGTGACTGATGTAGGTCTTCATTATGATGATCTCAGCAAGATATCAATGAAGGACCTTAACGCAATGAATTATCTATTTTCTTTTTCAATCATCTCAAAAACCTATACTTTTATATTAATTAAAATAAAAAATTACAATATCAAGAGGTGTTACAAAGTTCAAGCAAAAGCTTATAAACATTACAAGGCTTAGCTCAAATATAATTATAATAGGCTAAAGCCTCATTGTTAATTCGTCAAAAACAAGATGCAAAAAAATTAAATATAGTATTTTTAACACGCTCCCAAACGAACCACAATTCCGTTTATAATTTAATGGATTAAAGCACCTCTTTTCAGCCAATGCTTCTTTGCAAAGAGTCTCTGCCACAAAATATGGATCATGTAAATATGATCAATATTCAAAGCATGGAAAGAAGCTAACAGTAATTCTGCAAGCTTGCATTATTGAAGAAGAGAAAGAACTTGTAGAGAGCTCAACTTTTTGCCCCAATTTATATTTACAAGTCTCCATAAATATTCATCAAATCAATGTCTAAAGAAGTGGCAACTTTGACAAGGCACCAAAGAGTTAAAGGCTTAACTTTTGTGTTTGTAGGTTTGCAAGGCACATATACACTTTTCTTTTCTTTTAGTAGTCAAACTATATATGTGTGCGATAAGACTGAGTAGCAGTGACCTTCTCTATTTAACTGAAAACTGGAAAATTACAAGAGATTATCAAAACATATATTAACAATTTGTCTCTTTTATCAAAACATATCCAACAACTTACCTGATCAGGATAAAGAAGAAAATATGAGAAATAATAATGTCAAAGATTTCCTTAAGGGTGATAACAAAGGAGAAGCTAGGTTAATTATCTACAACCACATTCCTACTCGTATGCTTGCAAGGCTTTGTCCTTGAAACTTATTAATACATAGATGAAATAAATAATATATTGTTTAAAACAAACTTTATGAATGCTTTTTATTTTGATTGTGTCTATGTTGTGAGACCCAATTAAAGCTCGAACACAATAGTCCGAGATCTTAAAAGCTTAGGTTGTTCATTATCACAACTATAAACACTGCCCCATAATTTTTTTGGTATTTGTCATAATTCCAACTTATATCCTTTATATTTCTATAAAGGAATTCTTTGTGTGGTTAATATGGTTTACCCATGTTGATAGTCTTAAAAGGAATTCTTTGTGTGGTTAAGATGGTTTACTCATGTTGATAGTCTTAAAAAGGCCTCTTTTTATATGTACCGTTGTTCTATGGACTTATGATGACAACTTATTTTTCTTTCTCATGAAACAAGAAAAACTCCGATGGGTTTTTTTATATGTTCTTGAAATTGGATGAAATCTAGGTTTCAGATTAATGATTTGTAATACATGTTTAGTTAGAATGTATTTAAATACAAAATTGATGTGGTTGGGACATGGTATACACAGTTCAATGTTCCCAGTATACATGATATCATTAGCCGGTTATGAAATAATTAGTTAAGTGTTCACCATATGTTTTCCTCTTCTCTGAAAGGAAGTTGGTATTCCTTTCAAGTGTTAATTCTAGAGTTGAAAATCCACCGATGTGTAAGATTTAGTTTGAGTAACTTTATCTCATAAGGTTTTTCCATAATATTTCTTGCATTCCAAATTTGTGTCATGTTTGAGTTTGTATATTTCATTCTTTAAAATTAGAGCTGTTTCTACCAAGTTGAGTGAACTTGGGATGAATTTGCAGTATCCTTGCAATCAATGTCCTACTTCTATGTAGAAAAAGCTTCTTATCAAATACAGTGCCATGGATAGCAAGAGGAGCATTCATTGATGGAGGTATGGAGTACCATTCATGGAGCCATTTCCCAAAGCAAGCAGTCCAATTGTATTAATTGTTGGTAAGCACTGTGGTAGAAGCCCTGATTTTCTCTCTGCAAATACTCGGTATTCCTCTTAGTCAACTGAAAGCAACGAACTGTTAGAGAGATCACTGGACTTCATCCCGTTTTGAGTTAAAGTGAGGATTTATTTGTGACATATATAAGCTGTAAATTGTAAATTATTTGGGTACAATCTCTTCAATTGAAAAGTAGCATACCTACAACATGTCATCCATCACGAGGGTTGTCATTAAGTCTAGTATCCTCGATCTATGCATAATCGCATCGTAGGTATGTGATGTAACAATCTGTTTGCATTTCAAGTAATTTCCTTCTTAGAAGTAATTGTTTTATCAATGAGATCAATGAAAACTTTGTCTTTGGTATGAATTCTTTTTACGTTGGTTGGATAAATCGATTATCATTGGACCGCAAAATCATTATGTTTATCATGCATAAACGAATCCAAGGCACTTGGCATCATTCACCTTTGTTAGCAATTCCTAATGCAAAGCTCGAATGTTTTTCAGTAATATAAACCAAACAACTTCAAACTACTAAGAACCGATGCCTCATCTATATCAAATTGAATTAGTGGAATACATGCCTAAAAGATAACACCCCAATAAATGATACTGAGGAGACATCAAGCATTTCTATTCAGCGGTTTATTCTTACGAGACAATCATTCTTGTTATGTGTTTTGTTATGCTAGGTAAAACGCTGCAACTTACAGTAGAGTTGGATTTAATGGTATTTATTCATTGCATATGTAATAAATCTCTCTTAGTTTTTTTTTAACAAAACCTAAAAAAGGTTTATATAAAACAGGTTGTGCACAGCCATTCATTACAAAGTAAGAGCGGGAACTTAGAGTTCTTGCAGTTTAAAATTGGAGAAAACAAAAACTGGTCCATGGGAATGACCAAAGAACTCCATAGAGAGAATTTACAAGACATATAATGCCTGGGGTAGTGTATACCCTTATAAATTACCTGCAAAGTAAAAGACAATAAAACATAAAAACTTAGAAATCCATTTAAGGGTTCCCTGGAGACTTAATAGGCTGAACAACTGATTCCTCCTCCATGGGGTGCACTGCTGCAGCTGGAGTTTTGAAGGCCTTGGTGTGTTGTTTCATGCTTACCAAGCGCTGGAGGTCTTCTTGAATTCTGTCCACCTTGCCCATCATTTCCCTGAGATTACTCTCAGTGTCATCAATCCTTGAATCATGGTTACTGAATTGATAAGATGTGTACCTAACCTCTTCCCCCATGCTCTTGACCTCCTAAGAAATTTCCTTTTTATCCATTATGCCAATGGCCATCATTTCCTAGAGGCACCTGAGGTTTGTCTTCAAATCCGCTATGCCAACGTTCTCATTAACCTCCGACATTCTGCCTTGTCCAGGAGAGATTTCAATGCGTGAGAAATTGCAATGGAGAGCACGAACTACACTTGTAACCACGTGGGTCTGATCTTCAACAAATAGACCACTGAGAATCAACTTGAGGGTATTGAGTTCCTGCAGGAGAGAGTCTCGGTTTTTTTTGCTTCGGCAGGATAATGTGCCAACTGCACTTTCTTTCCACCGTAAATAGTGACAGCCCAAAATCGAATTGTTTTCAGCAATGAAGGACTATTTGTCGATGGAGAGAGTGAGGCCATTACCAATATTAGAAAACCTCAGTGAAGTTATAGAATGGGTGGTGCATAAATAGGTGGAGAAGGCTGCGAGAGCCACTCTTTCCTTCATGAAAACCCTAGTGAGAGGAAGAGTTTCCCACGGGATTTGCTGCAGCCAGCCTTTGTCGACACTTGCAATGACATCCAAGAGGATGAATTTCGGAGAGATCACATATCGGATACAGCCAAGACTAAGAGTGAAATGAGGATGGAAGCGGCTTCGAGGAGAATTAAACTCTCTTAGTTACACCAGGAGACCAATCAAATTGAAGAAACAAATTTGGAGTTTGTTGGAAAAATTATCATCAATTTATTTAATCTAACGATACAATGTTATGCATCAAGTAAATGTTACAAAGCACTTGGTTGGATCTAGTGACGTGCAACAAACTCCAAAATCCATAAATAAAAAAAATTGATGAAAACCTAAACTGACTTGTATTCAAAATATTGTAATGGAATGGACATCCCTTGTCAAGCACTAAAGATACTATCGAGAAGTTATGTGTGTTTGTTCAAGTTGTCCTTCTTGGCCATGGGTTTTTAAACACATTATTTATGGATTAAGGCCCAATTTTCTTCTCTCAAGTATGTTTATAGCTCCCATGATCCATATCAAGTTTTTAAAACATTATAATCGAGCTGGTATCTTAGATTAAGTTAAAAGGAAGCTCTTAGGAGCTCATGTGCGGGGTGGTTGTAGGCGTTGTTCTTATCCCAAGGTGCTTAAAAGTTTCCTTTAAGTCCTAATTCCCACTCTTTTTCCCCAACCATATCCAAAGGCTTGACACTTATGATTAGTCCCAAAAGTTTCCTTGTGGCACAAAAAACCCTACATAAAGGCCAAATATATCATAGAGACGTCCAATGTACATTTTCAATATGTCATTCTTGGTTATAAATACTTAGAAGCTTCCTTTAAATGTTAAAGGGAATCCAGAGATGCGTATGAATCTATGGTGTTTATGGTGGTTTGGGTATGGCACCTTCGGGCCATGACTCTCAAGGCTCAACACTAAAATTTATTTTGGGTTGGTATCTTAAACGTATGATTTTGATGATTAATATGAAATATACATTTTAGTTTTAATTATGGGTTTTAAATTATGTAAGTTTCATTGCTTGCAATCGTGCTATTGTCGAATTGTGACTCTGTAAATTTATTAGTAAATTATAAAAGGTATAATTGTATGCATTCATAGCTGAGTTTTATTCATTGATGCTGCCACTTGCTTGGAAAGGCTGTGACTATAAGTGTTCTAATTCCTATAACTTAAACTCTTTTTTTGGTATGTTAATGGAGGTCCTATGTATTGGTTTTAAATGATTTAGTTTAGCTTACAGCAGTGCCATTGATTGCAATGGAACCCTTGTTAATTCGTGACTATGTATTTTCTTATTGGCCATGTTGTTAAATGGGAATTTATGATGTATTTTACTTGCCTATAGTTTAGTATGGGAATGTCCATAAGATTGGCCTACTATTGCGAAAATGTAGATGGCATAGCTGTGATAGCGTAGACCGTAGGGTTTTTACATGGATTATTTTAAAATATTTGGGTTTTGTCTTTAATGGTTAATTCGGAGGGGTTTTTTACTTCCCGTCCATGAGCCTCAATAATAAAATGCACTATATATATTTCATTTACATTAATCTGGAACGTTGATAGAGAAACAATTTCTATTATGGCTTAATGGTTGGTTTTGGGTGTGAGCTTGATAAATGCGATTCCAACGCTTAAGTGAAATGCATAGCCTGTGTAAAGTTTCAATGTTTATTCATTTACATAATTTAGTTTTGTTATCGCAATTTCTTTTGACTTATGTGAGAATTTGTAAATCTTTGTAGCGTTGTTAATTTTTCCAATCGAATCCTACATGATTCTATGCCTATCATGGTTTGATAAAACCTATGTTTTTAACGACATGAGCCCATGGGATTCGATCTTGGGCTGCGTAGTTTTGTGGTTTAAAGTTGTATGTGTGGATTTTGTTTTGGCAGAAGTGCCGACAAGATTCAATCCTCAAACCTTTCAATGGATACATTATTTCATCAATAACATTGTATTAGTTTTAAGTTTGATTCTTATTTTGATGGTATATAGTATGGTAATGGTTTATAACAAAATCGTTCCTACACACCTTAAGAGGTCTCGACAGCTGCATACGATGTGGGTAAAGTTATAAAGTGGAAATTATTTGTTTGAAGTTTGTTTAAGATATTTGGTAGGTTTTAAAACAGATTAACTCTTTTTATCTTACAATTTTTTTTTATATATAAATTTTTAGTGATGATGTTTAAGCTATAATTTTATACAAGCATGCTCACAATATGAAATCTACCAGTAGAGAGAAGATATAAAGTTTAGTTTTAAATACTTCTTTGGTTGATAAGGTTCATCACTTAGGGTTAATAAGATTTAGGTAGAGAACCTTTGATATTATTTTTACATTTTGAACTTGAAATAATAAACACAAAATCTAACTCACTTAAAAATCTAGACTATGTTTAAAGAAATACCTCGGTTAGAGAAGATTGAAATTAACGAGTAAATTATGAAATAAAATGCAAAAAATAACATAGACCAAATCCTCCTATCATTACAAATATGAATAAGATATATTTTCTTAACTAGAATATCATGTTTGAGTAGATAAAATAACCTAGCCTATGTTAAAAGAAATACATCAGTTAGGGAAGACTGAATTTAACCTGTAAGTGAAGAAATAAATAATGTAGAATGTAACCTAGCTATGAAAGACAAATACTAATTATCCATTCAGAATTTAATCTCCCCATTTAACAAGAAAAGATGTGTAAATTGCAAGGGAAAAATCAAGAACCTCATACATGCAAGTTGAAGCTATTTTAATGGCTGAAAATCCTCCATAATTAAATACCGTGAATTAAAAAGTACATAGACAGATCTGACCTTTGTTCAGATAACTCGATAACTTGGGAACTACCACGTTCCACCGAGACATGACCCAAAACTGTTCCTGGTTTAAATCCAGATCCCTCAGAGCTGGTTCCAACATGCAAGTAGCTTAGAGCTCCTAAGGTAGGGCTTCCCTATCTGGGATATCAGTTTTTGTATCAGTTTCATTTTTCCTCTTAGGAAAAATGTTTTCCAAGAACTCTCTTGAATATCATTAAGTAGAATTATGGAATAATTAAAAGATCCCCAAGCCTCTCTTTGGCTTGGGTTTTTATTCACAAACTTTTCAAGAAAAGGGGTAGTTAAATCAAGAATCATTTGATTTCTGGAAATAAGCCTTTTTATCTAATTTAAGTAATTTTAATATTTATTTAAATTTAACTTAGGAACTTTTGACTAGGTTGTTCATGATTTTAAGGAGTGAATGATGAAGATAAGAGGAAGATTGTGTTAGCTGAAATTTATTCTCGACATTTCGAGCCACAAACTAGGGCTCATCATGAGGAGAAAGTATCTCACTGTTAATTCAGGTATGAAAATGACATATTAATAAGTGTAAGATCATATTTTTTCAATTAATTTTTTTTTTAGTTTATAGTGGATAACATTAATTATTAGACCTAACATTTTTATTTAAAGTGTATTTTAATGTTTATAGGCTATGTTCTTAACCTAACCATGAGATCTTAATAGACAATTTTAATGATTTCAAAATTTTTTATCTTATTTTTATTAAATTCAATAAAGTTATTAATTATAAATATTTTTGAGAAGGATATTACTTTAAATAATTTTCAAAATTTTTAAGATATATAAAAAATACCTATTTATTGGAATTTTAAAATTAATATTTTTTATAAATTTAATAATTAATTTAAGTTGAAGAAATTTTAATAATTAGTTAGTTATAATTAATGAAATTAATTTAATTTTAATTTTATTTCTTAATAACTTAATAGTTAATTCTAGTTAATAACTACTTTTAATTATTAATTTTTTTCCCAAATTATAATTTTTTAAAAATTCATATGCATTTTTTATTTTTAGGTCACAAGGATTTCTAAAGTATTAAATTAAATTAATAATCAATATTAATAAAAATGATCAAAATTATTAATTTAATTTAATAATTAATTAAGACATTAATAATTAGAGTCCTTGTTTTTATGTGTGTTTTTGTTTTTAAGACGGTGGATAATAGGGTGCCAACACTCATTGAGTTTAAGGCCATCAACCCTATTTAGATTTAATGGAAATTTTTCTATCTCTATGGCCTCCCTGATTTTCCTCCTATTGTAAGGTTCCTCTTTAGTGAAAAGTTTAGTTTCTTTAATGCCTATGTGGTGGCGTGAGTGGTGGGCAAGATTAGATAGAGCTGATTTTTTATGACAATGGTGCATGATGTATGTGCAATGTTCCTTGAGCCTCACTTTTGACTAGTTCCTACTTTGACTCTTGTAGGTATTTAATATTTAATTATCATTAGTAATAAAAATAACATGTGGATCCTTTCATTGTTACTTATAGTTACTAGTATGATTGCTATGCTTACTCTTTTATACATATCATTTGAAAAATTATATATTTCTATATATATACAATTTGTTAAAATTTTAACTTTAGGTATCATATAGCATGATCCCTAATCATATGACACTTTTCTTTTAGCTTAGTCACTTTCTTTAATAAGGCCTTCAGGTAAGGGTTAGGTCAACTGGGTTAGGCAACTCTAAACATACTTGCATGTTGGATTCCCTCATATAACATGGTAGTTCTTCAGTTCTTTTATGAGATACAAAAATTCAAAATTCCGTTCAATCACTTAAAAATAAATCAGATGTGATCAATGTTTTATCTGAGTCGTTTTCATTCATCATATTAAATTTTTTCAGTAACTCCTAGCATTTATCTAGAGCCCATACTCAACACTAAGAAACAAGGAGTTACAAACTTAGTGCAATTCCAGAGCTCCTCGCTCAACACTAATGCTAGGATGTATTTGTAGGATACACCTAGGGATACAATGGCCATGGATCCAATGTTCCAGATCTTATGCTCAACATCAACTTGGAAGGCTCCAGGGCTTATGCCCAACACTTCCAATTTTTATCTTTTCATGTACTTCAAAGCTTCTTGCTCAACACAAAACATCACATACTCATGTGCTCTAGAGATTCTTGCTCAACACAAACATCTCATCAATTATGTGCTTTAGGGTCCACACCCAATGCATGAAATCATTTATATAAAACATATGCAAGTGGCTTACTCCCAATATATCAAACAAATCATCATTCTCATGTGTAATGGGGTCTTAGGGCCAATATACCAATTAAAAAATCAAATAAATATCATAAGAAATGGGCCTTATGCCCATAAGTGTTAGGTCAAAATTCAAGATATTACATCCCTCCCCACTTAGAACAACATCGTTCGTCGTGTTCAAGGGACTCGAAATGAAATCATAAAACAATGTGGGGTAATCCTTTCTCATGATGGCTTCATTTTCCCAAGCAGCCTCATCGGCCTCCAAGTGCTTCCTTTACACTTTCAACTGGACTATGGTGCACTTTTCAAGCCACACATCTCTCTTGTCTAGTAAATGAAGGGTTTCAAGTGTAAACTCTCCTTCAGGTTCCAACTATAATAAGGACCAATCAATCACATGTTTAGTATCATAAACATATTTTTGTAATAATGATGCTTGGAAAACATTATGGAATCTTATGTGAGCACGTAAAGCTAGTTCATACGAAACTAACCCTCTCTTGGCCAATATCTCAAAGGGTCCACAAAATCTAGGTGCTAACTTACCACATCTTCCCAAGGTCAACGAGCTTTGTTTTGATTTTACTTTCAAGTAAAAATGGTCACCTATCTGATAATGTTTTATTTTATTTTCTTATCTGCGTAGATTTTCTGGTGATCCTTTGATTCTTTAAGGTTGATTTGGACCTTGGTAACCAATTGTTCCAATTCATGTAGTAAGTGAGGCCCTAACATGAGTCGATCCACCAAGCTATCCCAAGTAACTCGTGTTCTAAACTTTCGTCCATAGAGTACCTCAAAGGGACTCATCTTGGCGAAGCTTTGGTATCCGTTGTTATATGCAAAATTTACAAGATGTAGGTAATATTCCCACTTGGTGGGTTTTTTCATGAAATACATCCTAAGAATTTCCTCTACAATCTGGTTTACACATTTTGTCTACTCGTCTGTCTATGAGTGGTAAGCAGTACTAAATTTCAACTGTGTCTTTAAACCAGTGAATAAGGATCTCCAAAAGTTCCCGGTAAACTTAGTATCTCGATCCAAGATGTTTGCCTTGGGTATCCCATGCGATCTAAATATCTCCTTTAAGAAGATGTTGACAATGTGTAGTCCCTTATAGGTCGACTTCACTGGAATGAAGTGTGCTTCTTTTGACAATTTGTCAACTACTACAAAGAGAGAATCATTTTTCTTCTTTCTCTTAGGTAGACTCATGGTAAAATCCATAATAACGACCTCCCATTTCCATTTCGGAATGGGTAATGGCTACAACAACCCTGAAGGATGCTGGTGCTCAGCTTTAACCAACTTAAATTCTTGAAATTTCACAATAAACAATGCTATGTTGGCATTTAACTTAGGCCACAAAAAGTGTTTCTTTACTGCGGATATCATCTTTTGATACCTTGGATTCCCTGAGTAGGGTGTTCGATGAAATTCTGTGAGGATGATGGACCAAATGTCCCCTCTTTCTGGAACGCACAATCTCTCTTTGGACCATAGAATTCCTATTTCATCTACCTTGTACTCTTTTTGTTGCTGAAACAACCTGTCCTCTTGGACCAGGCTTGAGGATTTCAACATAGAAAAGGTCAACTCGATTGGTGTTTCTAATCCTCTTGTGTAAATATGAATTGGTTTGACTTAAAGTCACCTCATATATCATGTGAGCTCGTTGGCTCAAAGCATTGGAAATTTTGTTCTCCTTTCCCTTTATATGCTTTAGCTCGGAATGGTACTCGCTAAGGAAAGCGAACCATCTAGCTTACCTGGAATTCAAATATGATTGCTAAAATAAATACTTTAGACTCTTATTGTTTTTTTTCAAAAGGAATTTCTTCCCCATGAGGTAGTTCCTCCACATCTTCAATGCGTGGATGATAGGCTATTAAGAACTTTTTGAGGATAGCTTGTCCCATGACCACTTTGCAAAAGAAGGAAAACAAGTTCTTATCAATGACCAAGTGCGAGGAAATTTTTTAGAATCTTAAACATCTTTTGATGACTGCACTAATACTATGAATTGCAAATCCTGATGGGGATTTCTTTGTTTGCATGAATGCAAGCAAGGAAGGGCTCAGAGGTAGTTCCTCCACATCTTCAATGCGTGGATGATAGCTGCTAACTAAAGATCATGGGTTGGGTAGTTTTGTTCATGTTCTTTCAACTTTCATGATTCATAAAAGATAGCCTAATCATTCTATAGGAGGACTCCTCTGAGCCCTTCCTTGCTTGCATTCATGCAAACAAAGAAATCCCCATCAGGATTTGCAATTCGTAGTATTAGTGCAGTCATCAAAAGATGTTTAAGATTCTAAAAAATTTCCTCGCACTTGGTCATTGATAAGAACTTGTTTTCCTTCTTTTGCAAAGTGGTCATGGGACAAGCTATCCTCAAAAAGTTCTTAATAAACTTTCTGTAGTAGCTGGCTAATCCCAAAAAGGATCTAATGTCAGTGACGCTAGTAGGGGTAAGCCAACACTCTATTGATTTAATCTTTTTCGGGTCGACATATATCCCCTTCTTGGAGATGATGTGACCCAAGTACTGTATCTATGATTTGTAAAAATCACATTTAGTAAACTTGGCATAGAGACAGTGTTCTTGTAACACTTGTAGCACTATGCGGAGGTTCTCCTCATTTTCCTCTTTACTATTAGAGTCAAATAGTATGTTGTCTATAAATACCAAAACAAATTTGTCCATGTATCTACTGAATATATTGTTCATCATACACATAAAGTTTGCAGTGCATTGATAAACCTAAATAGCATCACTACAAAGTTGTAGTGGTCGTACCTCTTACGCAAGGCAATTTTGTGAATATCCTTGTCGTGGATCTGTACCTGATAGTACCTAAATCGTAGCTCGATATTTGAAAAGATCTTGGGTCCCAGAGAGTGGGTATAAATTCTTGATGGTCATCTTGTTAAGTTGATGGTAATCGATGCACATCAACATCGTACCATCCTTCTTCTTTACGAAAAGTATCAGTGCTCCCCAAGTGGACACACTTGGTTGGATATATCCCTTCTAAGCAACTCCTACAACTGTAGTTTGAGTTCCACCAACTCTGGTGCGCTCATGCGATAAGGGGATTTCGAAGCCGGAAGTGACCCTGGTGTCAGTTCTATGGAAAAATATAAGTCTCATTTTAGTGGTAATCATGGGATTTCCTCAGGAAATACGTCCTTGAAATCTACGAGAAATTAAAAGTCCTCGATGTGTTGTTCTCTTTTAGCTTCTATGTTCTATATTTTTACTACAAATGGTTTGGAACCTTTCCTAATGCACTTATTTTCTTGTAAAGAAGATATCTATCTTATGGAAACCTTCTTAGGTATGCTTTGAATATTTACCGAATTCCCTTGGCTATCTGTACACAAGATTGACTTGTGTAAGAAATCAAGCGTAACATGGTGTTGTTTCAACTAGCCCATGCCGATAAGTATATCATATGATCCAAAGGGCAGGATGTTCAGGTTTATTCTAGAAGGAAAACCATTCAGTTTTACCTCACAGTTTTTAACTATATCAGAAACCTTTCGTTTCGTACCAGTTGCTAATTGCACCATCCAGGGTTTCTCATGTTTAACTTTCTCTATTTTACATACCTCAATAGTTTTAGGTGATACATATCTTTGGCAAGAACCAAGGTCAATCAATATTGAAATAGAAGTGTTAGAAACCTTACATTCTATTTCAATCATGGTAGCCTGATGGTCTACCTCTCGGCCATCCAAGGCTACATAAATATGTGGTGTTCCCACTATGTCCTCTACCATTGCTTCTTCTTGTAAGTTGCGCAAGACTCCATTGGTATTGTTCTTACAGTCTCGAGCATAGTGGGGCCCATGGAATTTCCAGCATTTGATTTGCAGCGGGGCAACATTGGCTCCTTCATTTCATGCTCGTTTGTTAGCATTTGGAGTTGGTACATATGGATTTGTACCTGTTTTGTTTAAGTTCTTATTAGCTGGAAAAATGTTGTTTTGTTTTCAATAAGGTGGTGGTTTGAAATCCGGTTTGCAGTTATTCGAGAACGTCCTAGACCTATCTCTACTTTCGTTGATGTTCTCTTGCACTAGTTCTCCAAGCTCATAACAAAGCCTAGTTTTGTGGAGGGTGGTGTCCAATTTTTTAGGCATGTCAAATTCAATCCTCTCTCGGAAGTTGGGAAGAATACATCATAAAAACTACTGTATTTTCACTTTATCGTCCTTTATGCAAGGCACATAATGTAACAGATCCAATTTTTTTTTATTGAAAGCATACATAGTCATGGAACCCATCCTTAATTCATGAAATTATTTCACCTTTCTGTTGAAGAATGTTTCCGACATGTATTTCTCCTGAAAAATCTTGCAAACATTACTCCATCGAATTTCTCTTACCTCATATTTCTTTGTATGATTTAGGTCTCTACACCATCTAGATACTTTTCCATTTAAATTATATATTGCTAAAAGGGACTTGATATCGCTAGAGTAGTTATGTACTCATAAATATTTGATCATACCTAGAAAGCCATTTTTCATCTTTCCTCCCTATGTTCATCTCTCCTTCATAGGTTGGGTATTTTATCTTCCTGAACTCTGACTGGAGATTGTCATCATTTCTTTGTTTCTTTCTACAAGGATAAATATCATCATCACTAGAAGGACTGTGTCAATCTTTTTCTAGAGATTCGGGGGTATGTTCTTCTTTTCCTTATTTTCTCAGGATGCTGGCCCTCTTATTATAGAATTCCTTCTTGAACCTATTGGCTGAATGAGTGTGTTTTCCCTGTGGGATTCCTCCCATCATGTTCCATATTAAGGCTTCATTAATTGCTTGTTGTTTCTTTCTTTCATTCATATTATCATCCTTGAAACTCTGTAAGTCTGCTTGAAGAATTTGTATGGTTTTTAATATATCATAATTTAGCTCAACCACCAGTTCTGATTCCTATGTGGGGTATTCAACTTTCCTTACAACTGTTGTCTTCTTCTGTGTTCATGATCTCAATTGCTCTTTTAATCCTGAAATTGCAAATTTTTAATAATAGAAATTTTTTTTGTTAGTTAACAAAATCTCAAAACATACTTTATTTTCTGCACCAAATGTTTGGCACACCCATTAGGTCTCTTAGTGTTGAAACTAGGGTCTGATACCACTTGTAATGTCCCCAAAATTTGAAAAGAAAAATTATAAGCTAGTTAATTAGTACCTGAACTTGACATTAACTTATCTTCTATGGAATATGTTGATCTTTGTTTTATACACTGAAGTGACATAAGTTGTTCTTACCATTTCTATATGTTTTTCTGATGTGGTCACTAACGTAATTATATGATCTGTTTATGTTACTTGAACTGATTTAGATGATTACATGGTTCATTGATTATTTCTTATCATGCATGTGTGTGTGTTTGTTCAGTTATGTCTTACTTCTTGTTTATAATAGGTCTTCATTATTTATGGAAAGTCCTCACTTATATTTAAGTGTCAATAGGTGGAGTGGCGAGATTTGGATCCCTTATCGGACCACTTGGAGTGGTAACTGGTTTTAGCTGCTGTTACTAGGATTACTTAGTTCATGGTGAACTAATGCAAACCTCTGTTTCCTTTGTACAGGTTCATTAGATGACCAAATATTGCTATGATCGCTTAAACATGGCATGCTACCTATGTTATACTACACCATTGCTTTTCGAAGGAAAAGGACCAACGTCCCATCCTAGCAATTCTTACTACTATTGTTTGTGTTATTTTTTACGTATAGCTAGGGTTTATCATACCTACATCTATTTGGTTATCATTATTAGTGTGCCTTAAGAATTGATAATTTTTATTCTTAAGCTTAGTGTTTATAACATATGTTTGGAAATTTTTTTATGCCTAAATGTCTAAAGGATTAAGTCATAATACTTATCCATATTGTATCAAAGTTTTATAGGCCACATGATATATATGAAGAGACTTTCATGAAATATTCCATATGCCATGATGCTTGGCTTGTCTATTTCAATGATGATATTGATTATGGTTCCAATACAAATTTCATTTTTTGGGTTCTAAACTATAGGCGTGAGGGTAAATATCACGACATTGGTTGTGGCAAGGGTAGTGGAGTAAACACTCATTGGAATATGGAAAATCAAACCCTAAGCTTGGGTATTTCCCTGTTGGGATTCATTTGGTATGAACTATGGGTGGTCTACGCTATTCGTCTCTTTGATTCTCCCACATCATGGAGGAAATAGGATGGCCCAATGTTGGAAGGTATGCACTCTAGTTGGTTTTGCAGCATTTGTAATAAGGTTGCTTCAGTCAGAAGGTTTGCATTCTCGTAATCATTCTTGGTTTTGATCTTGCAGGTGACAGAGCTTCCAAGCGTGGGTCATGGGGGACTACTAAGTTGCTGCAATACCCTTTCAGGTAACCCTTGTAATAGTTTAGGCCAAATTCCTTTATGTGTAGATAGTTGGTAGGTCTTACAACTATGTGTTGAAAGGTTTAAGATTGTGAGTACTTGGTCATGGATTCAACTGTAAGGTTCTGTTTATGTTAAAGGGAATCCATGGATTCATATGAAATTATGGTGTTGACGGTGGTTTGGGTATGGTTCCTTCGGGCCATGACTATCAAGACTTGGATGTGTAATTTATTTTGGGTTGGTAGCTTAAACGTATGATTTTGATGGTTAATAGAAACTTTGTGGTTTATTTATAATGATGGGTTTTAAATTATGGAAATGCCATTGCTTGCAATGGCGCTTTTGTCGAATCGTGACTCTGTTGTTTTATTTGTAAATTATAGAAGGCATATTTCACTAGTACATTTTGATCCAAAATCCGACGGTTTTTTCCGACGGCGCGTGGATTTTTTCTTTTAACCGTGCCAAAAATCAGAAAGATTAAATTTTTTTTTGAAATGGTGGGGATAAGGGTCGCTTAAGCGACGGCAATGCTCCTAAGTGTCGCTTAAGCGACGGTTCTAAAATGTCTATCCTCCTAAGTGTCGCTTAAGCGACGGATATCTTCCTACATGTCGCTTAAGCAACGGCTCTAAAATTGCTTATTTTTATGTTTGACTTAAGAAAACAAAGTACTATGTAAATGGTATATAGATATTTTTTTTAAACGACGGAGGGTTTTAGAAAATGGGAGGGAGAGGGAAGCAAGACCTGTGGCTTCCTGGTCTCATTGCTCACCAACTCGCTCCCTCTCTTATTAACCAGCAAGTCTTGAAACTACCCAGAGTATTGTACTATTTTCTGGTGATCTCACATGCAGAGAATGTTGAATCTCAGAGAATAATTTTGAATCGCTCCTTTTGTCAATATTGCTAATTGGGGGTTTAATGTATTTAACATTATGTTTTGGCAGCTGAAAGGGTCGGTAGCGATTTCATTTGGGGGTACTCAGGAACCGGCAGTGTATGGGGAATTGGTGTCCATTGGAGGGTTGGGGTCCGATACCAACAAGAAGCTCAGAGCAGCCATTGCCGAACCACTATGAAAACCTGCATTCACAAATTGTATTGCTCTGTTTCTAGTTAATTTTCTGTTGAATATTGACTTGACATGTTCATTACCCTGACTGGTTGCATTTTGAACAAACTCAACATTGAAGAAACGGTTGCTTGACATATGTTGATGCTAGTGAAATGCGTGGCAAATGTATCAATCTAACCTGGTGTTGAGCGATTGAGAGAATGTGTGGAGTCGACATGCATTGGGGAACCTTGGCATTGAATCTGTCTGAGCATTTCGATTTCATTTGCAAATTAAATCGTTCAGCAACCCTTGTGGAGGATAAACTATGCGATCTGTAAGTTGAATTTAATCATTGTTAACACGGATCTGTTCTTCCCATTATTTTTACCAAATCGTTGGAGGTTTGTTGGTTAATAGTGTAGAGATGAAGTATTTAATCTTGTGGTTGCCAGTATAGCCATGAATATTGATCAAGTCTAGTATTGTTTTGTTAGTCTTCCATGGATTCTCCCCTTAAATGGTCAGTTCTATATCTTCACTACTATGTTTGTATAATTGCAGATATCTCACATTATGACTCCAACTTCTTTACCAAATAGATACTATTAGCGTTATCATGAATTTCTCTTATGCACAATATCATGGCCTGTTACATCTACTATTGGAAATACAAGAGTTAATATCAGTTTAATATGTGTTTCTAATTAATGTTCTGTCAAATAGAAGCTTGGCAAATTATTTCCTCTTTTCTCTTTGCAGAAGGTTTGAATGGCATTGATGGGCTTCATGTGGATCTTGATGCTGTTCATACAAATATTGTAAGTGTCTTTGATTCTTACATAGTTTTGGGTGTTAAAGAAAGGTAGTTGTACATTTTTGCATTTGCTCCTTTTGTTTTTGTGATAATTATAAAGTTCTAATTTTTTATTGTAGAAAGTAACCATGGCAGTGCCTTTGGGCTCTTGTACTACTATTGGGAATGTAAATCCATTTGCTTTCTTCAAGCAGGTCTTTGTCCATATAACTGTCGATTCAACCCCTGGGGCACAAGTGCTTTGTGAAGCCATGATGCATGAAGGCATTCTTTCAATTCCTATGGGTTTTGCCAGGTGGGTACTCTTATGCTCAAGAAAAAGCTGGTTCTGTATAGAGTTAGGTTAGTTAATTCTGTAAATCACTTTTACTAGCGATGTGTCTGATCTTATACCCATACTGCAGGAATACAGCCTTATGTTGAAAAAACATTATTCTTCGAATAAATAACTTCAATAACTTAACTATGCAAGTTTGATTAACTTACCCTGTAGCACTCTCTAATCTGAATGTTACGGCCTTATGTTGAAATGTCATTACTTCTTGGAAATAAATAACTCCAATAAACATAACTATGCGAGTTTGGTTAACTACCCTGTTGCAACAGCTTGTAATTTTTTTTCCAGATCCAATACAGGCCAACGCCTATCTATTGCATTTATAAAATGGACTAATTACAGTCAATATTTCAATCTCAAGAAATAATCAGCAAGTAAAAGATATATGGCTATGAGAGGAATCGTACTTAGGATTGATGTGTATAAACTGCTGGATCTAATGAATGATCTAGAAGCAAATCGTGCTTGCATGCATTTGAGCTTCCCTCATTCCTCTCAGAATTCCAAATCGTGTGACCTAGTATGTATCTTGAATGCCTTAATTCCATGTTAATCCCAGCTGTAAGGAGTTTATGTAATTATCCTATTTAAGACCCTTTCTACCTACTACCTTTGATGTTTTAATTGCTTAACATTTAGAACTGCACAGATTAGCATTTGATCTTATTTCAGGTGAAGTTTCTATTGACAATCAAATTATGTAATACAGATTGCCCCAAAAACCTTCATTCCAGCACTGTTTGGACATGCAACTGAGGATGTATTCATCCAGCCACAGGGTTTTTGTTGGCGTATGCTTACTTTGTCTTAGATGATACAGGACTTCCCAGAAATTCAATTGCCACCTAGCTGGAAGTGGGCTAGTGATTGGCATATTGATAACACAAGCTCATCTTCTTCTGAAGGTTGGGCATATGCATTTGATTTTCGGGATCTAAACTGGCCACCATCATTTAATCCTGAAGGTCCCATGAACTTTGTCAGGCGAAGGCGATGGATACGGACAAGACAGCATATATCCAATGATGGAAGACACTCATTTTCTGTAGGGATATTAAGGGCAGGAGAAGTAACTCCTTTACCTGTAGAATGTTTGGGTCATGTTGGTCCAAATCATATTTTGAAATTTAAACCATGCAATTTAAATGGTGTGGATGAATATCTTTGGAGCCATGTATTGAATTATAGAGGAAGACATGACAGTGCTCCAAAGCATGTGAGTATGCCCTGTATACCTGTTTCTTTGCTCATGGAAACTGAGGAACTTGTGTACACCCCTGCACAAGAGGCTAATGCAACAAAGCCTTTTTCACCCTATTTGTCATCTTGAAAGCCTTTTTCAAAGCTTTCTTATCTTCTTCAGTTTCGCCAGCACCCAACAATGCCCCCGCTTTGTTGAGCTGAGCACGCCAGTGATTAGGCCAGATAGCAAGCACTTTGCTGTACATTTCTGCAGCACAGATCAATGATATTC
>LPNX010703386.1:282267-319948 GCA_001517045.1 Pseudotsuga menziesii | reverse complement strand
TCCCTTAGTCTTCTTTTCTTGCACCACCATAGGACTGACCCACTCGGACTCTTCAACAGGCTCAATGATTCCTGCAGCAAGCATCTTATCCAGCTCCATTCGAACTTTTTCCTTATACTTAGGGTTCAGCCTATAAGGGCGCTGTTTCATAGGCTTCACATCAGGTTTCAAAGGGATCTTTATCACTCCTATATCACCAAGGATACCTTTCATCTCTGAGAAATTTGTTGGAAATAGATCCTGATATTCATGGAGAAGTTGGGTCACCTTGCTTACCATTTCGTCATCCCAATAATCTCCAATGGTAGCATACTTAGGGTTTTCTTCTGACCCAATGTTTACAGTCCACGTCTTCAGGGGTTGAGTCACTTCAAGTGCCTCAACTGCTGGTCCATGTACTTTGCAGTGTCCTTCTGACTCAGGAATGTTAACGTTGCGTAGATTGTCATCCTTGTCAATTGCGAGGTTATAACATTCTACTGCATTGGCTTCTTGTGCCTTCCAATCAGGTTGGTATTCTGCTATTTCTTGATCATCAAATAATTTAGTGTGGATCAACCTAACAGCTGCATCCAAATTAGGAGAAACCTCATTAATAGAAAATGTCAGCACAAAAATATCAACAAGACAATCCCAACTTACAGTACCATGGCGAAGCTCGACCTCCGCATACTAGTTCTTTGGTATAGGTTCCAGGGTGTGCACAAACCTATGTACCCATTATTCATGAGGTACATGCTTCCATGCCTCATAGCATTGCTCCAAATGTCCTTGAGGATTAGTCTTACCATTAAACCTGCTTCGCACCTCCTGAGGTTGGTCCCTAAATCTTAGGTAAAGGGACTTCTGGCATGCTTCCCAACTATGAATGTACTTGTTGTGACCATTCCACCATCTAGTTGCTATGGGTCTGAATGCTGAATCTAGAGTCTCCATTTTCTGTGAATCTGGTACCTGCTCTGAGAATTACACAATAAACTCTTTAGGATCTGTCGAACCATCAAAAATAGGTAAGGTTCTTGTCTGTGAGACAAGCCATCTGAGAGACTTGGTAATTCTGGCACATCGATGGCCATGTAGCTCATACAGTCTATTCTACCAATTCTCTAGGCCATCATCTGAATCTGTCATGCAGGAGCTGTCACACTGCCAATCCATGATACCTTCGGCAGTAGGGTCAACATAATCTTCTTCCTTCACTGTGATATTGTAGATGTGGTCCAAAACATGCTGGTCTTCATCTCTTACTGGCTCTGTGTATCTCTCTCCTTGAGAAGGATCCAATGGGATTATGACTCTCAGTTCTTTCCCTTCGAAAGTCATCTGTCTCTTCTTCAGGTTAATGACTGTAGCATTTTCCATTGCCCATTGAATTCCTAACAAGGCTGGTTAGGGGTTGCTATCGTCAATGATCTCAATAAATTTGAAGTCTGCTATAGCACAAATGCCATCAATATCTACTGGGACATTAGGGAGTCGTCCTAGGGGCACAATCTTCTACTGATTGGCTAATATCAACTGTATAGGGGACCAATCAAAGGTAGGTTTTCCCATTTGTTCCCAGGTTTGCTTAGTTAAGACATTTACCTTGGATCCTAGGTCCAAGATAACATCAGTCATATCATACTCTCCTATCTGAACATTCAATCTCATTTCCCTGCCAGTTCTCCTGACTCTATTAATAGGTTTTGCCTGACCAGAACATTGCTGAGGTTTCCAGGACGCAATAACTTTCTGCAACTCACTTAAAGCATTCTGGTTTCTTAAAAGCTTCAAACAACTCTGTAAAAAGGATGACAATGTACTTACTTTGTCTATCGAAGCTTCTTGCGTCTGCGACTGCTACTGATGGTGTTGCGCAGGTGCTACTGATGTGCTAGGAGAAGCAAAATATCTCTTGGCTTCCATGAATGTCTCTTTTTCTCTTTCGATATCAAATGCTGGGATTTTTTCTGGGGCCTTCCAAACCCAAGCCTCGGTAGGCTGTTTCTCCTTGTTCTGCACTTCCCTCGTAACTCCACTCCTGGTAACAACATTAATGGCTAGGGATGGTCTTTGCTCAACGCAAATCATATGAATATTTTGAGTAGGGGCACTGTTTCTTTCCTGAATCTTCGCTATCAACTGCGGGCACTGCTCGACCACATGATCTACTGCTTGGCAATACCGACATGTCATAGTTGGGTTCCGACAGTCTCTCGCTAGATGCCCGGCCTGGTTACAGTTGTAACACACAACCTGGCCTCTTCCTCTTCCATCCATACCACCACAACCACGACCTCCAAAAGCACCTCTACCTGATGCACTACCGCGGTAACCATAGCCATTATTGCTCTATCCCTCATGTTGTACCCGATAGGTGTCGTAGGTGCCTTCTCTCATGAGGTCATAACTGCGACACTCATCTTCATTATGTCCTATGGACTTACATAATTTACAATAGGGGTTCTTAGGTACTTGCCCATACCTCTGTAGTAGATAGCAGTCTTCAGGTCGATGCTGACCTGCTGTTCGATAGATCTCACAATATAGAACAACAGGGTTGAACGGGTTTGGCGTACCAGTATTCAGGTAATTTCTTACCACAGGACACTGTTCCTTGTCGTGACCTTCTGTCTGACATTGTGTACACCAAACCTCTTCGCGACCGGTTTTTCCTTTCTTCATATCGCGAAGCTCCAGAGCCATCGCTATCAACTGCGCTTGGATTTGAGCAAGACTAGAATTGTCTTCGACAGTAGCGGTTTGAAGCTTCATTGCGATTTCCAGAGCCTCCTGATGGTCAACAACCTTTTGTTGCATGAGTGGAGTTCTAATATGTGGTAGCAACGCTGCAATGAACCATTCCTTGTGCTGCGTAGGTCCAATGGGGAAACTGACTTGGTCCAGCAGAACTTTGAATCTTTGATCAAAGTCCCACACTGATTCACCGCGCCGCTGCTGAATCTCTTTCATTTTAGTGATACACTACGACTCTGATTTCAGCTTCTTAAATTCCTTTATCATTGCCGCTTTTATATCAGCCAAGGCATGGTTCTGAGTGCTGGAAAAATTCATGAACCAGGTCAGAGCATGGTCTCTGAAGGAAGTAACCAGCTGTGCTCATTTTGTATCATGATCCGCAATGGTCTTAGCAGTCCACACTACTTCACATAAAAACCAGAACTGCTCTGGATCCTCTGATCCAGTTCCTTTGAAAATAGGGAGCTTAATATCATCATGCATGTGGGCCATAGGGGATCTAGGGGGGGTTGGAGGGGGACTGGAAGTAGGCGGGGGGGGAGCTTACTGGGGTAGACTAACCTGCGACAGGAATACTCGAGCTAGGGTTACTGTCAGACAGCGATGGGCTCTCAGGGATAATAGGTCCGCGCTACGGGGTTACCAGAGGGTTTCCAACATAAGGGGTGTCTTGGGGTTCTGAATCTCCGGGATTTACAGGGGAATACTCAGTATGCTGACCCTGGGAATAGGATCCAAAATATCTCTTGTACCTTTTTCCACTTCGCAGTAAACCACTTTGTTCGTCGAAGGTATTTTCAATTTCAAACATAGGTTACTAATACTAAATCTAACAGTCTCATTCAATGAGCAATATACCTTTTTCAACTAATAGCATTTTAATTCTCAAACTAAATGAATTCAAAAACTTACCCCTTGGTCCTTTGAAAAACTGCCGCTCGGCTTCACTAAAGGATGTACTCGTGTCGA
Source organism: Pseudotsuga menziesii (assembly GCA_001517045.1). NCBI lineage: Eukaryota > Viridiplantae > Streptophyta > Pinopsida > Pinales > Pinaceae > Pseudotsuga > Pseudotsuga menziesii. The sequence goes on along the minus strand of LPNX010703386.1, from coordinate 316,237 downwards.
TGGTGAACTCTGTCACAAATGCTTCAAGGGTTCGCGTTGTCCAGAAATCAACAGCGCGGGATATCTCGTTGTTCACCCTTTTCAGTATATTAATTCTTGCGGGGGTCTAATCAGGAAACTGACGTTCTTGGAAGTTCGTCCTTCGCTCTGTTAACTTGGATAACCACTAGTGCAACTCTATGTGGATAATACCAAAGAAAATTTCATAAACATCACAGAAAACATACCTTTGTAAAAAGTCATTTGCACTATGACGCGGATCTTTGTTCTCTTGCTCAGCGAATTTCAGATAAGTCTCATCAAGCCAATCACTGATTTCCTTCATAGAGGGTCTCCAGAACATAGCCCTCGAGGTATGATGTAAACCCCTCTTGAGCAGATACTGAGTTCAACCGGCAACATAACCAATTTGTTGGGCTATAGGGCAGACCTGGGCTTTATACCATTAACTTCGCACCAACAAAATACCCACAGTGTTGGCCCTTTCGGCAACAACCTGCGAACAGGTTGCAGTCTCACCCAAAACAGCTATGGGGTGCCGCAGAGTCAGGTTTCTGCAAGCAGAAGAGGGATATTACTGTACCTTAGCTTCTAACAATTATAATCATAAAATGAAGAGCTTTAATAGTTACTTATTTAGCTTCGCGTTTAGATAAACAAACAGTGCCTTGCTTAACCCTTTACTGGGAATTCCAGCGAAGTTAGTATTTAGCAGTGATCTTACTTATCAGATATATATTTATCAATTCATAAAAGAACCATTAGAGAGAATTTGAGGTCAAAAATGGGCCTCCTAAGAGATGTACTACAAAAATATAAGATATATTAAAATACTATGAGTTAGGGGTTTTATGGGGTAGGTATATATGACAACTCACCTCCTACACTACTTTTTATGCACAATATAAATAACCATGGTTGAGTTACTTTTCTAAATTGACTATAAATAAAATTAACAAAATAACTCTACAATGATTTGACTAAGATTCATTGTAAATTCCCAAACATTTATTGTCCTTTAGCATTTATTTGTCTTGAACTTGTAAATAAAATTAAACAAAAACGAATTTAATTTATATGCATAACTAACATATTTTTTTAATATAAATATCATTCATGAATTTAATTTATTTTAAAAGTACAAGATTATATATATATATTAGTTTGAAATTATGATATTAAGTACAATTGAGTGAATATATAATTTAAAATTAAAAAAACATGAAAATGACAATATATTATTTTATAAAATAATGTGAAAAATCATTTTTATGAATTATGAGTACTTTACTTGAAAATGACAATAATATTATTTTATGAGAAAGTGAATTGTGAGTACTTTACTTGAAAATAACAATAATATTATTTTATGAGAAAGTGTGAAATGACTTTTATTGTGAGTACTTCACTTTATGACTTAAAAGTACTTGTACCACTCCTTGGTTAACTATGGGTTTTCATCCACCATAGAAAATGTGACAAATAAGCATTCTTAACTCATGCAATGCCACCTCAACCATGGGGGATGATGTCATCTACTAGAATGTAATTGGTTGATTTTTATAGTACATTTTGGTCCTTTTGAGGCCCATTTTTGACCTCAAATTCTCTCTAATGATAACAACAACGCAACAAAACCACAACACACGATATAACGTGGTTCACCCCCAGTTTAGGGGTTATGTCCATAGAACTATGTTTTATTCAACTCTTTACAAAAACCACAGTTCTGATCTGTGCACTCAATTGCAGATCCCTTCAAGTCCTCAAAGCCGTGCACACAGCTGCAGGCCTCTGTACACATAGCTGCAGATTTCCTTTATCACCCAAAACCCTCTACGCACACAGATGTAGAGGTCATCCACGCACACAGCTGGGACTTAACCTTCTCTTACAAAATAGCCTTAGCTTCGCATTAATTCATCTTACATCAAAAGCCTAAACTGACTTCTTTACAAGAGTGCTTATTTATAGTGCACTTATTACAAAACCATGGGCTTAAACCATGGGCACCCCGAACCCTAAACCCTGGACTTAAACCATGGGTTTATTACAAAAGGAGGTTTTTACTCAACCTCGACACCCCTAAGACTATTTTGAGTCGTAATTCCGCTTACAAACTCCCATAACTCCGCGGAGTTACCCACCTTAAGGACCGTTAGGGTGCGCGCCCCAACAATAAAGTTGTGAATAAGATAAATAACTAATAGGATATGGTTGAGTTAAATATACATGCTTGAAGCATGTTGCAAAACATTCATGTAACTCAACCATGCCTTTATTGAAAGATTCTATTTTTTTTGTGGTTTTAATGCCACTGAATTTTTTTGCTCTAGTTCTACGTTTTTTGGTAGTCTTGTCAACATGAGCTTTAAGGCCATTTTGAGATAAGCGATGGGTTGGTTCATTTTTCAATGCGTATTCTACGCTTTCATATATTATGCCAAAGCGTTTAGAGAATGCTACTTTTGTTTGGAAACCCGAAATGAAGATAGTTTGTGTATTTGAAACATGAAATTTCCTTGCAAGTTCTTCTTTCAACTCTGGCCTAGAAATATTACCCCTTTGAGGATGAATAACATGGATTTGGAATTGTCTTCTATGTAGATGGAAGTTATCCACAAGGTTTCGAGTGCAAACCGTATGTTCTTTTACTGGTTCCACCATTGCTAGTTTAGTTGGCAAGTTTATATGTCAAAGGTGTTGATGAGTAATAACCTTGCAACAAAGTAAACAATATTGTAAGGTTATTCGCATAATGGTAAATAAAAACAATGATAAAGAACCTTTCAAATAAGGGGAAAAATGGTAAATAAAAACAAAATAAAAGAAGTGCAAGAAAATGTACAATACTAAATATTTAGGTGTGTAGATATTAAATGGAGAAAAAAGTAGATAGGTGCGAAGAAATTAAATAAAGGAAATATTTCCTTATTGGATATGATTTCTAATGAAATTAGAGCTAAAAACTAAGATGCACAAGGGTTGATATGATTGATGGTGGGGCCCTCATTAATGGGCTCATTGAAATGTCCATTGTCAGTCTACCATCAAACATGGGATGTGTAAGGGGGGCTTCATAAGTCCACACAACCCTTACTCCTGACGTAAGATAACATTTCTAAACCATCAAATTTCGAGTTTGAGCAAAATTGTTAAATACAACTCTGTTATGTTTCCATCAATGTAACAAGAAGAATAACATAAAAATATCCTAAAATAAGAAATTTGTGTTTAATAAATACATAAAAAAAACTTTCGTTTTGCTTAGAGAAATATTAATAAAATTCAAAATTTTATTAAAATATGAAGAAATTGTAAAAATATGTTAAAATATGAAATTTTGAGTTTGGAAATATTAAAAAAAATTTACTTTTGCTATAAAAATATATATAAAAAATGACAAGGAACACTATAGAGCTATAGATTGAATACAAGAAAAAATAATTTACAAAAATGTAAAGATATACTTCTGATTTGTTTTTTGTGAAAAGAATAGTAAATGTATTCAAATACAAGTTGTATTAAGAAAAAGTCTTATTGCAGCATTTTTTTCATTCATGATTACTAATCTCTAACTTGGTTAGAGGAACCTCACAACATCATATCTCCTTTGATGATGTGAATTGTTAGACAAAAGTTATCTCTTAAAATTAAATTTCAATAAATTGTTCAAGGTATATTGATTGCATATACATTTAAAAATCTCTCAACGTGATATTTTATCTAAATTTAAATTAGTATAATCCTATATAATATAATTTAAGCATATTGTAAGCACTTTTTAAACAAAAAAAATATCAGAAATTAATAGTTACAAAATATATAGTGTTTTATTTACTTTCTAATAAAATATGGAAATATAAAATATTTAATTACTTTATATCCAAATACTAAAATGTAACCTTATTTTTAATATATTTAGTAATCTTATTTTAAATATATAAATACTATTTTTGAGATATTAAAAATATAAATGTTAAATAGAAGAAAAATAATTAGATATTGTAAAAATGATGGTCAATTTTATATTTAATTGATAAGGATAATTTATAAATTAATTAATTAAAAATAGTAAATCAAAGGAAAATAAAAAGTGCAAAGAAAAAAATGTTCAATACTAAATATTTGGTATAAAGATATTACATGGAGGAAAAAATAGGTAGGTGTAAATAATTAAATGAATATAGTATGCCAAATATATGAGAAGGGTTAGTTAAACCTTCTTTCAGTTTCTCCNTATATATATATATAATGATAAAATATTAAATTAATAAAATTATTGCAATAAAAAATTTATAATAATTACTTCTTATTGATTCCAAAGTTATATAGCTTATAGCTTATGAAAATAAAATCAAAATGATTCATATATATATTTTATGTTTGATAGAAATTTTCATATTATAAATTTGAAACCCACACGGGTGCGGCTCATTGGTTGTTCACTTGATATGAAGTTGAATGTTGTAAATTGGAGGTCACGAGTTCAAATCACACCTGGATTTACCCGTGTGCCATGCTTGCTAATTTTTTGTATGATATAAAATAACAATTTTATATATCAAAATTATTAAAAATTAGGAAAAATAAACAAAATAATATACACATGTAATCTTATTTTTAATATATAGATACTGCTATTAAAATATTATAGCTTTTATCTGTATTTTAGCTCCAAACCTGAAAATATTTTGCAATTATTTTTTCACTCCTAAATCCCGATTTCAATACGATTTGGATGTGTGGAACATGTATTATTCATTTACCGTGCCTTTAAAGGTCTTCAATCTCCAACCTAAAACGACCAGGTGTGTGTGAATTAGGTTCTGAATCTTCCATAGATTACATATTCCTTGCCAATTAATTCGATAAAAAATAGACTTTGTGGAATCTGTGAAGTTAATCACCAGGTTTGTTTTGTCCTAAACTCTTAAGTTGAATGAACTGAATAGGCATGCGATAAGCACCTCCCTCGCTCTTGAATTTTACGATTCTTTGACTGCCCAACTGAAGCATCTTGTACGAGTGAGGGACTCAGAATTTCAATTTCAATTTTTATTTAATTTAATTTATTATAGACTTGACACATTGAGTCGAATCTAGACACATTGATTGGTCTTTGATAAATAGGTTTAATGTGCTCCTAGTTCTTAAAATTCTATACACATTTTACAGCAATAATCTAAATTTTTATGAAATCAACAATAATTTGGTTTTTGAAAAGGTAGAAACTTCTATGAAAAGATAATAAGATAGCATTCAATAGTAAGAAAACTCAATAATGCATTCCTATACCGATTCACCCACTAAATGCTTATCTATATCAAAGTCTTTGAAGTAGTTGCATTTTTAGCTCCAAACCGTAAAATATTTTGCAATTATTTTTTCACTCATAAGTCCTGAATTCAATACGATTTGGATGTGTGGAACATGTATTATTCATTTATAGTTCCTTTTAGGGTTTTCAATACTCATGCTAAAATGACTAGGTGTGTGAATTAGGTTCCAAATTAGTTCAAATTAGGTCTACGTTTGGGTCATGGCCCTAGGGAACGTGGCCACTACAATAGTGAAGAGAAATAAAAAGAATCTATAGTTGTAATGAAAACTTTAGAACTAGACACAATGCAAATATTTGTAAAAAATATTTCTTAACTACTAGTTGTTTCAATGGATCCAGAATATCATCTATATATTATATCTAAACAAATATCTAATCTGGTATAGTAATTTCCATTGCCGTAGTACTTAGAGCACTATATACTTCCAGTTGTGTCCCATTCTTTTCAAAAGTGTGAGGTCAATTTCGTCGGTAGTCGAGCTAGGTGGTGATCCATGTGTTGATGCAAGGTAGGTTCGATCCCAGTGACCATTAAGCTAGTATGATAAGAGTATAAAAAAGATAATAGTTATACAAACATGATTACTAGTTGACACAATGTTGATTAATGCATGCATAGCACGTGGAAAGAAGGGTTATACATCGCCTTCTTCCATAGTTGTTTCTGGCTACAAATTGTGCTTCTATAGTGACACGTTAATTCATCCTATTATCACTAGGTGGCCTCCTTGGCATTGGGTAAAGACTAAAAATATTAAAAATTAAATCTAACCTTTTCATTCCCATCTAACCTCTACATTGTGACTTGGTTAGAAAGGCAGAATGATCTGAATCTAATGCTGTGACTTGGTTAGAAAGACAGAACGATGGGAGGGATAGGTTTGTCGCTAGGATCTCTACATGGACTGTTTGGAGGAGCTAAGGTGGGTCCACCTCAAACTGGAATTGCCTAGTTGTAAACCCTGCTCTTTTCTTGGTAAGGTATGGGTAATTTATCCTATCTAGCTATCACCGAATGGATTGTTAACCTTTTATGGAACCTTTAAAGCTCAGATGTGAAGGCAGATCTAAAACCCAGTTGGAGAGAAGCAATTTAATGTAGATTGTTCTATACAACACCATATGGAAGGCTTAATGGAAGGACTGAACAAAATTTAATCGGTTTTAATGGATAAGCAAGGTGCAGAGAGGAGTCGCGATCAAGGAGCGGCTGTCTGCTGCTAGTACAACCTGCAAGCATATGGATGAAATTGTGTCCAAGTGATGAGAAGAGCTTAAAAGACCCACCCTCTAGTTAAAGGAATCAAGCTGCACGAGGTAAAAATGATTGTTGAGGTAAAAATGATTATTGTTTGAGAACTAATATTGGGATAATCAACGAGATTTTAGTGACATGAGGTGCCAGGAAATTCAATCGCTTTTAAAAAGAGGGAGCGGGTTAAACAAAACACATGCACTGTAAATGCGGGTTGCGTAGAGGAGTCACGGTAAAGGAGCGATTGTCTGCTTTCAGTACAACCTACAAGCATATGGATGAAATTGTGGCCAAGTGATGAGAAGAGCTTAAATTAAGACCCACCCTCTAGTTAAAGGAATAAAGCCGCATGAGGTAAAAAGGATTGTTGATTATTGCAAATATTGGTGTTGAGGTAAAAATGATTATTGTTTTCAGATATTGGTTGATTATTGGTGCCAAGTGATGAGAAGAGCCACCAAAATCAAGCCAGAAAAGTTGATGTTTTAAAAGACCCACCCTATAGTTAAAGGAATCAAGCTGCACATGGTAAATTTGATTATTGATTATTGCAAATATGCCTTATTTCAGAATTACATCGATCTTGACAAGGGATAAAATGGTTCAAATGCTTGTTTTTTTGTTGATGCTATTCAAGGTTAGACTTTGTCTTCAATTGAATATAGCTAGGGATATGAAACTATATAAGAAACAGAAAGGAATGTGAGATATTTTTGCTGGTCTCGTCCTATATTTATTTGTACCTAATACTATTTTGTTCACTACTTTTGTCTTTGTCCTCTCTGCTAGTGAGGAGGCCCCTATCTTTGCTTGCTTGGTGGGCATAATGCCTTTGTTTGGAACTTGCTGTGGGTTCAGGTGAGGGTAGTGGATAAGATTTGGGTTCATCATATACATTGATAAGTAGCTTACATCTTTTGCATAAATTCTTCCCTTGCACTTAAAGTTGATTCTATAGAGTTATTCCATTGATTCGAGACCAAATTACCCAGTTTATAATGCAGGAGCTTATGGGAATTTTTCTAACATATTATGTAAATCATGCAAAAGGAAATACCAAATTGCATCTCTGTGCATGGAAGATCCATTTTTAAAATAAAACTATCCAAAGTTATTTGTTTACATCCCATTCCTGTTAAGTTAAGTAAAGGAAAAGTTTTTAAAGTCATATTAAGAGAGAGATACATAGATTTTCAAAAATAAGGAAGTGTTTAAATCAAACTTGAAAAGGACAACCTGAGAGAGTACCTGAAGAAGGAAACCTGAAAGTAGCGTCTCCACTTGAATTTCCCACAAATAGCCTGGGATGAGTTGAGAGATAAATATCTCCACCTGAATTTCCCGTGAATAATCTGGGTTGAGCTGAGAGATGACCGTCTCCACTTTAATTTTTTGTAGGTAGTATGAGCTGTGCAATAATAGGACTGGACAAGCATCTCAATAAATATATGTATGTCATTTGACCTTGGTCCTATATGCTGATCAACCTTTGTCTTGTCTCTTTGGATTTAATTGAATGTCGCCTTAGATTTCATTGAATGTTGGAGGCTGGCATTAATGTTTGATTATGGGTTGATATCAGGTCCTTCTAGATTAACCAACCAAACTACTCTATGTTGCATTCCAACCTCACTTGGTGTCTAATCGGTGAATCCAAATGGATGGAGGGGTTTCTTTCCATCCTCCCCTGGTGTGATTACCATAAAGAGTCTCAACAGACTATCAGTAACAAGATGGACCTTCACTTCTCAAGGATTTTCATTCCCTTGTTGCATAATATATCTAATAGTCTATCTATTGCCATTTATTAATGCACTTCAGAGATATTCCATTTTTTGTCCAGGTGGAGAAATATAAGTTTGTGAGCCTGTGTAAAAGTAAGTGTCCTCACTACATTGATTGCGGTAATGAATTGAATCTTGTAACTTTGTGAAGGGATGTCACAAGTACACGTATGGGCTTTATTGGGATTTATTTGTCTTCATGGTTGACAGGTTGGTATTTAACTTTGGAATAATGGTAATTCCAAGCCCCTCTTTTATTGTTCTCGTTTTATAAAATGAGTTTGGAAATAGTTTTATCAAATCTTAAAAATCATAATGACAGGGGGCAGTTCCTCATAGGATGTCGAAAGACGGCAAAGCCTTGAGAAGAACCAACCCCTCAAAAAATTCCTTCGGCGTAATTAAGTCTATAATATATTTTACTTTATTATTTTAGTTGTATATACTTTTGTATAATATGGTTAGATATTATTATTTTTATTTAAATGAAAACCACATGCCGAATATGAACAAACTCAAATTTTTAAACCTCACTTAAATATTTAATATAAATGAAGACAATTAAATTAATGACGTGGGTGACACACACACACACACACACACACACACACACAAACATATTCTAAGACACAAGGTGTTTTGAGATGGGGATCTTAAGGTTTATTAGGCGCACTCATTGAGATGGAGTATGTTCGTTTTTTGGTGGATTATTAAAATGATAGGGAGTTGGAAGCAAGTGAATTTGTTGTTACTTAGGGAAGACATGGGACAAGATAGATGGATCTGTGGATGGGGTGGTTGGTGGCACCTATTCCATGTGGTGAAGGATTTTTTTATGGGTTGGCTTCAAGTTGTGGGTCTTCTCATGATCTATGGGGAGTTTCATTATATTTCATCAACATTATGGATGGGGTCACAAAGACAAGGGGTTGACATCTGGATCATCAGACTCTGTGCCGATATTTGATTATGGGGTTGTGGAACGATCGAGAGAAGATTGTAGGGGGGATACACACTAGCAAGGCTAGACACCTGCTTTGGTGGATCTCTTATCAAAGAGGGGACTCTCATAAGGCTTTATTGGATCCAATGCATTTGCAAGCTATAAGTTGAGGGTTTCTTAGGAGGACCAAAAAAAGAGACAGAAGGTGGTGTAGTTAGATGGTGGTGATCTATCATTTGTGGTAGGAGCAAGGGTTGATATAATGGATAATGCAAACTTGGAGGGGAGGGAAATGGTCGAGAAGATTTGTGGATGAAGGATTGGTTTTTCTCCTCTTTCGATATGGGTGGTGGGAGATTAGGGGTTGATGGTGGGTGAATGTATGAGAATACATTATTTGACATGAGGTTGGTTTGATTTTGTATTTCAAAACAAATTGGAAGCCCAATGGATCTTAGGGAGGTGTTGGCTTATTGGTAAACATTTCTTGTCCCTCAAACTATGGCATCCATTGGTTGATCCAAGGGGTGAGGCTCTTTCTTGATCTCTTTTCTAAGTAAATATGCCCTGCCTTCCTCTATAATTTTGAACAAAATTTGGGCTCAGAGCTATAGGGAATACCCTGGGTTCTTCATGGAAGTGGATGAGTATTGCCTTGGCGGTTCTTCACGGTTTGTAGCACACATACTTGTGAATATTGATATTAGCAAAGGACTATTTGAGTCCATGTATTTGGTGGTGAGAAATCACTCTTATGTGCAGGTTTTGAATTAAATCAATATCCCATTCTATTGTGCTTGATTTCATAGTTATGGCCATATTATAGCATATTGTAGAAAAAGGTTCAGGTGGCAGGTCTAGAAGCCAAAAGAGACAGGGGAAAAGGATGATGCCAAGGAGATGGAGATTAGTTTGCTTTACTTAGAGAGAAATCTTGTGCTTGAGTTAGAGGAGGTGTGTAGAGGATTTATTATTAAGGGTTTGCAAGTTCTAATGAAGGAGGTAGGTCAATATTTTATTTTCAGAGATTTAGCAGTTTCGACGGTTGTAGATAAAATTGGAGATGCTGAAAAGGAGGTCTAGGTCTGTGAGGTGTATAGAGATTTTGAACTATCACCACAACTTTGAGACTCCTTGGAATGTAGCTATAAAAATAACTACTCTTTAATTAGGCCAAAAGGTATGTCTTGTGACCCCTCTCACTATGAGAATTTTGTCTCATTGAGTTTGTCTCCCTCACCCCCTGAAGTTTGTCCTATCATAAAGGATAGGATTTTTGCGGGGAAGATAGGACCTTGTGAAGCTGTAGGGGTTGTGGATGGGGTGGGGTCCTTTGAGGTAAGTGGTATGTTTATGGATGCACTGAATATGTATTTTTTAGTTGATTTGGGTAAATCTTAGAGTAGTCAGGGGGCACTCCTTATTTTCTTAGACCTAGAAGTCATCCCAAGGTTCCGCCATTGTTTGGGGGTATACAGAAGGACATCATCAAGGGGGATTTATGTTTGAAAGCGATGACAAGTTTCTCTATTAAGCATGCTCGATAAAAAGTTGACTGAGAAGTGCGTCAAGGTCATTGACATCTCATCTCAGGGGTCTTTAGAGTAGGACTGGCCCTACTAGGTGTGAAGCGATGAAAATACTTTTTGTCAATGTTAGAGGCCTAATATGGAGGGCCAAATTATCTTCCCTAAAGCATGAGATCAATCTAGAGAAACTAGATATGATTATGGTCCAAAAATAAATAGGTATAGGACACCTTGTGGCATTGAATTTACAAAAACTGCTAGGGGGATGGGAATTATAGCCTTAGACTCTAAAGTTCGTTTTGGTGGTGTGGTTACAAGTTTCAATGGTAATCTGAACTTAATTCATTTGCAGAGAATTTGGGGTTGTGTATAGAAGTCTATCGTAAGGAGTTGAATCATGTCTTCTTGGTTCTTAACATCTATGAGCTATATAAAGGCTATCAAGAGTTTTGGGAGCAACTATGTGCTTTATAATGTTTATAAGGAAACAATTTGTTGGAGGGTAGATATTTGAATTTTACTATTAGTCAAGAGGATATTTAGGGACCCTTGTACCATGAATATTGTTTGGTGCAATTATTTATCAATAAGCTAGAGATAATGGATTAGATAGAGGTCTTCCCATATGTAATAATCCCCACGTGGTACTATAAATGGACAAAACAAGATGGGGTGGCTAAAATGCTTAATGTTTCTCTCATTCAACATTGAGAAATGTTGATCGTGTGTGGGTGGGAAGAAGTTCTTGGACCACTTTCTGGTCTTCTTGAAATTTGGGATTAAGGAACAAAAATAGAGGTCTCCATTTAAATAGAATTATAATTGGTCATTAGAAGAGGAAGTCAAGGGATTTGTTGAATAGGTCTGGAAGCATTTTGATTTGAATTGTGGCATCATTGTGGGGAAAAAGTTGCCACATAATTTAAGGGCCCCGAAGGATAAGGTAGTGAATTGGAGCAAGGAGTGAAACAATTCAAAGTGGAATGGAAATCTTGTGGAGGTTGGAGCGAATACATATACACTATTAGGATCATATAAGATATATTTTTGATGAAGGGATGAGGGATATGGTCATTGAGTTGGAGAATAAATGAGTCTATCTTATTCAGAATATGGAAACATGGTTGAGATTAAAAAGACACGATATATGGATAGCCTCTAGTGATCTAAATAATAAGTGCTTTTAGAACTTTTCTTGTCATTGACATAATTTCAATACCATTTGGGAGTTGGATGATAAGGAGGGTAAACTAGTGAGAGGGATTGATGACCTGGAAGGAGTAGGGATTTCCCATTTCAAGGCTATTTTTTCTGAGATATATTTAGCAAATATTGTTGAGGTACTGAATATTTTGTCCAATTATCTGAGAATGATTGGGGAAGAGAATAATTCCAATTTCGTTAAGCTAACAATGTTGGAGGAACTCCAATTTGTTCTCACAACTTTTCAAATGGACAAAATCCTTGGCCCAGATGGATGGTCTATTAATTTTTCCTCGGATTATTTTGATTTTCTTATGGAGGAATTACTTAAATTAGTGGAAGAGTTATGAAACACTTGGAATATGACTAAACATTTTAACACAACCCTCTTATCATTAATCCCTAAGGTGGATAGGCCTTGGTATTTTGATGATTCTCACCTGATTTCTTTATGCAATGTGGTGTATAAAATCATCTTGAAAGTGATTCCATATCAGATTAAGTTGATTCTGTCTAGAGTGATCTTAGATAAACAATTTGTTTTTTTGAATGGTTGGTTCATCCACGATGCAATTTAGGAAACACAAGAAAGTATCCTTACTATTAAGACTTCATAGGTTCTAGCCAGAGTTATTAAATTGGACCTATATAAATATTATGGAATCCTTAGGGTCTCTTGTTTTTTCTTAAAATTGGTTATATTAAAGATATGTTCCAACCTCAACTTAGTTCATTGGATTATATGTTATGTGGCGACCTCATCTTTTTCTATTATTATTAATGGTGTTGGATAGAAAATTTTCAATCCTGATGTTTCCATATCTTTTCAATCCTGATAGGGCTGTCTGATGTTTCTGTATCTTTTCTTGCTTGAGGTGGAAACTTTAAGCATAGCTCTATTAGAAGCAACGAGACATAGACAAATTAAGGGGGTTTTCTTTTGGGGAAGGGTAAACCTAACTCATTTACTATTTATGATGAAATTCTGTTGTCCATCCTTGTTGAGAGAAAGGAAGGAAATGATTTTAGATCCATGTTGATAGATTTTGTGGTGCATTTGGTATGGTGATTAATGGGGAGAAATCAACCATTTATTTCATTTCAGGCGATGAATGTTGAAGACACGTGTGGGAATGGATTTTACCCTATGTTGTAAACAATTTGTATGAAGGAATAAAATATATAGCCTACACTCTAAAACCTAAAAGGTAAGGAAAACATGATTAGAGGTGGCTTGTAGCTAAAATTGAACAAAGGATGAAACACTAGTACAACAAATGGTTATATCAGGGAGGATGTCTGGTTATGATCAAGTCATTATTGGAAGATATCTTGACATGTTAGAATTTAATGGTGCATATTCCTATAGGTATCCTCACTAAGATAAGACATATATGTTTCAGTTATTTGTGAAAGATATTAGTGGATTACCAAGGTTCATAAATGGTCAGTTGGAAGACCATTACTTCCCCTAAGGCCCAGGGAGGGTGAGGGATTAAAAATATCTTTAATTTCAAAAGGGTGTTGGAAGCAAAGCCATTGTGGAAATTCATCACTCATGATAGTTTTTGGGGTTTCATTTTGTATGAAAATATATCCATCCAACTTGACGGTGGACTAGATTAAGAAACTGGTAAAGCCAGTCTAGGAATTATATAATCAGTGGAAATATCTAACTAAGGATTTTCCTATTATTGGTCATTTTCTTACTTGGCAAGTAGGATCAGGATCTTTGATCAATATGGGGACAAATGTTATTTTGGAACGTGGTTAGAGGATTTTACTTCCAGAGGAGCTTGTTGGTTATCTTCCAGAAAGCAATTTGTGTACACTAAATCATGTGGCTAATCTTCCAATCACTCATATTTGGTCCTAGGGATGGTTAGGAGCACCATATATTTTTCTAGAAGGGATTTGGGCTCATTTGTGGGAGGATCTGGTTCATAAACTTTATAAAATTCACATTCATGTTTGGGGTGAAGTTGACGACTTATCATGGAATTTCAAGATTTGGTAGGAAACTACACTACGTGGCTGGGTTACTTGATGGATTCATATATTAGTGGTAGGGATGTTGTATGGTGGTGGTAGAAGCTATGGAATGTGGTGACCCCACCAAAAGTATTATTATTCTTGTGTGTTAAAATTCAATATACTAAGATAGATAAAATTAGATTCAATTCAGTTTCAAAACAATAGCATAAACATGATAATTGAAATAAACACAATCACAAGATAGACACTGATTTATCTTGGGAAACCCTTTAGGGGAAGAAAACCCAACAAAAATTCCTCAATATAGATGATCAAAAGTATAGGGACAAAACCCTAAACATGTGCTCCTTATCCTTGCAGATAACTCTCTCTCTCTCTCTCTCTCTCTCCTATGCAAATTACATAAGTGAGTGTGTGTGTCCGAATGAGGAGCACATCACTTCTATTTATACTTTATCTTCCACTTGACCTTTTCCCTAACTAGGTCATCCCCGACAAACTTACTAGATTGACTTATCTAGGAAGACTCAAAAAATATAATATTACTTTCTAGAGGGTTCAATATACCCAAATTACAATAGAGGTTTTACCTCATGACTCTAAAAACAACAATAATAACATCCGGATGAATGAATAAAAAATCTCTGATAGATTACAATAATAAAATACAATAGAATATTATTTGAAGTTACAATATTTCAACACTTCCTTTTAACGTGAAGGGTATTCTATTGACAACAGCAATGCCAACTATAGGAGCAAAGAGAGAGAGCATCATAAAAAATGTTAAGGTGATACATCTATAAATCATTAGAAGTTTTCTTCAACAACATCAACAACTGAAAAAGTTACTAGAACATATTCAATATCTTTAGTATTGGAGCATTATCTTCTACAACCATGAGTCTTCATCTTTTGCAGCACTTGATCACTTGATAATCTACAAAAACACTTGATATTTTGACCAAAAACAACATCATATACATAAACATAACCTGCAACACACATGATCCAATTACAGGATGATAAACCCCTTTCACTTTAGGACATAAGTCCAAGGATGATGCAATCCTATCCACATTTCTGAGAAAAAAATATGAGGATCACTTTAGTACTAATGTCCAGGGATGATTCAATCCCATCCACATCACGAAGACAAAAGTCTATAGATCACTTTAGGACTAATGTCCAGGGATGATAAAATCCCATCCACATCACAGAGACAAAATTCTTTGTATCACTTTAGGACTAATATCCAGGGATGATACAATCCCATCCACATCATAGAGAAAAAAGTATGTGGACCACTTTAGGACTAATGTTCAGGGATGGTACATTCCAAACCACATGATGGAGATGAAAGTATGGGGATCGCTTTAGGACTAATGTCTAGGGATGATACAATCCCACTGCAACATCATTAACTACATCTTGAAGATGAAAGTGTACGTATCACTTTAGGACTAATGTCCAATGATGATAAAATCCCAATGCAACATCATCATCACTTCTCCCCCTTTCGAGGAAGGTCCTTTTGAACCACACCAAGCTTGTCACAAAATTATTCAAACTTTACTCGAGACAGAGGCTTAGTCAACAAATCAACAACTCGCTCATCGATGCTAACATACTGGATATTTATAACTCCCTTCTGTACCATAACCTGTATGTAAAAATACTGTATTTCTATGTGATTTGATTTTTCATGGTACACTGGGTTCTCTGTCATCTTTATACAACTCTGGTTGTCACATAGAATCACCATGGTATCCAACTCTAGGTCAAATATACTTGACATCAACTTTCAAAGCCATATAGCTTCACAACTAGCAGAACATTATGCTATTTACTCTGTTGTAGCTATGTTGAGAGAAACAATGGACTAATTCTTGCTAAACCATGAGATTATGGCAGATCCTAGACAATAACATCCACCTGAGGTGCTCTTCCTGTCTGAGACACTTCCAGCCCAATCTGCATCTATATAACCATACAATCTGTAGTCATGATCTCTAACATAGTATAGACAAAAGTCTATCGTACCTTTCAGGTACCTCATCACATGCTTTGCAGTTACCAAGTGAACACGTCTAGGTTTAACTAGATATTGACTCAGGGCGTTCACAACAAAGCATATATTTGGCCTTGTATTCGTCAGATACATCAAAGAACCAATAATTTGTCTGTGTTGAGTCACATCCACTAACTCTGATGATTCATCAACTAACAACTTTAGGTTGGTATCCATGGGTGTGGCCATGGATTTACATTCAAAACATATCAAATATTTTTAGGATTTCCACAACATACTTTCCCTGGTTGAGAAATATTCTGTATGAGTTCTACCATACTTCCATACCTAGAAAATAGTGCATCAATTTGAGGTCTTTCATCTCAAATTCTTCAGCAAGATTCTTCTTACATTATACAATCTGTTTCTCATTTCTCGTCAGAAATGAATCATCCACATACAACAATAATATGACAGGTTTATCATCCATAACCTTAAAAGTTTAGGTTAGGGTCGGATTTACTTTTGGTAAAGCCCAAGCTTGTCAAAAATCTATCTATCCTTCCATACCAAGCTCTAGGAGATTGCTTCAATCCATACATAGCCTTCTTCAGCTTGCATACATGATTCCATATTTCTTCAAATTCAAATCCGTGTGGTTGTTCTATTTACAGTTCTCTTTCAATAACACCATTCAGGAAAGATGTCTTCACATCCATCTGGTGTAAAATCCACTTCATCATGGATGCAAGTGCTGTGATGGTTCTAATGGAAGTGTACCTAGCTACTGGTGCAAATTTGTCTTCATAATCAATTCCCTCTTTCTAAGAGAATCCTCTAGCCACAAATATTTCCTTGTATTTCTCAATACTTCCATCAATTGCATGTTCTATCTTGCAGATCCACTTGGAAGATACCACACTTTTGTCTTCTCGTTTGGGAGCTATATCCCAAACATCATTCTTCATTATTTATTGGTATTCTTCCGTCATTGCTTCTACCCATTATTTATTCTGTATAGATTCTTCATAATAGATAGGTTCTTGATCTACAATATCACACATCAAATACACATAACTTGAAAATGGATTTGACTTCTTTCTTAATCTCATGGAGCCTTTTGGAGCTCCATATCTCTCTGCTTCTTGTATAATTTCTCTTACGCAAGAAGGATTTCTCTTTCATGACATATTCATAGTAGGAGGTTCATGAGGTTCTAGAATATCAATATCTTTTGGTGTTTCATCTTTGAGGGAGGGTGGAGCTTCTACATTTCTGGGAGGTACATATTCTTCATATACTTCTTCATGATGACACTTTCTGGATCTATTGATAGTTTCTTCTTTGTCAAATGTTACATCTATACTAATTTCCATGTGATGGAATCCTGGAATGTATATTATGAAGGCTTTGCAGACTTAATCGTATCCAACAATTATTCCCTTCTTTACGGAAGGTTCCAACTTGGCTCTCTTTTCTTTCGGTATGTGAACATATACTGGGAAACCAAATATATGGAGGTGGCTCAGTTTAGGCTCATTTCCTGTGAACATTTCTTCTACAATCTTGAATCCAAGGGCACTATGGGATAATCTATTTTGTACATAAATTATCATCCTTGCTGCTTCAACCCATAGATGCATTGGAATATCTTGAAAATGTATCATTGTCTTTATTGCTTCCATAATGGTCCTATTCTTTCTTTCTTTCTGCAGCACCATTCTGTTGAGGATTGTAGGGAGTAGTTTGTTCCCTCTTGATTCCAGCTTCTTTACAAAAGGCTTCAAAATATTTGAAGTATATTCTCCACCATTGTTTGTTCTGAGTGTCTTGATTCTTCTTTCTGAATGATTCTCTATTAAGGCTTTGAATTCCTTGAATTTTCCAAATACTTCATCCTTTGTTTTCAAGAAATATATCCATGTATTTATTGAATAGTCATCAATAAATGTAACATAATACTCATAACCACTCAAAGATGTGGAGGGAATTGGACCACATACATCTGAATGGATTAATTCCAACATACCTTTAGTCTTTGTCTCACTTATCATAAATGGATTCTTGATATTCTTTCCTTTTGCACATCCTTTTCAAATGTCTTCAAGATCGATATTCAAATATGGTAATCTCATCACTAATTTTATCACATGGGCTATTGCTTTGTAGTTGATGTGAGCAAGCCTCCTATGCCATAATTCACTTGGGCTTGTGGTCTCATGAACAAGGGTTCTTTCTGAATGTCCCTTGAGTTTATATAATCCTCCTTCTTCTTCACCAATGACAACTGCATCTTCAATTGATTTTCCTTTGTGCCACATAAGTACTTGTCCATTTATGAATGCAACCCTATATCCTTTCTTATCTAGTGTTGAAAAACAAAGTAATTTCTTCAAACCTAGCACAAATAAAAC
The DNA here is from genome assembly GCA_001517045.1 of Pseudotsuga menziesii. Taxonomy (NCBI): domain Eukaryota; kingdom Viridiplantae; phylum Streptophyta; class Pinopsida; order Pinales; family Pinaceae; genus Pseudotsuga; species Pseudotsuga menziesii. The sequence goes on along the minus strand of LPNX010703386.1, from coordinate 297,759 downwards.
TTCCTTCATCTTCATGGGGATTCTAGAATCAATCTCGTTGCTTGCTTCACCAATTCCTTTGATAGGATATTTATATTCATCTCCTAATGATACCTTATGAGGAGAGTTCTTCTCTTCAAGTTTTGACATAGTTTTCTTTTGTCCCATCATGTTCTTTGAAGCACCACTATCAATAATCCATGTATCTTCTCCAGGTGTCATAGACCTAGAGAGTGCAGGGAATAATACATACTCTTATGCATCTTCTTCTTTTGCTTTTTTTCTTCAAGTTCCTTCTTCCTCTTCTTCTTCATCATCATCTTCATATAGGTGTGCATGATGTATTTTTGTTGTTGTTCCTCTTCTTGTATTCTTCTTTCTTCAATGGATAATCTCTGGAAATGTGTCCTATCTTGTCCCAATTGAAACATTGAAAGTTGGAGTAGTTTATTCTTAGATTGTTTCCTCTTATCCTTTGGAACTTATTGGGAGGTTGAGACTCCTTGTGTATTTCCTTTTTGAAGTTAGGTTGACTTATTTCTATCTTGGTATGTGTGGCTATAGCTTTGTCATATTCTTTTAGTAAATCTTCTCTATTGGCTACCCTAGCCTCCTCTTGGATGCAATATTCCCATACAATGTCAAATTTCATGCTTTCCATTGTGGCACACATAGTATGGATGAATGAATCCCAAGGTCTAGTGAGACCATTGAGAGTAGTCATAACTATCTCATATTCATCAAGGGAATATCCAATGGCTTCTAGTTTCTCCTTGAACCGGGAGAACCCTGTGAAGCAGTCTTGGATGGATTCTCCTTGGTACATCTTGGTACTCTTCAATTAAGATCTCTAATTCATCTTTCTATTGATGTTCCTTCCTTCATACAGTCTAGCTATGGAATCATACATCTCCTTTGGGGTCTCTTTGGATGACACTTGAGGAATCAAGTGGTCTTTGATAGAATCAGCAATGATCCGCATTACCCTGATTAGGTCCTTCTTGTGCTTGTCCTTAGCTTCATCCTCTTCAGGTTCTGCAAATTTGTTCTTGATGTATTTGTCAAGATCATCATCTAAAAGAATGAGTCCAATCCTCTATTCCATGCTTGAAAATTCTCTATGCCTTCTAGCTTATCCTCATGCTTAGTACTTGGGGACATCTTATCTAAGAGATCACCAAATAATGACATTCTTCAAAATGCAAAACTAAACTTACCAGGAGATGTGCTTGACTGAGGAGAATTGATTGGTACACTTGGTTTTTGGAGATTCCAAATATTCACCTCTCAAAATTGACTTGCAAGATTTTGATCTGTAGTTTTGGCAGTTTTCTGGTTTTCTAGTCCAAAGTCAAACTAGGGTTTGAATTTCCAAGAGATTTACCCACTCAAAAATTTTGATCTAGGGCTCAAAATATGCGCTTAGGGAGGCAGAAATTCCTATGTAATCAGATTTCCAAAATAACAACTTTGACAAAAACCCGAATTTCTTGCCGAAGGGAGAAGAGAGATAGTTTCTCCTTGTGAAAGATTTCCTATTCAGGCTTGCTCTGATACCATGTTGAAATTCAATATGATAATATAGATAAAATTATTATTCAATTCAATTTCACAACAATAGAATATACAAGATCAGTGAAAGAAACACAATCACTATATAGACATCGATTTATCCTGGGAAACCCTCTAGGGGAAGAAAAACTATCAAAACTTCCTCAATGTAGATGATCAAAAGTACAGGGACAAAACCCCAAACAAGTGCTCCTTCTCCTTGCAGATAGCTCTCTATCTCTCTCTCCTATGCGAATTATAGAAGTGAGTGTGTGTGTGTCCAAATGAGGAGCACATCACTTCTATTTATACGTTATCTTCCACTTGACTTTTTCCTTAACTAGGTCGACCCCAACAAACTTATTGGGCCGACTTACCTAGGAAGACTCAAAACAATATAATAATACTATCTGGAGGGTTCTATCAACCCGCCTTACAAGATAGGTCTTTCCTCATAACTCTATGATGACCAAATACAATAATAACATCCTGACAGAGGAATAAAACATCTCTGATAGATTACAATAATAAAATGCAATAGAATATTCTTCGAAGTTGCAATATTTCAACATTGTGGTTGATTTCATCCAGGAAGGTGTTAACTTGGAAGCATTTGAAGAGATATGGGAAACTTGGTCTAGGGATTTATCTATTATGTCGAAAGGAAACTAAGACAAATGGTCTCCAAATATTGAATTGTGGTTACACATGGAGTGTTTGGGGAGACCCAGAACATGCTTTAAAATGATGATCACTATAATTGAAGAAGTATTCAGTGGGCTATTATGTAGAGTAATTTTTGAGGAGTGTGCTAAATCCACAATAGAATTTCAACCCATAATTCGACACCTTGCATGTCTAAAATTCAACACTTCTCTGTCGCATTTTCAACACATACACTTTTTTTTGCCGTCGGTGGCATAACATCGGATCTTTGACATTCTACTAATGTGGGTCGAAGATCCCACACACCATTGTGTCGCATATTCGACCATTTTTCCTTCCAAAGTTCCAATCAAAATTGCATAAACCGTCAAAAATCCGACGTCCTCCAACCCTTGAAGTGTCAGCCTTCTGACGGACAGAAGAGCCGGAGGAAAGGTGACGCTGTTGGTATTTTATCTAGAGAGTGTCGAAAATTCGATGCCATCTGACACTGGAAGAGTCAGCCTTTCGACGCAGTCTGACACTTTAACCGTCGATCGTCCGATGGGTGGAAGTGTCGTAGTCATGACATAGTCCTCGGATGGGTTTACCAGAGTGTCGAAAGAACGTAAAAAAAGCGACGCCTATTGGTGGATTTAAAAAAAATCCAAATATTTCACTTACCCCCACATGGTTTCAGCCTAGAATTTCACCACTGAAGGAAACTTGTTTGAACCAGACATTGGTGAGGTGACAAGCAGCTCAGATGATCAAGCAGAGGTTAATATGTGGAGTGTGTCAAAGGGCTCAACGAGAGAGTCTTTACATTCAAAATTGTCAGAAATTTTGGGAGCTAAGTTTGAGAATACAAGTGAGAACAAACCTGAGTTTGAGATTACAGGAAAGAAGAATCAACAAGTTTCTGAACAGTCAGTGATGGATTCGAGAGAAAACACTAAAGAGATGCCAATTTTGTCAAATTTCTCTAAGAAACATGGTTCAATGTTTGTGGTTAATTCCTCCTTAATCATGGATTTCAGGCTTGCAGAAAACAAGTATGTTGAGTATGTTCCCATGATTGGGGCCTGTTCTAGTAATGGTACCTCACCATTATTCTGAGATTTTTCCCTGTATAAAAGACAGCTGTTAGAATTGACCCTAACTGAACTATTTTAAATGTTGTTTCATATAAAACCCAAAAAAAAGTAAAAACAAAACTAAGTTTAAACTTGCAATACCTTACTCTCTTGCATAAGGTGTTCATTTCCTTGTCCAAGGTATCGAGAGGAATAATAGCTTGTATAACCATGTTATCCACTCTATTTACATTGAATTTCATGTTGTCTCTATTGTAGCTATGCCCAAGACCCAATTGAGCCTTCTCCAAGTCTATGTGATTCAAGATATGTGATTTCAACTCAATGGCAAACGGTCTTTCTAAATATACTTTGTTGTTACAGAAGGGTACCTAAACCAAACAAGAATTTAGAAAAGTCACTTCCTATCTGATTCAAAAAGGACTTGTACTAACAACCACTTAATCGCAGATTAGCTCGGAGTCATAGCTGAGGGATGTAGACATTGGTTATGCTTGTCTTGTTGTATTGCTGGTTTAGATATTAGGAATCTTTTGATAATTCTATATTGATGACAAATTGAGTATCCCAGACAATACATAAGGAATACTTTTAATAGTTTTCTTAAATTTATTTGTTCTTGAATGATGGACAACAAAATAGTATCCAACACACTTGAGTCCTCGCAGGACTAGTTAAACATATATTTTTATTTATTCCTTGGGAATATCAAATATAGTGATTTTAAAACACATCTCAGAGAACAAAGAAATCATGGATCTGATATAAATCTAAGTTAATAAACAAATCCTTTTACCTTTCAGTATAAATATGATTCATGAGTCCTAACTAAAGAATTAAAAGACACTTATGGGAAATTGACCTCAACTTGACAGCTGTTAGAATTGACCTTGACTAAACTATCTTAAATGTTGTTTCATATAAAACCCCAAAAAAAGTAAAAACAATACTAATTTTAAACTTGCAATAGCTTACTCTCATGCAGAAGGTGTTCATGATGTCCTTGTCCAAGGTTTTGAGAAGACTAATAGCCTGTATAACCATGTTATCCACTCTATTGACATTGAATTTCACGTTGGATTTGATGTAGCTGTGCCCAAGACCCAATTGATCCTTCTCCAAGTCTATGTGATTCAATTACAGAGGTCTGTTTACTTGTTTTTGCATGATTCCTCAATGTCAAAACTAAATATCCATTCAGTTGATGCTATGACCCATTTTGCTCCAAACCAAGCCAGGATTACTACATATCAGCACTATGTACATCCATCAATTACAATTACCTAGTATATGTATGAACAGAATTAGTCAATCCCATGCAAAATGTTATAAATGGACAAATAGAAGAACAAAATGTGGTTTAGACATTCCTTAATTTCTATACTCAGATTTATAATACGATCACGCTTTGTCTCTTAGGAGACAAGTCACTAACGAAACAATGGACATACCTGCAAGAGAGAGAGAGAGATAGGTAGTTGAAGGGTAGAGTGAGACAAATACATACCACAAGGTCAGGGATCAATACTGTCAACCTCAAAACATATATAAAAAAAAAAGTCTATTTGCATTTGCAGTAGTTGTCGACCCAACAACTCTCCACCCACAGCTACACTTATTGCCTCATGGCTTGGGGCTTGAGGTCCAAACTCCACTCAATGGAATCCATCCATAGTATCTATATTGACCAAAGAAACACCTTATCCTACTAGCCTGCAAGCAACAAATACAACAGAGACAACAATTTACCTTCCCAAAGCTAAATCACTATGTATCCTTTCTCAACTGCCTTTCAAAGACAGTGATTCCCTCTGCCGTTACTTAGACAACAAAATAGTGACAAGTAGATCCCTGGGAGAGGATGGCAATGCAGGAAAAACATTGATCTCCCTTATAACCCAATTTATCCAAATTTATCATGCATTTCACTTTGTAATTTATTATATAGGCTTTCCATTTTTATGCTTTGTGTTATTGTTGTGTTTTCTACAGGCTGGGAGCATGAGTTTATAGCATCCAATCCTTTTGCAGCTAGTGAATCCCTTTATTTTCCTAGATAGATGGCAACAGAGCTTTTATGAAAGATTTATTTATAAGAATACCAATGATCAGTGGGTCAATGCCTTTGATGTAGTGAATGGAGTCTATGAAGGCTTTGGATGTTAAATCAAATAGATATTGAAGTCGAGATATCTCACGATCTAATAATAAAGTATTTGTTGGAAGAAGAGAAACTCTATAAGGCTTCATAGTTGCTTTTTACTACAAGCAAACATAATGTTCTATTATAACCAACATCGGTGGCTAAGTATTAAGCACAACGATTACCATCTAACTACTTTGTATTAGCTATAATGCAGGGGGCAAGGAATGCCTTATTGTCTATGACTTCGTATAAAGAGGCAATCTTTAAGAGGGCCTTCATATTGAAGAGCATAAACCAATGATTCCATATAAATGCTGGTTTACAATGGCTGCAGAGTTGCAGGAGCATTAGATTGGCCCACTTTTGACAAGCAAAATGAAGCCCACCAAAAAGTTGATCACAAAAATAAATTGTATGTTTTTTCAATTTTTTTGCTTAAAACTCCTACTCTAGCTTTGTTAATGCATTCTAATGATATAGGCTTGCCTATGGATTCACAGGGGAAACTTATCAAATATATTACTATTTCTTCTTTGCATTTATGGTAAAATGATGGGTGAATTCTAGGGTTTCATGCACATGCAAGATTGATGCTAGCATTGTTGGAAGAACACAAGCACAAGGAGGATCTAGGGTTTTCTTGGTTGCTCCATTGGTAAAGTTTGGTGAAATTATGCTTCTATGGATTGAATGGTGGTTGTAATGTTGTGTTTTCTCTGAATTAGGGCTTTTCACCAGCTTTTGTCAACTTTTACATGTTATAAAACATCCTCTTGAAGGAATTTTCTCTTGTTTGTCCTTAGATCTCTGATTTTTTCCCTAATTAGGATCCTCCAACAAACCCTAGAGGTAAATATAGTAGTATTTCATGTGTAAATATACGCATTTGCGTAATTAGTGTAGTGTTAGATTAGATCTACATTTTTATAAACTAGAAAACATTAGAAATTTATAAAATTCAATAATCCAAAAATAACAACAATTTTCAAATTATAAGCCACCCTCAAATTTTGGTTTGCCTATTTAGCCCTAGATCCTCTAGTGTGTCACCTATCTTCTTGTCTACATCCACGGGGCCAATTATCACGATAAATCAAAATATTTAAGGTAATTGTTTAGATTATATATAACAAAGTTCTCCTCTATGTATGGTAATAATCATCATCAACTAAATGTATGTGTGTGCACATGCATAAATACCCAATACACAGCTCAATCAAACAAAAGAAAACATATTTATACCTTGATTTCTAGATCTTCACACTGTCTTCTTATGCTTTACCTTTCAAAACATCATTCAACATACTTCATTTTTTGTCCTATTGCAATAGTTTCATGTTAGGACCCATCAAATATATTTATGTTTATTTATGAAAATAACAAAAACAATCTAAATAAATACAATTCTATTACAATGTAAATTACAATACTATTCAACTATTCAAGTAAATTAATTGTTAAGAATATATCACCAAATAAAACATGGATAACCAAAAATACTATGTATATAAGGCCATCGATCTAATCAAAACTCCATTTCTTGCCTCTTAACTATGGAAATGTTTCTCAACGCTATCTTTAACAAGTTCCAATGGAGGAGTCAAATAGCAATAGTGAAAATTACAAAGTAAAAATATAGAAATAGATGTTTTTTAATGTATTGTTCCTTACCATTCATTGAGCTTCTCTTTATTTCGAGAATAATTTAATATTCTATACTAAACAGGACCAACCACGTGAAGGTGGAAACTCTTATGGCCCCTCCCCCCCCTCACATCACTCTCAACTCCCCAAACCTAATGCCTATACTTGCAAATAACAATTTATTTCACTATTTCACAATGCAGATAACCATGCATCTACAATGCAAATTATTTCACTCAATAGTTGAAAAATGCTTTCATTAAATCATTCTTTAAAACATTCATTAAACCATTCAATCATTCAACAGCTAAAAAAATATTCATTAACTCATTCATTAAAACATTAATTTAGTCAATGGCAGAAAAAAAATATTAGTAAACAATTCAGTAAAGCATTCATTCATGAAATAGAGGAAAAAAACATTGATTTTTTATTATTATAAATAATAATTACTTAAAATTTGTTTAGTCACTTCCTTTTTACTTTTCTTCTATTTAAATATTTAGTTAGAGTCACATATTCGAGAATCTGATCATCGGTATCCCTACTAGTCTGCTTGCAAGATTGAACTTCATGTGAGGGGCGATGAATTTCTGCAATAATGTCAAAATATTTCATTAATATATTTATATTTTGATAAATACGAGTAATTCATTTAAAAAAAATTACGAAGGTGTGTTTTTACTTGCCATGTGCACATCAACATGTTCAACATTATCACGTACTGGCCCAACCTGTTCCGTGTTATGATCTGCAGCTACATGCTTTATAGTTGAATTGTGTAGAATTAGAATTAATGTTCACAATATGCAATGGTCTATAAAAAACAGTAGCACATTAATAAATTCATTACCAAGATGAGAAGCATGATCTTCGTTTGGTTGGTCATGTACTACATCTTCGACATGAACGGGATCATTACTTTCCTACACAAAAAGGAATAAATAATTTATGTTAGTTTATTTATAAGGAACAAATTGCATGAGCATTAATAAATTATCATTAAACTATACAGTTTTCACATACCTAGGCACTAGATGGATCAACAGAAGATTGTGCAGTATTCACAAACAAGCTTCTTCGGTGTTCAACAACGGCGTCAAAGCCATGTTCGAAGCCAAGCTTCATGTAATCTGCATTGGGCAATTCTTTGAACCGGTTGGCCTTCATATTTGCATGATGTCATTAATTTTAAATCCTTTTGTCAGAACAAAACAAAAATAATAATCCATATGATATTTGGATGCGGATTCAAGTTTTGCGATACTTACATATTGGGCCACCAAGTTGGAGTAACCACTAGGCCCAAGTTTGTGTTGGCCAATTTTTTCAATTCTTTCCTTTGTGGCCTTAGATGTGTCCGAGAGCCTAATTAAGTTTTTAAATACATTAGTCTATGTACCAAAATTGATATAAAAACTAGTAATAATAAGGCTTACCACTACATTTTGGAATGTATTGCATACCTCCTTGTTCCACCTGGTGGTATCTTTCCTGATTTTCTCAGGTCCTTCTCTTTTCCATCTTCCACCAGGGCTTTCCAATCCATAGATGGAATCATTGGAGGGTGCTCATACCTAGGGTTCTTTTCTAGGTGAACCCTATATTGGTCTCAGACAATCTTTAGATGTTTTCCAGCCTTCTGTAGTACCTTCGATGTATCAAAGGTATCTTTTCCGAACAGACTAACCAAACGATTAGTCAGGTCATCCTTTAAAGCTTTTGGCTACTTGTTCCACATTGTGCGAATGGTGGGCCCGAAGATATCCAAGGCCAAATCATTCATGTGTTTATAAAATATATTATTTCCTGCAAAAAATTATTGCCATCATTAGTCAACATTAGAAAATATTGTCAGCATATTAGACACAAATTATAAAAAATAAATTGAACAATCTATAATGACCTAGAATCCTCTCTATCTTTATTGGAACTAGTTATTCATTCACAAAAAATGTACACTTTATTGAAATAGTGCTAGTCACACAAGAAGATCCAGGAAATGCTTCCACATCTCTATCTAGTCCTGCATCCACCCCTTCTTCTGCAGCATCTGTTGTGGGTGGGGCAACATTGGTTGCACCCTCCACTGCCCTCGGTGGTGTAACAGAGCGTGTTGCCGATTGTTCAGTGGACAATATGGGAGAAGTATGTGGTGTACATGGAGTGGTTTGGTCACTAGGACCAACATTGCCTTGACCATCACTGATAAACTCCATAATGCACTGTAAATTAAACCCATTGTATTATAAGTTCAACAGCATATAAAATCAAAGATTATAAAGTTTTTATAAATGAATTTACATTTTTATTCGATAACTTATGTCCACCTGTTTACGTTGCTGTAACAACAATTGAATCCTTTGTTCGAGCCCTTCTATTAGTGGAACTACCAATGTCAGACGAATCAGTTCCTCATTTTTTTCCCTTGTCCTTTGTAGCACCCTCAATGGGTCTGCAGACTCTCTAATTTCAATATCTCTCATCAACCGAGAGACCTCATTCTAAAAAGAGTTTTGAGACACCGTTTGATAAATGGAATCCCCTGTCTGCAATTGAAATATATAAAAAATTGCTTATTCTTTGAAAATATAGTTAGTGCAAATAATTATATTAGGGATTACATTTAGGATTACCTGATGCCTAGCCGAGGGCATGGTCTGATCAACAGATGGGGATTCACCTCAATCAGCCACCTGCAAAAAAAGTAGAGAACATTGTCATAATGAACGCAATATGTATAAGCTAACAAATACAGAACAAATACAAAAATAAACACTTTGCTACATGTTTTACATGTGTACATTTTTGAAGTATTTAGAATGTGGAATTAAATTTAGGTTAAATGGTTGCCTCGAGTCTCCAGTCATTTGATCAACAGCTGGGGAGTTTCCCTGGTCAATTTGCAAAAAAGGTAGAGAACATTACCATCATGAACGCAACCATAAAAACAAAAGAATACATAACAAAATAAACATAATGCGTCACGATAGACATGTTTATGATTTTAAAGTATTTGAAATGGAGAATTACATTCACGTTTGGCTGTTGCCCTGATGTTGTAGTCGGCTGATCAATAGCTGGTTGGCTTCCCTGATCAACACTCTGCATGGAAAATTGATAATATTATATAAATGAACCTAATATACTAATGAAAATACATAACAATGTATCTGTATGTCCATCCTAAATTTAATATTACATTGGCAATATCGATGTATACCTGCTTCCTTGACTTGGGTCGACAAACATCTACGGAGATGGAGGTGCCCCTGAGAGAACCCTGCATCAAAAAAAAAATAAAAGTTACATAAAGAAACATGAAAAGTAGATAATTTCAATTCTATGCTAACAAAAATTCCTATAGACGTTAAAATAATTAATAAAAGGGTGGTTAAATTGTTTTTTGTACCACAACCATACTAATATTGTTTGTATCTACACTATTCAAATTGTAATCAATAAGCAGTTCTTCGCTAGCAACTATTGATTTAATTGCACATACAAAGACATGGTTTCCTTCACGCGACTCGAATATGCAGTTGGGTTAAATTAATGTAGACCCTGGTTGTGTACTGTTTATAAACTCTGCAATATTACTGGTTGTTTTTTTCCTTCCATCCATGTACATCGTTGCTCCTTTATTTTGAGCTTTGTCTTTCAGTTGTATATAATTCGCTGATAACCCATATCTACGCATACTTCATGTATATTGGACCAGGCGCATCCAATCACTGTATTTGTAACAGGGTCCAACATACTCCATCAATTATGTACATCTACCGTATCCAACCTTTATGGCATCCATGCAAAACAAGCCCAATCCATGCAATGAGGATGGTGCAATTCTATATATCCTCTCATTCACACAAAAATCAGTGTTTACTTTAGGAAGATCGCTAGGCACCCATTGTTTCACTAGGTGTTGGTACCTTAAGGGCACGTCGATGTCTCCCACTGTCTCATCATCATAGGAACATGACCCCCCTCCTTGGAGAAAAAAATCATGCGTTTGTCAAATTTTCTTCTGATGTTTTGACATCTAGTTGATCTAGCTTGTGTAGACCTTCTGGATGTCTCACTTTCCTCTAGCCTTCCCAAACTCCCTTCACTGGAGGAAGACAGGTCTGAAAAATACCTATTTGGTTCTACCTGCACTGTGGCCAATTTTTTTTTTGGCATAAGCATAGAAAAATACCAGCAAAAAAACGTGGAAAGACTTATAAGGAAAAAAACTTGGAAAGACTTGTAAGCCAATAACTTGTTAAAGAAAAAGCTTGTCAGGAATGAGTTTGGTTAATAGGTGTGGGAATTTGGTAGCCCTAAATATTATAATGTATGCCCCTCTTTTGGTTACATACAAGTCTCCATTCTAACTTATTGCTTGCATTTCCTTTTGCTAACATCAATTGGGTAGGCTTCATAAGCTTCAAATGTATGCGTGTGGCCATTGTACTTTAGCCTTTCAATGTTGTCAAGCTTGAGATGATATGTTATGCATATGCATCACATATAACACTGCAATTTAAGCCAATATATGTCTATACAAAACCTGGAGGTTCTCCTTTAATGGACTATCTCCTTCAAAGAACATATCTCCTTTAAGTGGTTTTCAGTTTTCCCATTAATGATTTTGTGATGTTGTAGATGATTATCCATTTTACCTAATATGTTTTATGATCTTTTCCATGTTTTCTAGGGTGCACATACTTGTTGTTGATGGCTTTTTTTGCTTGAAATTTGAAGTGCCTAAAAGTGCACAGATCTCATCTAGGACCCTTTAAGAGTCATAATAACAACTATTGTTTTAGGATTTTATTCTCCAAATGAAACACCAAAACCATACTTATCGGTTAATATTTGTGTAGGGATGTTTTTTTGATCTCTCCCATAATTTATGATACTAATGGGATTGTATGAAAAAAATTATGTATGCCCTAATAAATATTATGTATGGCCCTCTTTAGTTACATACAATTCTCCATTCTCACTTATTGCTTGCATTTCCTTTTCCTAATATTGCCTTTTCCTAACTTGGCCTTTGAAATGATTGGAGTGACAAGTTTGGTACCGAACCAAGCAAATCAGGGTATGACTGAATGTATCGGTAACAAAATGGTCAATTCATCCCAATCCGTACTAAATTGACCAAGTGAATGTGGGAATGCATAGGCCACACACATGACACTTCAATTCAAAAAAAAATTAACCTAGAAATATAAACATCTAGACTCTAAACCTACTTCATTGTCGAGTCAATTAGGTTTGTAGGATTCCTATACATCATAACACTATTTGGAGTAAAACAAAACTTGCTTTGTAGGCCCTAGATTCCACCCATGTGCACAATAGTCAATCTATAAAGAAGCCCCTGAATACAAAATCGTTCTTCACAAAATAGGGCATGTACCATGTGAACAACCTTCCAAGTGTACCAGCTCAATGAGTAACCTCCAAGCATGTAATATCTCTCATGAAATGGCATATAAAATAGTGTAAGCATGCTTCAAATGATCACCTTATCCTTTGGTAGGGCTGAACACTACCCTTATGCATGTGTCTCCAAGGGTGAATGTTCCTCAAATAATGAGAGAAGGCCTTCCTCTAACAATAAACCAGTACACCAAGGTGAATTGGCCCTATTTAGGCCTTCCAGAACAAACTTGGTATTTTCAATGTCACACTAGGAGCAATGTTGGGTAGTCCTATGGGCATAAAAAACTCTAGAATCAAGTATGAGCATCAAAGGGACAAATCTGAGCACTTTACAGTAATGGACAAATAATGATGTCGAGTTCTTCGAGATCCTATAGAGTGGATGTTTTAAGCTCTGTGCTACTCCGTAGAGTGGATGTTTTAACCTCTGTGCAAACCTATGTATGAGTTTGGGCCAACATTTACATCCACTCTACAGGATCTCCAGAGAACTAACATCATTATTTTTCCATTAGTATAAAGGAGATGTACTAGAATATTTTCCTGTACATGTTGATTTTACTGTTTAGTTGAACCTAAATGAGAAACAAAGAGGAGCACTAGGAAAGCTACAACACTTTTCGTGCACGTCAATGTGCGCGCGCGTCAAAGAGTAGCTTGCTTAGTATCCTCTCTGTTTCATTCAACTTCTCCATGAAATCAACAAGTCCTCGCAAATCTTCTAGTACAATTCCTTTACAGTAATGGACAAAGAGCGGACATTTCCAGATCTACTACTTGGCATGTTCAGGAATGAAAAGAATGTTTTAAATACATATATATCAGTCTATAATATTTGTTGATTCTAAGACTGATGATGAAGAACAAACTTGGTATTTTCAATGTCACACTAGGAGCAATGTTGGGCAGTCCTATGGGAATAAACAACTCTAGAATCAAGTATGAGCATCAAAGAGACAAATCTGAGCACTTTGGGAGCATTTTGAAGGTCACAACAAACAGTAAAGCATCTCAAATCAGCTATAATTAGGCCAACTTTTAGATCTGGGCACATTGTAGCAATAAAAGATGATCATCAATGGCAATAGGAGGCGGTATTTGCAATTATGGCTGTGAAAATGAGAAATCTGTGGGTGAAAGCAACCCTAAAATCTCATTCATATGCCTTATAGCAGCATCCACATGAATTCCGGGCACAAACAAACCTATTTGGTAGTAAAAAAGGGTATGAAGCAACCGTATTTCACCATATTGGGCACCCTTGTGCACTTATCCATCACCGAATAGGCGTACCTCTAAATCTGGGCCAAATTGGAGGGTTAAAAGGCAGTTCTAGGCATGAATGGCCCTATGAACAGTGACGAACAATGAAAAAACTGGCTTTCAGAAAGCCATTGAATATGCTAATGCTTGGATTACCAACATGAGGGAAAGCCATTGAATATGCTAATGCTTGGACTATAATAGACCACCTTGGTTGGACACTAATGCAAACCTGTGTATGAGTTTGAGCCAACATTTACATCCACTCTACAGGATCTCCAGAGAACTAACATCATTATTTTTCCATTAGTATAAAGGAGACGTACTAGAAGATTTGCTTGTTCTTGTTGATTTTACTGTTTAGTTGAACCTAAATGAGAAACAAAGAGGAGCACTAACCAAGCTACAACACTTTTCGTGCGCGTCAATGTGCGTGCGCATCAAAGTGTTGTATCTTGGTTAGTCTCCTCTCTGTTTTGTTTAACTTCTCCGTGAAATCAACAAGTCCTTGCAAATCTTGATTCTGGGAATAAATAATTTTGGGCACAGATATGGACATAAAGAGTAGGCCTAGGCACTCCAACAGCCTCAAACCTTCATTCTAGGAATAAATAAGGGCTGTTCCAACCTCCTAAACAACCATTTATAGTAGTATCATGAATCTTGGGTGCTTTTTCTCCACAAAAAGTGGGTAAAAAAACCTAAATAAAACCAATACCATTTAATTTCAGACCCTATAAACCAAGTTGGATTGTGCTTTAGGTGATTCTCGGCAGTCTCTTGAAGGAGATCAATAGAAAATAATAGTCTTTGGTGGCTTTCCTTACAAACGTAGGTCACAAAACAACCGTAAAAATATCTGGACCTGTGCACAAGAGAAGTAACAACCCCAGTTGGCCCTAAAATACCAATTTTGTTTTGCATTAAGGGCCCTTGTCAATGCAATGATTCTTCCCAATGTTTGACAATTTCCCTGTGATTTCCATTACATGATTTCCATCTATAAACCACTATTGTGGTTTCCTCATTGCTCCCATTGAAGAACAAAAATGTAGACATGAATTCTCTCCCTACATTAAGTCCACATGCACATAATAACTATCTTTGGTACTTCGTAACTTTTCAGTATTCGTTTTGACAACAAAATTGAAACATGAAACAATATCCTTACTTTCAACATCTTACACAGCTGATGGCTTTGATCGAACTGTATAAGTACTTTGTTGCCAAATTAAATATTTTGAGACCTACGAACAAATGGGAGTGAGATGAATGGTTGAAGGACTAAAATGGAGGATGAATTGATGCCCTGTTCTGCCTACCCAAAGGTCCTTTTATAATTAAGATTATCCCTAACTTATCATTGATTTGTAGTCTTCTATTGCTCACCCATACTGCTCTACGGAACAAAGTTTTATGCCGATCTAGTATGTATATTCAAGATGATGCTTGTTTTCACATATTAATTTTCAACCCTAAGGAAATGCTAACTTATTTTCCCATACTAATTTTCAACCCTAAGGAAACCCTAAGGCAATCCCATAGTAGAAAGAACCAAAAAAGACTATACCCCACAAATCAAAAGGCTCTTAAATTAACCATATCATGCCTTCCTCAATGATTTGATGAAACCAAGGGGATGGAAAAAGGGAAAGGAAACATCAAATATCACTCACACCATGGAATAATTCTAAAGCTAACTAACTGTCTAAACCACAAAGGTCATCTTAT
>LPNX010703386.1:278765-280967 GCA_001517045.1 Pseudotsuga menziesii | reverse complement strand
GTAACACCTCTAATCTAGGAATCTTGACTACATCCACATCACTAACCTTCAACAGACTGAGAATTCAAGTCTAATACTGAAGTAGCTAATCCAAAGAAGAAATACATAAGAGAGATCAGTAATATGAGGGGATCATCCACCTCAATCATCCAAAGGATGTCAATAGCAATAGCACATAAAAGACTCAAGTGCTAAGGGCTAGAAAAGCTGGAAAGTGCCCTGATCAGTACATTCACCATCAGTGAATTTAGTAAACTGAAAATGGCTTGAGGCCAAGGTTAATGCTTCTTTGGATAAGCTATTAGCCTTAGTATTGTGTTCTTTGAATATGTGAACTGCTTTTACCTGGATGAAGTAAGGTTCCATATCATAGATACGTTGACACCAGCCATCAAGTGCAAGTAAAGTTAGTGCTGATCTTCTATTGAACCAATTAATGATGGCTGTGGAGTCACCATGAATGTGCAAAGTGGGAAGGACTATGGATTTAGCACAATAAAGGAGAGTCCATAAAGCAAGTAGTTCAAATCTGGTGTTTGTACTCAGACCAACACCCAATTTGAAGTAAAAATAGTGGTCCTGGGTGATCAAAAGATGAACACCTATACCTCCAATTTGATTGGCTAAAGCCCCATCAAAGAAGATGTAGGTACAATTATCGAAATAGTTTATTTATTCAAACTTATTACCTTTCTTTTTTGCGTTGACTTAGCCACTTTAAATTCACTAACTCTAAAATAGCTAATAAGTGTTGGCTAATAATGGTGACGATTCCTAGTATTATGTTTCATTAGGTTGCAACATGGAAAACTTGTGAAACAAAATACCAAGAATCATCACCGTTATCAAAATAGTTTATTAGGTACAATTATCAAAATAGCGGAAGATGTAGGTACAATTATCAAAATAGTTTATTTAGTCAAACTTATTACCTTTCTTTTTTGCGTTG
Source organism: Pseudotsuga menziesii (assembly GCA_001517045.1). Lineage (NCBI taxonomy): Eukaryota > Viridiplantae > Streptophyta > Pinopsida > Pinales > Pinaceae > Pseudotsuga > Pseudotsuga menziesii. The sequence continues at coordinate 280,018 of LPNX010703386.1, read as the reverse complement.
ACTTAGCCACTTTCAATTCACTAACTCTAAAATAGCTAATAAGTGTTGGCTAATAATGGTGACGATTCCTGGTATTATGTTTAATTAGGTTGCAACATGGCAAACTTGTGAAACAAAATACCAAGAATCGTCACTGTTATCAAAATAGTTGATTTAGTCAAACTTATTACCTTTCTTTTTTGCGTTGACTTAGTCACTTTCAATTCAATAACTCTAAAACAACTAATAAGTGTTGGCTAATAATGGCGATGACTCGTGGTATTATGTTTCATGGAGTTGCAACATCGCAAACTTGTGAGGCATAATACCACGAGTCGTCATCGTTGCTTGGTTGAACACTTGTTATCTTTTGTGAGATATAGTTCATGTGGATAGAGTTCTTGAACTCTAGTGTCCTCATGGACAATTTTGTTTGACGATGATATTAACAGGTATGTAGAAAAAAAATTAATATTTTATAATGATCTTCAATAATCTAGGGGTTAGGTTCTAGTTTCTTTCTTATAACAAAACATGGCTCGACAATCCTGCTTGGGGTAGCGACCCACTTTTCATCCTTCTCCAATGGACCGAGCATACATGTGAGCAAAAAAACTCTAACTATCATGGCTATCGTGGAACTCGAATCCTGTTACAACTTTACAACTTTAGTCCTCACATCACAACATGCCAAAGAAGGGTGGAAAGAAGAAGGCCAAGGTCACCGAGGAGAACTTAGACTTGGAGGTTTTGCCCAAAATGTAGATCATTTAGGAAGACACGAAAGCTGTCATCGGGGATGAACACGAGTTTCTGTGGGGTCAAATATATCATATGATAAAGCACCAAAATGTATCAGATGCAGGCCTAGAAGATATACTTTTATATGTAAACATAAGAAAATTAGGTATCACAAAGAAAGCCACGCATCCCGAGATCTTCCCCTGTGATGAGGTAATCGGATGGATCATACCTCGAGCAAACTCATCCACTATGATCATTTCCAATGCTGAAGGAAAAGCATTTGCTTCCTTCACCCCTACATATATAACCAAGTCTTGCAAACTACCCGCTCCACAAACTATGATGACAAATTAATGGGTGAAAATGTGATTTAGATGTCTTTGAATGTGCTAAGTGGATGATGGTTGCAACAAAGTAACTATTTAGGGTTCTCACTACTCTAAGCGCCCCAACAAAGGTGGATTGTCTCCTAGCTGCCATATCATATTTGAATTTCTCTTGTGCCTTTTGGAGGTTTGATATTCACCCCT
>LPNX010703386.1:218765-273765 GCA_001517045.1 Pseudotsuga menziesii | reverse complement strand
TGCTGACGATGATGAATATTATGATGTTGATGTCGATGATGACAATGATGATGATGATGATTATCATCATCATGAGGATGATGATGATAATGATGATGATGATGATGATGATGATGACGTTGTTGATGAAGATGATGATGATGGTGATGATGATGTTGATGATGAGTATCATCATCATGAGGAAGATGGTGATGATGATGAAGATGATGCGCATGTTGATAATGATCATGAAGACAATGATGAAGATGATGATGACAATGATGATGAAGACCATGATGATGATGATGATGATAACGGTGAAGATGATGATTATGATGCCGATGAAGACGATGATTATGATTATGACGATGATCATGATTATGATGATGATGATGATCTTGATGATGGTGATGATGATTATCATCATCATGAGGATGATGATGATAATGATGATGATTATCATCATCATGAGGAAGACGGTGATGATGATGTCAATGATGATGTCGCTGATGATGAAGATGATGTGCATGTTGATGATGATCATGAAGACAACGATGAAGATGATGATGACGATGAAGATGATGATGATGAATATGTTGATGATGATGATGATGATGATGATGATTATGATGTTGATGTTGAAGATTAAAATGATGATGATGATGTTGATGATGAAGATGATGATGACGGTGATGATGATGTTGATGATGAGTATCATCATCATGAGGAAGACGATGATGATGACGATTATGATGAAGATGATGCGGATGTTGATAATGATCATGAAGACAACGATGAAGATGATGACAAAGATGAAGATGAAGACCATGATGATGATGATGATGCCGATGAAGACGATGATTATGATGCTATTGAAGACGATGATTATGATTATGACGATGATCATGATTATGATGATGATGATGATTATCATCATCATGAGGATGACGATGATGATGATGTTGATGATGAGTATCATCATCATGAGGAAGACGGTGATGATGATGACAATGATGATGAATATGATGCGCATGTTGATGATGATCATGAAGACAACGATGAAGATGACGATGACGATGAAGACGATGATGATGAAGATGTTGATGGTGATGGTGATGATGATTATGATGTTGATGTCGACGATGAAAATGATGACGATGATGATGATGATGGCGACGACGACGACGATGATGATGATGATGAAGAATATGATGTTGATGTCGACAATGACAATGATGATGATGATGATTATCATCATCATGAGGATGACGATGATAATGATGACGATGATGATGAAGATGATGATGATGATGGTGATGATTATGATGTTGATGAAGACGATGACAATGATGATTTCGACGATGACAATGATGATGATGATGATGATTTTGATGATGATGATGATGATTATGATGCTGATGAAGACGATGACGATGATGATGTGTGATGATGATGACGACAATGATGAAGATGACGATGTGTGATGTTGATGATGATGATGATGAATACCACGATGAAGATGATGATGATGTCGACGATGAAAATGATGATGATGATGATAAAAATGATGATGATGACAATGATGATGATGATGATGATGACGATGATGAAGATGATGGTGATGGTGATGATGTTAGTAACACTTTTTTTTAAAAATAAGATAAAATAATAGTACTAATTAAATATTTACCTTTCAATATATTTCATCATCTTCTTCATCAATGTCAACATCTTCTTCATCCATGTTAGCATCTTCTTTATTCATGTCATCATCTGTATCATCAGATACATAGTCAACATTCTAAGGATTGGCCATATCATCATCGTCATCATCATCAGTTACACTCATCATGTCATCATCAGAATAATCTTCATCGACATTGTCTACTACATCATCTGATTCAACTATTCCTTGGACATATTTTGTAGGATCATCATTGTCAGCTAACTCAAGTTGATCATGCTCTTCATCATCATATTCTTCTTCCAGAGAACCCTCTTCATTGCCACCATCTAGGTTATACTTTACCGACCTTCCCCTTGGATCGTGTCTCACAACAAACGACTAGCCCACTTTACCTGGAACCTTTGAGTAAAACACTTGTTCACATTGGCTTGGAAGAACATAGGGCTCTGTTCTTGGCTTAAACAACCTTGTGTTTACCATGGTAAATCCATTATCATGTTCAATAATAGTTCTATTGGGATCACGTTGATTCAATCGTAACCTGTACCATTTGACAACGAATAGAACTACCTTAAAGGATTTAAAGTCACACTATATAATATCTTCCAAATACCCATAGTATCAATTTTATGAGACTTCTGGATGTTTGTCAGTTCTAGATGAAACATCGGTAACCTCAAAGAGAGCCGAAACCCCAGAATATGATGTTTTCTTTGTTTCATCTAGTTTTTTGATCCGATATCTACCTCCATTGCAGACCATAGCCTTATGGTGTTTTACCTGCAATAAGCAATACACGAAAAGATTACACAACCATTCAGTCCTTATGCAACAATACATGGAAAAAAAGAACATGTACGTCAATAAGTAATTTGCAAAATAAAAGATTTAGAGGGATATTGATTAATTATATGCTTGCAATTTTATCTTTTACACCATATGCCAAATCGATTTCCCTTTCTGTTAGATTGTTATCTCCATTGCGTTGTGCTGCTTTTACCAATGAAGCCACACCTTCCCATGATATTCCATGACCCGATTGTGCGTATCGTTCAATCCATACCTTCATATAGTCAAGATTTTTTGCGATGTATAAATGAATTACATCCCATTCTCGACCAACTGTTTAATGACAATAACCACTAAAATCAATGAAAGCTGTAAATCTTTTGAACAAAGACGTATATGCTCTTAATTGAAGCAATTATGACTAGAAAATACAATTAGAATATGAAGTATATAATTAAAAATCCACTAGCTAATAATTACCTTTCAGCTTCCTCAATCTACCTTTCCCCTTCAGTTGCTCCCCTTCAAATTTGTTATTGGATTTCGGATCACAAATGTGACGTAAATTGAGCTTTGATGCTAAAATAGGAAGATATTCACTAACATACAACATGTTTTGGTATACCGTATATCCTTTCATCATAGAACCCTCCGCATGTGCTCATTTTCGCACCAAACCCTTCATAAATTTCAAGTGCCTCTCAACCATCCACATGGACCTTGAGTGCACAGGTCTACACAACTCAATATTCTCAACTTGGTGTATGAGGTAGTGTTCCTGTGCATTGAAAAATGTCGATGGTAGATGATTCTGCATTTCACACATGAGACGAGGAATTTCTCTCCTCCAATACTTTATATATTCTTTATGGATTTCTTTAGATGTCAACCATATACAAGTGATGCAAACCAATAATGATATTTAACAAAAAAAAACATTAAATTACAATATATGCTGAAATAGTGCACAAAAATAAATAAATAAATTATTATACGGAAAATTAAAGAAACACTAAGCACATGTAAGTAATCGCTAGTTACCTCATGTATTTACCAAGATTATATATAACTTGTTTGACATTGTTGTCGAAGTTGTCCGAGAGAGAGAGAGGTAGAACATACTATATCAATATACAAACCACGCCATTTATTAAAAAAAGAGTATACAAACAAGAAAAAAGTATATGGACATAACAATAATAATTACCTTAATGAAGACATGCCAATCATGTGTTTTGACCTCCGCAAAATCACCTTTTTTAGTTATGATATTCTTCAAGTTTGCACAAAAACCAGTGGGAAATTTAATTTTCCGCATTACTTCTTTGACAACATTGCTTTGTTGCTCCATAAACATCCATGGAATTGAGTTTATATTAACTTGTTCTCTGTTGGTATGAAATTGGATGACGTCTTTCATTGCATAGTTTCTTTCTTGAATGTCTTTGCACACTTTCACAACTTTATCTTTCTCCCTCCTTAGCTCTAGTAGTCCCCATAAGGTTTCAGTAACATTCTTTCCAATATGCATTGTATCAAACAAATGAGCAATTTGTAGGTGCTCATAGTAGGGCAACCTGCTAAATTGAATAGGATAACTTTTCATTCCTCGTGGAAGACAATTAATGCCTTCATGATCACGATGGACATCATGAATATTAGTTTATAATTAATAAATTACATCATAAATCAAATATAGCCACTAAAACAAACAACTCACATTAAAAAATAAAATACATAAAAATTCATATACGATGATCCATACATACCACGATGACGATTTCTATTGTATTGCATCTTCCAAAGGTGAGGTGTCATTCTCTATGGTTTTAATGCAGTATCCTACTTCCCATTGAAAATATTTCTTTCATTTGTTCTATACCTGTGATTCTTAGACTAGAGGAAATGCCTATACTCATAAAAAAACTCCTTTCTTAAGCTTTTTGAACGACGATATTTTATCTTAGGACCACAAACTGGACATGCAGATTTACCCTTTGCCTGAAGACCTACAATATTTAGATATGGAATATCTATGTCAAATATATTCATATATAAAATATTCTAACTACTCCATATCATTAAATGCAGTTAAAGTGGAACTTAAAATTACAAACCACAAAATGAAGTTAACCCAGGGGCATCGTGTATTGTCCATACAACCATTGCATGGAATTGAAATTGCCTTTGTTGTATTGGTCTAGATACGTCATACATAGTTATGCCATTCCATAACTTCAGTAGCTCATATATAAGAGGTTCGATGTATACATTCATATCTTTGACTTGGAACTTACCTGATTCATAATTTGAAGTACATATAAAATATATCATTATGAGAACCATTAAGATATATAAACCATGCAAAAGAGTAAAATAATATATATGAAATTAAGATACATATTATGACAAATGAGATGCCACAACTACATTATAAATAAAATAGTTTTCATCAATAAAGCCTGGAATAATCATCGATAACATTATGTGCTCCCTCTTTATTGACAACCATGGAGGAATGTTATTGTTGATAACAAAAATAGGCCACACCGTGTAAATGGATTTCATTTGTGCAAATGGATTAACACCATCTACTGCCAAAGAAATCCTAAGATTACGTGGTTCTTCTTTAAAGTGAGGCCACTTTTCCTCAATATCTCTAAAAGCAGTACCATCTGCAGGCATTCAGATAACGTCATCTTGACTTCTGTTCCTAGCATGGTAATCCATAAATTGCGCTATGATTTTGCACCTGAACAATCATTGCAAATGTGGAATGATGGGAATATAACGAAGAACCTTCTGAGGCACCTTTTTTGTTACTTTATCTGTACAATATCTACTTACATGACATTCCAGACATTCTGTTGCAAATTCATGCTGATTATAATATATAACATGGTCATTGGGGCATGCATGAATTGCTTCATAATGCATTCCAATCTCTTTCATGATGGAAGATAAATATCGATATGTGCAAGGTAAAATATTTGATGGCGGTAACAAAAATTCAGCTATCAAGCTACAAAAAAAAAAGAAATTGTTAATCTAATAAATAAATAATATTAACGAAACATGCTTCATCCATACAATGATCAATAATGAGTTAACAATACAATTATTAGAGGAATACAAATAAAATTTATCATGATCCTATATATGTGATGGATTATTTTAGATACCTTAGCATCCATGTGATTGCAATGTTTGAAAGACCATTCATAACCTTCAAGTTGATTATCAACAATATAGTAGAGAGAAGATTTGTTTTGGAGCCTTCATAAAGGGGTTCATATGCCTTATCGAGAAGAGGTATATCATGAACATCATCAAAGTCATCATCATTTTCATTATCAACATTATCGTCATCCATTCTAATGTTAAATGAATCATGGATCAATGTATTTGTACCATCATCTTCAATTACATCATCGGCATGATCATCTTGTTCAATATGATCATTCACTTGTTCTCCATTAAACATACACGCTCCATGATCCTGATCCTGAACTTGTTCTGAAAGCACTTACTCTGGATGACATGCTACATGGTGTCTTTCCTTTAATATAAATACATGGAAACATCAATAGATATACATTAATATATGGAAAAAAAATAATACATACAATTACCAAAAAAAAGAATATAATAATGTTTATAATGCTAAACCTACAAATGGACGATATTCATTCCCCCCCTCAGTGTGTCCATGTTCCCTGCAATGTTTTGTGGCTGTTGAGATCAATATTCTTCTCCTCTTAAATCCCTTGCATTGAGTACATGGACAATAACATTTTTCATCACCCCTTCATTTCACTGCATCCCATAGTCTAGCAAGCAATTGTTGATTGCCTTCGTTTGGATCCAGAATATTTAATCTATTTGACATTTTGTCATAAACTTCGTTAATGAATATAATTGGTTGTCTTAAAAAATCAAGTTCCACGCATCAACCACGCATCAACCATGGATCAAGATTTTGTCAAACAGAGAGAAGTCGAAGAACAACAAATTCCCAACAAACTGTCTATCGATGAAATTTTTTTTTGTCCCACAACTGCCCATTGAAGAATAAAACAATTCCTAAAAACTTCCGTCAAGGAACAAATAATTTTCGAAATTGTCCGTCGCTTCTACAACAAACATGTCGAAATGTTTAAAACAATTTATAATTATAATGGACATGCGTCAGATATTCGACACCTTGAACATAGTTGCCGTTGAAAGTATGGGACCATAAAATTTAAAATCATGTAAACCTTAATTTTTTTTATTATTATTATAAAAAAACCTAAACTGCCTGTCAGATATCCGATGCTCAGGGGTTGGATTACCGACATTAGTGGGTTCACAGAAGTCAAAGATACGACACTTCAGTGTTGGATAACCGACACTTCAAGGGTCAGAAATCCGACTCCCTAGTGTCGGATATTCAACTTCGCTATAAATATTTTGTTATCGACATTCTGTTGATTGATTGTTGTCCGACACATCTGTGCAAAATGTCAGATGACGTTGGACTCTGACGTCAGAATTCGGGTTCAAATCTTGTTGTGATCCTTTGTAAGATCTACCTATTCTCACGAGATGGGTGTTGAAGATGTGTTTTCATTGATTTCAAAGGACAAGATGTTGAACCCAAGTGTTATCATTGATGTCAAAGAAAAATGAAGGGTTGAAATCAAACATTAAATCTAATAGACAAAAGATTATGAAGTATTGCTCATACAAAGACACTTTGAAGAAATACATAGAGAAAAATGTGGAAGCTTAGAGAGTGGAAATATCCCAGTATGACATGGTTCATATGTGTGCATATAACAACCTTGAAAGAAGAATATGAAAAATAAGGATGTGCACAAATACCACTTCAGTACGGGACTTATGTAAAAATTCAGAAGAAGAAAACGAAAATCAAAGATTAGACTTGTGTGAGAAATCCCCACAAAGAAAATGGCATATGTGTACCAAACCCCACAGAGTTGAATTACAAAAAGTTGCACGTCGACGTAGATGATAACTTGATCAACACACAAACAAGTTGGGAACACATATTTCATCAAAATTGGAAAGATCTTATTACAAGAACAAACCTAGAAATAATATCTTTAGTTATTTGGAACTCTAGATTCATTTTTTAATTCCAAATTTAATGAAATATGTGTTTGGGGTGTTATTCAAGTAAAAGGACCTTCAACAAGTTGACACATATATTGATTTAGAAAGCGTATAAATAAACAAGAGATGGATGTGTTGAAGTAAATTTGTAGAATGAAGACTTCAAGATAATATGTTTTGGGAAAGCTTCGTTTTCTTGGGGTATCAATGGTTAGTTGATCACATAAGGATTTTTTATAAAAGAAATTTGATTTGTATGAACCAACAGAAGATTAATAACATTAATAGTGCTAGATAGAAGGATACCTGATATTTGGGATGTGCGAAGGTGCTTCTTAGTAAATTTCAAAGACCTCTAAAATCACAGAAGTGACTAAGAAGTGAAAAGTACAGACTCCTGAAGATTGTGTGATGGTGAGAAATTGAATAAGTTGTAGATATAGTCACACATCACAAATAAGGAAACTATTTGTTTCGACACAAATAATCAAGGGAAAGACGTACATCAGAAGAACTGCAATAGTTACAGTTTGGTGAATATGCACATCATAGATAATGTAATCTGTATACTCCAGTTATTTGATACACACTTACTTTTATATTAGGGAGGAAGAATGGAATAAGGAAGAGGGAGTTGAAGCTGCCTTCCATTCACAGCTAGTAAAACAATAAAGGAGTCAGTGCTTCCTTACAGTGGTAGTTGGTAAAACAATTAGGGGGTTAGAGCCTCCTTCCAGTCAAAGTTGGTAAATATAATTTAGGAGTTGAATCTTCAATTCATTTGAAGCTGAAGAAACAATTAGATATCACATTATTCCATGGGTTGGTGTTTGATTACTGCAAGTCGGTACTTGCATAAATAAACATACATCTATTTAGGTTGGTGCCTGAAGTTGGTGAGTTGGTTCTTTCCCAGATCAAAGTCTTTATAGGTTGGTTCCTATAACCAACAAGCTGTTTCTTGTGGACTAGGTTGGATCCTGGATGAATTGATGCTAATGTTTGGAGATTGTTCTCTCCTACTAATGTAAGAATTCATGATATATATATATATATATATATATATATATGTATGTATGTATGTATGTATCTGTGTGTGTGTGTGTGTGTGTGTGTATGTATATATATATATATATATATGTGTGTGTGTGTGTGTGTGTGTGTGTGTGTGTGTGTGTATACACACACACACACACACACACACACATATATTTCAAATTTTGTGCGCATATGTGTATATTATTGTTTCAGCTAAAAAGTTTTAAGTGATGGAAATTGTTTACTTGTGAAATAATTTGAAATTTGCGCTATATATTGATTCACACCCCCCTCTTAGTATAAAATAAATCCAACAATTGGAATCAGAGTAGGTGTCTTTAGTAACAACTTAACATTTGGGAGATAAATACAATGCAGATATGGACAAGCGAGAAGGATTTCCCACCAATAGAGCACATCGGTTTGATGGCTCAAACTATACCTTTTGGAAGAATGGAAGTGTATTTACAATCTATTGGAATGGACATCCAAAATTTAGTAGATAATGTTTACAAGTTCCTGAAATCAACTTCAGTTGAATAAAATTAAATTGTTGAAGATGAGCACACAATTCCTAGAACTACACCAGTCGAGCCAAAGGATAGAAGACAGTATGATTGGAATGCAAAAGTGAAGAATACAATACTCTAGGGACCTACAGATGTTGAATTCACAAAGGTTTTACAATTCACTACAACAAAATAGATATGGGACAAGCTAAGGAGCATTTATGAGGGGGATGAAAAGGTAAAAAAGGCCAAGTTGCAAACCTTCTATGTGTAGTTTGAAACACTAAAGATGAAAGAAGAGGAAGACATTGCAACATATTTTCTCAGAGTGGATGAGATCGTGAATTCCATAAAGGGACTCGGTAGCAACAATTGAAGAAGACTCAATTATACGAAAAATATTAAGAACCTTTCCTTTACAGTTGAATTCAAAGGTATTAGTTTTAGATGATAGATCTAATTTCGATAAGCTATCAAAAGATGAGTTGCATGAAATTATTTCAACCTGTGAAATGAGGCCCGAACTGAAAAATTCCTCTAGAAAGGAAGAAGCCTTAAAGGCCACAAGGAAATCTAAAAGCAGTAAGCATGAGTGTAAGAACTTATCTGACATGTCTGATGAATAAGAATAAAATTTTGTTAAAAAGATAAAAACAGGACATGGAAAGTATAAAGGAAGTTTTCCTTTTAAATACGTCAAATGTTGAAGGGTTGGCCACTTTGATTCCAGTGTACATATGAAGAAATCAAAGAAAGTGAGAGTGAAGAAGAACCAGACTACCAAGAACAAAGGAATAAGTATCATCAAAGAAGAGTTGGGAACAAGAAGAAATTTCCCCAACAAAGGAAGAGCCTCTATTCAAAGAAGGATAGTGATTTATATGAGGAAGAGGAAATCCATGATGGCTCAAAATAAGTATTGTTTATGGCACTTATTGAAAGAAAAAATATTAGTTGAAGGGAATCATGAAAGAACATCCAAACCAACAAGAAAGTGGACTTACAATGGGATCCATATGTCATCTCAAAAATATGACATAAAAGAAAGATCAAGATTCATAGAAGAATCTGCCAAATCGAAGAAGAATATAACAAGCAATCGTCCTAATTATGGGATCTACTTAACATCCTCAAAAGGTGAAGTGAAAGAAGACTCAAATATCAAAGAAGAGAACTCAAAGTATGAATATGAGGAAAGTGTCAAGATCGATTGGGAAGGTGAGCTAGTCAACACACTGGAAGAATTAAAGAAGTCCAGCAGAAGCAATATGGACCTAAAGGAGAAATTGGAAAAAGCAGAGGATCTAGTTGTTAGTTTTTCTAAGTTAGTTTACTTAGGATTTTATTTGAAAGAATAACAAGCACATCAATACAACAAATATAGACAAGATACACAAGACATCGAGTTTTTAATCGGGAAAACCATAAAGGATAAAACAACTCAAACTTCCTCAGAATAGTTCCATCACAAAGATAATATAACAAGATAGAATAACCCAAGAAAAACATGTATGCAACAACTCTCTCTTCCTCCTCTTCCTCTCTCTCCTAAGGTGCACATGAGAGAGCAAGTGAGTGTGTGAAAAATGAGGAGGGTGCCTCCCTATTTATATTCTTCCGTTGATTTGTTAACTCAACTACTAGGTCGACCAAGTCACCTTTGGGGATGATTTACCTAAGAATAATCACATATACATTTTCATTTATTTAACCTATGGACTATTGCCTTGACATAAAACATAGGGTTTACCTCAATGACCACACACAATGATGTCATCCGGAAAGGAGGAACACATATCTCTGATGGGGGTACAACAACATACTATAGTAATATACATCATAATATATTTCGAAGTTACAACTACAACAACACTCCCTCTTAACTTGGAAGGCATTCTCTCACCACAGTCATCAACACATATGTTCATCGTCACTGTTGGGACTTAGAGATGTAACTTTTTCATCCACTTTATCTTCCGCTATTCCTCACATTTCATTGTCCCATTAAGCTTTTATCATACCATTTCCATACATATATATGGGTTTCACCTTATTATTTCCACTTTATTTATTTTTAGCATTATAAGTGAATTTATGATTAAATATTAGGAAATTAACATGTTTTTCACTAATATCTCAAAGTATGGATGAGCTTTGTAATGTGTAGGAATATGTGAAGAATTAATTCAAAGAAAAGACTTCACGTATATCTCCTCCACCATTTCAAGGAGATAGTTATGCAAATAATATTCCAAGGAGAAGATCATGGAGATTTGGTTGAGAGACATGTGGAGAATTTGTGAGAGATATGTGGAGGATTTGAAGGGATTATATCTTGTAATAATAGGAAAGTAGTTGAGTGAATAGTGGATATCTCATTATGAGATGGTTATCTCCTTCATGTATAAAAGAGAGTGCTCTCTCTTCATTTCAATAATCTTAAATCCTAGATTATCTTAGAATATACTAGATCTTAGATTATCTTAGAGAATAGTAGATTGTAGAAGTTAGTCTTGACTTTGTAATATGGAGAAGGGAATTCTTAGCTTTTGTTCATAATCTTGGTTTGATGGTTTCATGATTTATGATTGATTCTTGTGATGTAATTTAAGATTGCTTTATGGTTAATGTGAGCTCACATGTGTTGTCTTGTTGCTCTTCATATGTTGTCTCTTTTTTATGCAATTTACTTTCAGTCGTGTGTTTCATCTTCCAGCATTAGATTAGCAATTACGTGTTTCATCTTAAGGGGGGTTAGATTAGATTAGTCTTAGTTTCAAGGGGGGTTAGATTAGCTTAATTTCACTTTAGTCCTGCATATACTTTTCATGTGCTTCGTAAGCCTACGAACCTCGGATTAACAAATTAAATGGCTGGGCAATTACTACAACGGAATTAAAATGACATTAATTCAGCCCAACATTTTGGCACCGTTACCGAGGAAGCACGATGGATTGAAGTTTAGTTTGATTTTTATGCAAGCGTACACTAGAGTGTGAATTTTAATTTCTGTAATGAGTGAATTTCAATTTTTGCAAAGAGTGTTTCAATTATGCAAGTGTGAATTTCAATTTCAGCAAGTGTGCTTTCTCGCAACTATGAAGAGTAATTTTTTTTCTTATACAGAGTGTTTTTTTTAAATTTGTTTCAGTAAGAGTGTTTATTTAAATTTTTCATTTGGATTTGGGTGCTATAAGAATCCATTTTTCAAAATGATTTAACAATGAGTTTAAGCTTGGAACAGCTCACTCGGATCCTTGCAAAAGTAGGGATCTCCTCTTCTCTCGAAGAGGAGATCCTGACGGCAGTCGAGAGCTTAATTACACCTCCAGAAATGGATGAAGAATTAGCATACAAAGAATCCTGCACATTTGATGGAGAACAATCATGCGAACAAGAGATCGAGGAGGACCACAAGGAGTTGTAGCATGATCTGAGGAGTGAAAGCTGTTCCTACGAAAGCCCTATCGAATGATGGTTTCAAGCAAGTATGAGGTTAGAATAATTTAGTTTTTCTTTTTATTTAGTTAGATCACATCCACAACAATTAAATTCGTTCATCTTTGTATATTGCCATTGTTCATTCATGGGATTGAAAGATAATATATTCCTATTACTGTTACGTGTATGGCTACACTCGCTATTTGATTACACGTAACTGCTTTCTAATTCGCAATTAGCATAAAGTAGGTAGGATTTTACTTCTAGCATTTGCTTTCACCCAGAATAAGTATGCATTCCTCCGCGCTTCGTGCGATCGTGAGGATAAAAAATAGGATGAATAAATTGATTTCAAGAATGTTGTGCCCCTACCCAACAACCTTAAAAAAATGTGTCATCAAACAAAATTTAATTTTGTTTGATGAAGTGTTTAAATTTCTCATTTCAAATCTAAAGAATCGATAGCTACTGAAATGGTGATATTCCATGAGCTACTGAATTGATGAAATTCCATGTTTTTGCATCTTTGTGAACTACGGTAAATGGATAGAAATCATTACATTAAAACCATTACTTTGAATGAATGTGTCTCTACAACTTAAGGGATAAGATTTGGCTGTTATGCCTCTCACTATAAGCTTTCACTTGAACATTAATTAATGGACATGCGTTATTGATTTATTGTAAATTCAACGAGGTCCTAGAACATCGAAGGCTTAATAATTTATGCAAACATGCCATATCCTAAGTTCATCTTTTAAACCCCGAATCACAATTGCTCATACTATGAATGTTTAATGTCGATTTTTATAATATGCTCCATATTATGAAGGTTTGATGTTGGATTTTATGGTTATGCCGTGTCATATGCTCGCCACCTTTGAAAGGTTTACATAATCATACAGTAAGGTGTATGCATTAACATCCAAGGTTCAATCCTTGTGATCGTTTTGACCTGTGTCATCACCTCCGAAATCGATCCACTTACCAGAAAATTGATCTGGTATCATTGCACTTGTACTTAAATCCGTCAATCACATTCACTTGCCAATACGAGCTCGGCATCGTGGCTCCCTGTGTGTCGAACACCTGTGATTCATTTATGGTGTGATAGTATGTCAATTACACCGAATAAATAATCAAAACGAGTCTGGACTGAAGTCTTTGCCGTCAGTTCTTTTATCACTTGCTTACCACTCTACGTGGTTATTCTCCCTCCCCCATGCCGAGTTTACAGTGGTCTTGTTTGGTTTCGTTCATGGCGCAATTTGTTTATGAGAACGTTGGGTTTCATTGCTTGTGTTTCCTACTCGGCTTCCATCCTGAATGCTCGCTCTCCCGCCTTCTGTTCGGTTGTATTCTGTGCTATCCTCTCTGTGTGCTACTGCATGACTTCACGCTTGCAGTCATGGCGCCGGTCGTTAGATTTGAACCCAGTGATACCAAACTCCTTGATGGAAACCCTGACCTATTAGCAAAGGTTGAAGCAGTTGGATGGTTGCCATTCATTCGCAAGTTCGCCGATTCGAACCCGGAGGTGACTAGGTTATTTTCCATGTCTTTGGTTGACACCAAGGTTAGGGTGGCTGATCTCCAATTCAGGGTCGACAAACACTCAGTCGCTTTGGCCATGGGTGAACGATGGTTCAAATACAAGCAGATGGAGATCACCGAATGGAGGAAAATGATGAAGAATCCCTGCCAGGATGTGTCTTTTAGAACTGGTGTGTCATGGAATTACTTTAAGAAAGAATGGCAACCGGTCCTCGATGTTATCCACATGTATGTGACCTACGAAGGTCGTCTCTCCTCGGCTTACGTATATCATCTCTGGTTAATGGCTGTGTTCCTCGGTTTTCCTATTAACCTGCCATATTATTTAGTTCAGAGTATGACAAAAATGTCCTCGACCATTAAGAAGGGGCCGAAGAACATTAGTCATAGCCTATTTCATCATGGCCTGGTTAGGATGTTGATTGAAAGGGAGTTGTCCAAACAAAATCGGTCATGGGATGAGTTTGTTGAATCAAATGGCTTCTTGGCATACTGTCATTGCCAATTCGATTGCCTTGAAGAATGTGGTAGGCATCAAGAGCCCTGTCGAACTCCAGTTTGACTTGTGCACAAGTCTGTGTCAAACCTTGATGGCCGTGTAAGCCCTAGCATTCGTAAGGATAGCATTCCCGATCCTGCATGTAGTCCCGGTACTCCTATGCCTTCAAAGCATAGGAAGAAATATTTAAATCTATCCCCTGTGACACCGAAACGTAATGAGGATACCTGCGAACCGAAGGGTAAAAGGTCGAATGTTAAGGTCAATGGTAGGTTTACAAGGAGTATGGTAACCAAGGTTAGTGTTGTTAAGTCGACCGTGAGCAATAATGTTGACATTGAAACAGTTGTGCTAGACGATGAGGAAGAGAAACCTCTTTCACCTGATTATGGTCTTGATATTGATCATGAGCCTTTCCTAAACCCTGCAGATAGTAGTCCTCATGTGTCTGATAAGAATCTTTAGGTAGACCCTGTGGTCGATTCCCCAATGAAGGGCAAGTCCGTTGAAGCTAATTTACCCAGGTCCTATCAAATTGGTGAAGCTATTCACCTGCTCTTTGTCATTTGTCTACTAGATAAAATACACAGAATGGAAATTGAACTGACAGAGATGGTGACGTGTGATGATGTTGTCAAAGCTGAAAATTTGAGGCTAAAAGAGAAAGTTGATTCAGATAGTAAGTGCCTACTGCGTCTAAAGAAACATAAGAATAGGTTGATTCGTAGAGTAATGAAATTGCTAAATGATAATAAGAAGAATGAAGAAAAGATGCATGAGCTAAATGCTCAGGTCACTCTGATACAATTCAAGGGTCATTCGCAGAGCCCGGCAAATGGTGTAAATATTCAGGTGTTTAATGCCCCTGTTAAACTATAATGTTTTGGGCACTTTTTCTATCGTATATATGTTTTCGAAGGTTTAAGGTTTGAAGTTATGATCAAGTGATATTCAAGTTATTTTTGTTACAGGTATTGGTTTGAATTTATTCATAGATTATATAGTTTACTTTATTTTATTTTGCTCTTGTGTGTGTTTTAATTGTTTTTCTTTACTATGTAGCATTGCAGGTGATATTGTTGATGCGTTTCTTTTGGATTTTGGCAATCGCTTATGTTCAGGATGATCCATGGATAGTCGTGGACAGATCGATTGGCTACACTATTTCCCAGGTGTCACTACATCATTAGTATTTTTGTCATTTTTGATTCCCTGCTATAGATCGAGTCTTTCCCATTTCAAGACATTATAACGTATATAGGAAAATGACAACTGCGTTTGTCATTTTTTTTATGAAATCGGTTAAGATTTCGATTTGGTATTTTCCAGTTTTATAGAACTATCTCCTTGTGAGATTAGGGGGTATTTAAAAAAGACTGGTTACTACTGGAGGGTGGGTCGATAGTTGGGAAAAGGACATGACAAAATAACTGTAATTATTTCCTGTGACCTCAGACAATTTTTTGTCAACAGCTACAGTACTTTTCACTGGTGATATCTATATATATGTTTACAGTATTTATATTGTGCAAATGTATTTTGGATATCGTTTGATCTTGTCACTTTCTCTGCAGCATTTATGTTTTGTCATTATTTCTTTGATGAATTTTGCAAACACATCATATTTAATCTGTCGACTTACGCTGGTTTTGATTTGCTTATATATGTCATATAGTAAATTTGATATTGTCGTCCACCAATACATGTGACGTATTTGTTCACTGTGTGATTTGGTTTAAATTCTAAATTTCTTCTGAATATTTGCTGGATTGTTAGCACAGTAGAATTATTGGCAATTCGATTCCAGGTTAATTTTTTCTATGCTCCTGATTAGGATAGGATATTTAGAATAGATTAATGATATTTTTCCTTTAGTTATTTTATTAAAAATCTATTGAATAAGATCTTTACTTTTATACCACTACTAGGTCATTTTCTGATCTTGTGAATAATGTACATGTGTTTATATTGTATCTCTGTAATGCATTGAGTCTGTTAATATTTGATTAATGTTTATTCTTGTATTATAAATTAATTGATTGAGTAGATCAATTTTGACTGATTAATTTGTAATATACTAATTAATTTGACTAGTCTTATTTGTATATTCATAGGGATATTGTAGATCTAATTGATAAAAAGTAGCTTTAGTTTTCTCCTCTCCTGTAGCTAGGAACAACTTAAGGAAGGCAACGGGGCCTTAATCCCATCAGGGACATCTACCTAACGACTGAGAGCATCTCGAAAACTTTTGGATCGGGTTGTCTCTTGGTTGACACTCGTGCCAATCCGGCTCGTCAACAATGGCGCTAGAAGGAGGGATAGATTAAGCAAATGGCGGATGAAAACAATCCTGTTCACAAAATTAATCAGCCCATTACCCCTCAAATACAGTCATCATCTCAACCACAAACATCCCAGTCATTAGATGAGACTCCGTTGAACGATACTGCTCGAAATCTCATTCATTAGTTCAATGCTAGCGCTGCCCATCCATCTGAAGAACTTGATCAGTTTGAACAGGCCATCAATGAATCTCGCAGAATTTTAACCAGAGCCTATTCGAATATTACTGGCATCCAACCCACCAAAATTCCTCTTCCACAAATCAGACGTCCACGCGCTCATCATACCGATTCTACCTGAAGAACAAAATCAACCATTAGGTGTCCCCTCTAACTATTAGTTATCACAGTCTCTAATAGGCACCAATCAACCTTCATCTTCTTCAAGACCACCTGCTACAGGAGGGTCTAGTCAACCACCATCACTGCCTCACTCACCTCCTCACGTTTCTCAAACTCCACCTTCACCACCTCCAACACCAAGGAACATGGCAGGTGTAAACCTGAACCCCAATGCCAATATGCCATGGTTAGCTCAGGATGCGGTTGCTGTTCCAAGTGATCAACATCCTTTGCCAAAGCATCCTGAGAAATTATTGCCCAATTTCAATCCCGAGCTGAAAGAGCCTACAAAAGATCATGTGAAAAAATTCATGCTAGCAGTTCAGCTTCTGGATGTTGAACATGAAGATGTAGTCTGTCAACTTTTCCCTTACACATTTGAGGGCAAAGCCTCGACTTGGTATTTTTCATTTACCGCTGGTTCTATTACCAACTAGAACGAATTCGAGTTGGCTTTCATGAACAAGTTTGGAGACGATAAGACTCCAGCTGTGTTGTTGTTAGAATTGTCTAGGATCCGTATGGAAGCCAAGGAGAAGGTTAAAGATTTTAACCAGCGGTTCTTGACTCTTAGAAACAGAATCCCTGCCACCTCAAGGCCGGTTGAGGATGTCACTATTGAATTTTATACTTCAGCCCTACCCGTGTCCATGGCCATGTTTGTCAGGAGAGTTGCCAAGCCTACTCTCATCGAAACTTTTGATGAAGCCATAAATATTGAGAAATACATGTTTGCTATTAAGACAAACCCTGGGGTAGACATTGATTCTGCATCTTCTTCTCGCAAAAAGGCTGAGAGCCCTTCCAAAACTGCAAATCCTGAGAAGAAGGGTCAAGATGCACTAGACTTGGATAGTCTTCAAAGAGTCATAAAGAAACTATCCAATGAAATCATAGATTTGAAGAAAGGTACTTCTGAAAGTACTCCGAATGAAGAACCACCCAGACAGCCTTTTAGAAGACCATTTCAAAATACAGCTGCTAAACAGATTCCACCATCTGAAGCTAATAATGTGGATGAAATAAATAGTTTCCTAAAACTATTAGTCTCAGGCCTAGAAACATCAGCTGAAAGTGAAACCCAATCTTCAAGACAGAATTCTAAAGATGCCCAAGGCCCTGATAATAACACTGATGATAAACCTCCTCAAGTTATTAGTCACTTCTGGGATACCACGAAATTGACTGATGATGAAGATGTGGCTGTTGTGAATGTCAATGAGCATCAATATAACACTAGAATAAAGAATGATCAGCCCTCAGGGGAACCTTCTACAAAGTCTACAGATGACAGTTCAGCTGTCAAAACAAAAAACCAACCTTCTAATACTAAGTCTACACAATCTCTTGATTTGGAACATGACTTGGTTGAGGATTTGAAGAAAATCAAAGCCAACATTTCTATCTACGAACTCCTTAAATTGCTTGTGATTCGAGATAAGATGATGCAAGGGGTTTCTTTAGGTAAAAATGGCAAAACTTCCTCCACTCAAAATAGTTCTGCTAATACTAAAGACAACACAACAAAATATTTAGTCAATGCCTCGTCCATAGGTAAGAAATATGATTCCTCAACTCCTCCTTTTCTACTTACATTTGAAATCTGCAATCGTAAAGTACACAATTGTATGATAGAATCAGGGGCTTCTAAAAATGTTATGCCATATTAAGTATGCAAAAAACTTAACACAGTCCCCGTGCCATGTGATAAAAGCATTGTAAAACTTAACCGATCTAATTTAAAGGTAATAGGAAAGTTGAACGAAGTACTGATAAGACTAGCCTCAAATCCTCAAGTTCATTTCATCATTGATATAATTGTTGCAGATATCCCTGAGGCATATGGCTTATTCCTCAGCAGAGATTGGTCTGAAAAACTGAAGGGATATTTTGTGACGGACTGGTCACACTTATGGATACCTCATAATGGTCATCCAAACAAAATCAAAATTGATCAAGAACGTTATATGAAGCACACTGTCACCGAACTCGATGACTCAAATGAACTAGTACTATTTACCAATACCATAATGGGAAATTACCTAGTTGATTATTTCTTTGGAAACCTTGAGGCTGAAACTTCATCAGTCCAAGATTCAGAACAGCAATCTGAAGTTTTCCATTTTACACAAGTTCCGGACGAAAGTCCAGTTCCAAACACTACACATTTGCACCTGAATGATGGCCTCTGGTCTCTATACTTTGACGGATCTAAGTCAAAGGAAGGAGCTGGGGCCGGTTTCCTGTTAATAGATCCTCAAGGGAAAAGGTACTTTGTTGCTTGTAGGTTAGAATTCGAATGCACCAATAATATTGCTGAATATGAAGCAATTATTCAAGGGCTGAAAAAGGCAATTGATCTATGAGCTAAAGCTTTGGTAGTGTTAGGAGACTCTGAGATTATCGTTAGACAGGTACGTAACACTATACATTGCATTGCTGGACATCTAAGAAATTACCAGACAGAGGTATGGAATTTATTATTATCATTTGAAGCTTTTAACATAAATTCTATTCCTTGCTATTTGAACCAGGAAGCAGATCTGTTAGCTAATGTCGCTTCAAGGTTGATTCCATCTGAAGGGATGCTTGATGATTCTTTCTCGGTTAAACTGCTATTCAGGCCTTCCATACCTGACAATGTTGTCAATTGGAGAGTCTTTGATCATGATGAGCAGTTGATCAAATTTTTGACCATGAAGGACACTTTCAAAGATGCAATCATCGATGAAATGACCCATGATGAAGATCTGTACAACTTTGTGGTAATTCACAAATCTTGTTCAATCCAAGAGTCTCTTGATCAGGTTAGTACTCTTCCTAGATCTGTAATTAAACTTGAGAAATTCTATGATTTGAAAGATAAATTTAAAGGTGCAAGGAACTGTAAAACCAAAAGCTCCACTATGCAATCTGAAGTTGTAAATTTAGGCACCGAGCACAGTCCTCAATGTGTAAATCTAGGCAGTACATGTACTCCCCAAGAAAAAAAAACCTTCATACGACTCTTTAATGAGTTCAAAGATATTTTTGCATGGACGTATGACGATCTTAAGATGTTTGATCCAAATATAATGCAACATGTCATCCCCATGAAAGAACATGCCAAACCATTTCAGCAGAAATTGAGAAAAATGCACCCTAGCCTAGAACCGGCTGTTAAGAAAGAGCTTAACAAACTCCTAGCTTCTAGAATAATTTTTCCAGTACAACATGCGCAGTGGGTAGCAAATCTCGTCCCCGTCAGAAAGAAAAATGGTGATATTAGGTTGTGTGTTGATTTCCAAAATCTGAACAAGGTTTTGGAAAAAGACAACTATCCCGTTCCGCCTATGGAAAAGATATTACAACAAGTCTCCAAATATGAAATGTTTTCACTTTTAGATGGATTTTTGGGATACAACCAAGTGTTAGTATCCAAAATAGATCAATTGAAAACAACCTTTAGAAACCCTTGGGGAACTTATTCCTACAGGAAAATGCTGTTTGGATTAATTAATGCTGGAGCAACATTTCAAAGGGCAATGGATATTGCATTCAGAGGCTTAACCGGCCAATTTGTCGTCATTTACCTTGATGATATAACTGTCTTTTCAAAAAATAGAGCTGACCACCCAACACATCTTTAGAAGGATTTTTGAATGTTCCAGGAAGTATGGAATATCCCTGAATTCCAAGAAATCCATCTTTGCAGTTACTGAAGGTAAGTTATTGGGTTTTGTAGTTTCAAAACAAGGTATCAATATTGACCCTGAACGTACCCAGGCTATAGCACAGATTTCTATGCCTCACTCAAAGAAAACCATGCAGTCATTTCTGGGAATTTTTTTTTTTTGTCTCTAGATTCATTCCTGGTTTCACTGAGATTGTCAGACCACTTCAGAAAATGATTAAGAAAGATGCTGAGTTTAAATGGTCTCCTGAAGAAAAACAATCTTTTCACGATATATTAAAAGATATTGCTGAAGCTTCTACCTTAATAAGCCTAGATTTTTCTAAACCATTCATTTTGTATACGTTTTCTTCTGACTCTTCGTATGTTGCTATTTTAATGCAGAAAAATCAGGAAAATAATGAAGCTCCCATTGCTTTTATGAGTTCTGGTTTGAATGGCACAGAACTAAATTACCCAGAAGTAGACAAACAAGCATTTGATGTCTTTAAGTCAGTAAATCGTTTCCGACCTTACCTGCTGAAGTCACACACCAAGGTTATTGTGCCATATTCTGTAGTTAGAAATCTTTTGGTGCAAAAGGACCTGGGTGAAAAGCGAGCCCATTGGGTTACAACACTTCAGGAGTATGACCTGGAAATCAAGCCTTTAAATATTGTCAGAGGACAAGGACTTTGCAAGTTGGTAGCTGGGTCTTCAGATGTCTCTGAATTTGATCTTCACTTCGTTGATGGACATTTTTTGTTCGAAAGGGAGGTTTTTCCAATCTCAGCCCCCTCTGATTCTTGGTATCATGACATTAAATTTTTTTTGTTGCATGGAAATGCTCCTGAACATTTAGATTCCCATAGCAAAAGGGATTTGAGATTAAAATCTGCACCTTATCAGCTGATTGATAATATTCTGTTCAAAAGAAATTTTGAAGGGGTTCTCCTTTGTTGCTTAGAAAGGAATGAAGCTGATAGTGTGCTGCCTCAATTACATGCAGGGCCAGCTGGGGGACACTTTGGCGGGGAAACCACTGCACACAAAGTACTCAAATCTGGTTACTACTGGCCTACGTTGTTCAAAGATGCATATGCCTTTGCAAGGAAATGTCAAGAGTGTCAAAGAGCTGGCGGCAGGCTTAAGAAACCAGCGTTACCTCTCCAGCCTGTTATTATTGAATTCCCATTTCAACAATGGGGCTTGGACATTGTTGGTCCAATTACACCAACTTCCTCACAGCAACACAAATATATTCTGACAGCCACTGATTACTTCAGTATATGGGTTGAATCCATCCCTTTGTGAGTGGTTAACTCAGAACAGGTGATATTTTTCCTCGATTCCTTTATTGTCACTAGGTTTGGTGTTCTGGAATCTTTGATTTTTGACAATGCAGCCTATTTTTCATCTGTAAAGTTAACAAAATATGCATTGGAAAAGGGCATCAAGTTAAAATATTTAGCTAATTATTATCCTCAGGGTAATGGATTAGCTGAATCTTCCAATAAAAATTTAATCAAAATTCTAAAATGCACAGTGGTTAATCACCATAGAAATTGGCACAACACTTTATCAAATGCCCTATGGGCTGACAGGGTGACTCCCAAGGGTGCCATAGGTAATTCTCCCTTTTTTCTGGTATATGGTAAAGAAGCTATCCTGCCTCCTCATCTATTTTTACCCTCTCTACAGCTCTCCCAGTCAGTACAGGAGACACCATGTTCTACCATGGAACATCGAATCAATACCTTGCTTAAACTAGAAGAAGATAGAGAGTTGGCTAGAAAAAAGTTTGACCAACACCAAAAGACTGTGAAACGCTGGTTTGATCATAGAAAATCAGCCAGTAGGGATTTGGAAGTAGGTGACCTAGTTCTGAAATGGGATAAGGAGCACGAAGACAGAGGGAAACATACTAAATTCCAATGCCTGTGGCTGGGACCATTTATTATTACAGAAAAACTTGGTCCTAGCACGTTCAGGTTACAGACGCTGGAGGGGGACATCGAGAACCTTCCGATAAATGGTCATCTGATCAAGAAATATTTCTACTGATCCCCTTCGAGGGATTATCCTGTACATACCTTGTGTGGTGTGCTTGGTTTGTGGAATTTATTAGTGTGTTTATTTTACTTGTTTGCTTTGAATATTTTCTCATACTCATTTGCTGTTTTATTTGCATATTATTGAGTCTGATCAATTTATCAAACTTCAAGCTGATGATTTTTCATCAAGTTCTGTGATTGGTCTACAAATCGTGCATGAAGATCTTACTATCTTAAAATTGTCATATTGTTTTACGTTTTGAACAGTGAATAGGTTTTCATCTTTCTAGATTTTACTAGAAATTCTTAAATCATGTTAATATAAATCAATAATATGAGTCTCTGCAAATATTTTTCCAAAGTAATTAGGACGGTATTCGTCGAGGTTATCTATTTAAGTCTTTTACGCCATACCTTATCGTAAAGAGAATTAGATTTGCCTCCCCATCTGCGAAGATAATCTCACTGCAGATTAAATATAACTACATTCTGGCCATGGTTGGATTTGAATATTTTCAAAATAATTTGAAGGACAAAGGGTCTCATAACGAGCCAGTCTGTTCAAGATCATAGGTTTTCATTCAGTAACATTGTCGTTTCTGGTCACCAAGCCTGGACAATGGCCCTTGGACAGAAAGATTTGAGGGATAAAAGGTCTCATTACGAGCCGATTTATTTACTGCGGTGCGGACTGGTGACTGACATGGTTACTATCTGGTTACCAAGCCAGAATCACGTCCTTCAGAAATATAAAATAAATAAATAAATAAAAGAGAGGAAAAAATGATGATAATAGTTCAGCCTAACCAGAATTGTATATCTATAACTGGCAGATGGGATACTGGCATTCTTTGGGCTTTGAAGCAACCTTGTCGAGGCTATGGACGCCTGCTGGCAGCAGAGCCATGCTTGTGGTATTGAGACATTATTCTTCAAAACTAAGCCACTTACTATTTTACTTCTTTTGGACTAAATTTTGTGAGAGACCTAATCATCATCAGATAAGTAATTAAGAATGTAAATTTCTGGTAATTTTTAGAAATGTGAAATTCTTGGATCTATTTGAGATGTTAAAATATTTACTTCTATATAATGGCATACATGAGGGATCTAATTTCTTTGATTGCACGATTTCAGGTTAACAAATCAGAGATAATTGTTCCACCCAGTCAGTCTCCATCTGTTGTGCCCCTACCCAACAGACTTAAAAAACATGTGTCATCAAAAAAAATTTCATTTTGTTTGATGAAGTGTTTAAGTTTCTCATTTCAAATCTAAAGAATCGATAGCTACTGAAATGGTGATATTCCATGAGCTACTGAATTGATGAAATTCCATGTTTTTGCATCTTTGTGAACTATGGTAAATGGATAGAAATCATTACATTAAAACCATTACTTTGAATGAATGTGTCTCTACAACTTAAGGGATAAGCTTTGGTTATTATGCCTCTCACTATAAGCTTTCACTTGAACATTAATTAATGGACATGCGTTATTGATTTATTGTAAATTCAACGAGGTCCTAGAACATCAAAGGCTTAATAATTTATGCAAACATGCCCTATCCTAAGTTCATCTTTTAAAACCTGAATCACAATTGCTCATACTATGAATGTTTAATGTCGATTTTTATAATATGCTCCATATTATGAAGGTTTGATGTTGGATTTTATGGTTATGCCACGTCATATGCTTGCCAACTTTGAAAGGTTTACATAATCATACAGTAAGGTGTATGCGTTAACATCCAAGGTTCAATCCTTATGATCGTTTTGACCTGTGTCATCACCTCCGAAATCGATCCACTTACCAGAAAATTGATCTGGTATCATTGCACTTGTACTTAAATCTGTCAATCACATTCACTTGCCAGTACGAGCTCGGCATTGTGGCTCCCTGTGCGTCGAACACCTGTGATTCATTTATGGTGTGATAGTATGTCAATTATGCCGAATAAATAATCAAAACAAGTCTGGATTGAAGTCTTCACCGTCAGTTCTTTTATCACTTGGTTACCACTCTGTGTGGTTATTCTCCCTCCCCCATGCCGAGTTTACAACGGTCTTGTCTGGTTTCGTTCATGGTGCAATTTGTTTATGAGAACGTTGGGTTTCATTGCTTGTGTTTCCTGCTCGGCTTCCATCTTGAATGCTCACTCTCTCACCTTCTGTCCGATTGTATTATGTGCTGTCCTCTCTGTGTGCTACTGCGTGACTTTGCGCTTGCAGTCATGGCACCGATCGTTAGGTTGAACCCAGTGATACCAAACTCCTTGATCGAAACCCTGACCTATTAGCAAAGGTTGAAGCAGTTGGATGGTTTCCATTCATTCACAAGTTCACGGATTCGAACCCGGAGGTGACTAGGTTATTTTCCATGTCTTTGGTTGAGGCCAGGGTTAGGGTGGCTGATCTCCAATTCAGGGTCGATGAACACTCAGTTTCTTTGGCCACGGGCTTGTCGATGACGAGTGAACGATGGTTCAAATACAAGCAGATGGAGATCACCGAATGGAGGCAACTGATGAAGAATCCCTGCTAGGATGTGTCTTTTAGAACTGGTGTGTCGCGGAAGTACTTTAAGAAAGAATGGCGATCGGTCCTCGATGTTATCCACAGGTATGTGACTTGCGAAGGTCGTCTCTCCTCGGCTTACGTATATCATCTCCGGTTAATGGCTGTGTTCCTTGGTTTTCCTATTAACCTGCCATATTATTTAGTTCAGAGTATGACAAAAATGTCCTCGGCCATTAAGAAGGGGCCGAAGAACATTAGTCACAGCCTGTTTCATCACGGCCTGGTTAGGATGTTGATTGAAAGGGAGTTGTCCAAACAAAATCGGTCATGGGATGAGTTTGTTGAATCGAATGGATTCTTGGCATACTGTCATTGGAAATTCGATTGCCCTGAAGAATGTGGTAGGCATCAAGAGCCCTGTCGAACTCCAGTTTCACCTGTGCACAAGTCTGTGTCAAACCTTGATGGCCGTGTAAGCCACAGCATTCACGAGGATAGAATTCCCGATCCTGCATGTAGTCTTGGTACTCCTATGCCTTCCAAGCGTAGGAAGAAAGCTTTAAATCTATCCGCTATGACACCGAAACGTAATGACGATACCTGCGAACCGAAGGGTAAAAGGCCGAATGTTAAGGTCAATGGTAGGTTTACAAGGAGTATGGTAACCAAGGTTAGTGCTGTTAAGTCGACCGTGAGAAATAATGTTGACATTGAAACAGTTGTGCTAGACGATGAGGAAGAGAAACCTGTTTCACCTGATTATGGTCTTGATATTGATCATGATCCTTTCGTAAACCCTACAGATAGTAGTCCTCATGTGTCTGATAAGAATCTTCAGGTAGACCCTGTGGTCGATTCCCCATTGAAGGGCAAGTTCGTTCAAGTTAATTTACCCAGGTCCTATCAAATTGGTGAAGCTGTTCACCCACTCTTTGTTAGTTGTCTGCTAGATAAAATACACAGAATGGAAATTGAACTGACAGAGATGGTGACACATGATGATGTTTTGAAAGCTGAAAATTTGAGGCTGAAAGAGAGAGTTGGTTCAGATAGTAAGTGCCTACTGCATCTAAAGAAACATAAGAATAGGTTGATTCGCAGAGTAATGAAATTGCAAAATGATAATCAGAAGAATGAAGAAAAGATGTGTGAGCTAAATGCTCCGGTCACTCTGATGCAATTCAAGGGTCATTCGCAGATCCCGACAAATGGTGTAAATATTCAGGTGTTTAATGCCCCTGTTAAACTATAATGTTTTGGGCACTTTTTCTATCGTATATATGTTTTCGAAGGTTTCAGGTTTGAAGTTATGATCAAGTGATATTCAAGTTATTTTTGTTACAGGTATTGGTTTGAATTTATTCATAGATTATATAGTTTATTTTATTTTATTTTGCTCTTGTGTGTGTTTTAATTGTTTTTCTTTACTATGTAGCATTGCAGGTGATATTGTTGATGCGTTTCTTTTGGATTTTGGCAATCGCTTATGTTCAGGATGATCCCTGGATAGTCATGGACAGATCGATTGGCTACGCTGTTTCCCAGGTGTCACTACATCATTAGTGTTTTTGTCATTTTTGATTCGCTGCTATAGATCGAGTCTTTCCCATTTCAAGACATTATAACATATATAGGAAAATGACAACTGCGTTTGTCATTTTTTTTATGAAATCGGTTAAGATTTCAATTTGGTATTTTCTAGTTTTATAGAACTATGTCGTTGTGAGATCAGGGGGTATTTAAAAAAGACTGGTTACTACTGGAGGGGGGGTCGATAGTTGGGAAAAGGACATGACAAGATCACTGTAATTATTTCCTGTGACTTCAGACAATTTTTTGTCAGCAGCTACAGTACTTTTCACTGGTGATATATATATATATGTTTACAGTATTTATATTATGCAAATGTATTTTGGATATCGTTTGATCTTGTCACTTTCTCCGCAGCATTTATGTTTTGTCATTATTTCTTTGATGAATTTTGCAAACACATCATATTTAATCTGTCAACTTACGCTGGTTTTGATTTTCTTATATATGTCATATAGTGATATTGTCGTGCACCAATACATGTGACGTATTTGTTCACTATGTGATCTGGTTTAAATTCTGAATTTCTTCTGAATATTTGCTGTATTGTTAGCATAGTAGAATTATTGGCAATTCGATTCCAAGTTAATGTTTTCTACGCTCCTGATCAGGATAGGATATTTAGAATAGATTAATGATATTTTTCCTTTAGTTATTTTATTAAAAATCTATTGAATCAGATCTTTACTTTTATACCACTACTAGGTCATTTTCTGATCTTGTGAATAATGTACATGTGTTTATATTGTATCTCTGTAATGCATTGAGTTTGTTAATATTTGATTAATTTTTATTCTTGTATTATAAATTAATTGATTGAGTAGATCAATTTTGACTGATTAATTTGTAATATACTAATTAATTTGACTAGTCTTATTTGTATATTCATAGGGATATTGTAGATCTAATTGATAAAAAGTAGCTTTAGTTTTCTCCTCTCCTGTAGCTAGGAACAACTTAAGGAAGGCAACGGGGCCTTAATCCCGTCAGGGACAGCTACCTAACGACTGAGAGCATCTCGAAAACTTTCAGATCGGGTTGTCTCTTGGTTGACACTTGTGCCAATCCGGCTCATCAACAAGGAAGAATTCTTATTGTTGATGAATGTAAATTTTTTTGCCTAATCTATTTTTCGTCTCCAATTTGTTCCATTTGCTCGTAATTGTTTTTTTTTAATTTTTAATTTTTTGAAAAATAAGCTGTAACAGGTACAGCTGAAACACATAAAATGAAACTCTTTCTAGCTGAAACACATAGTTGTAACAGCTGTTGCTGAAACACATAAGGAAATAATAAATTAATGTTTGCAACATACCTAATCGATTTCATCTTTATTTTGCAAATCATTATCTCCATTTGTTAAAACTTTTCCAACTTATAAAATAAAAATAGCATGCAAATTCATGTGGCAAATTCATTCTAAACTTGAAACAGCTGAAATTATAATAGCTGTAACTCAAAGTTGCAAAACGCAACTCCAAGCTGAAACAAAACAACAACTGAAACGCAGTAGCTAAAACACAATGTCATGCCTATAAGCTTCTCGTCGGTTGGATTCGCAGCCATATTTTTTCCTTCGTCCTTCATCTTGTAGCTTTCTAAAAATTAACTCTTCCAAACCATTTATACAACCACACAATTACATAGGTTTTATTTTGAAAATCATTTCATTTTGAGGAGTTGCAACTGTGGCTACAACAGACTGTGTAAGTCATTATAGGTACGAATTGCTGAATGATATGTGGATGTATTCCATTAATATATATATATATATATATATATATATATAGACATCTGCACCCATTCGTATCATTGTGTGGAAGCTATGTTTCATCTATTGCATTTTTTTGGGCATTTTGGCTTGTTAAAATTCATTGAAACACAGTCGGGACAATCCTATTTTTAGGGACCATAAGGGATTAGTTTTAAAACATATTTCTATACAAATTATCCCTTTAAGTCTAGTTTCCAATCCAATTTGAATTCTTCAATTTGGTTCTAAAACGAAAAATATATGGTCAAAATACTGACTGGGGGTGGAGTAGGCAGCACAAGAACATAGTTGGGACAGTCACGTTTTGGGAGACCTAATGGATGAATTCTAAAAACATGTTTCTAATGCATACTCTCCTATCAATTTATTTTACAACAAAATTTTAATCATTTAATTTCAATATCGTACGAAGGAGATACGCCCAAAATACGAACTACCTATCCTAAATCTGCACTCTAAAAACTCTAGTTTCTCAACTGTTGATTGGCATATTTGACCCATCAATTATTCTTGTATTCAAAGATTGTTTCTATTGGAGATACCTATATGAATCTATTTCCATCTCCAATTGGAATCACATCAAACCCTATTTTAACGAAAACGTTGTACTGAAAATAGTGACCGTTGGTCTAGGCTCGAAATCACAAACAACATTAGGATGCAGGTTGTTACTCAGATTATATGAAATACCATATTATATAATTTTTAAAACTTGTTTATAATGGAAGTATCCCTATGAATACAATTTATTTTGGCTTTGGATTCATTCAAATCGGGTGTGAAACGAAGAAGTTATTACCAAAGCACTGTCAGGTAGTCTACGCCAGCCACTACTTGTCAACTAGTATAAAGTGATTTTGGCTTTGTTTATTTTTATTTGGATTTTTTTTATAAGCACTACTTGTTGTTTTGCATAAGTATTGGATGAAGAGGGACTACGTACCTCTCTTTTTCCATGATCTCATGTTTTATTGCAGGAAAGTGCTACTTTTTTTTGCAGGTCCTCAAAAGATTGAAGAAGGTCAATACATGCACAAGTGATTCTTCAAGACAAAATTTTATGCCATATGGGAATACCCTCCAGATATTCAAGATTCAATATGTTCCAACTGTTTCTTACCTAGAATAATACTTTTATGGATCAAGTACATAACAAATGAAGAATTGATGTGCAGACCATATGAAGACCAATTTTTCAGAAAGCCAAGTCCCATTGTTACATCACCATCCCATTGGTACCAAATCCTTCAAGAAGACCTCACGATTATTATGCTCATTCACCAACACTATGATCTACATCATGCTACATGTCCATAATGCACACTGATCCATCTTGAAAAGCTTTACATCATTGTGGACATATCAGATCTCTTGCCTTTCAAATGCTACTACATATATCAAGAACATCAGAAGTAGGTGCATGTATGCTTGTTTTTCCTTTATTTAAGCATAATTCACATGAAATACTAAGGAAACAAAAATGGAGGCCACTACTGAAAGAAAGAAATAGGCTCCTCAAGAACCTACAATAGAATAAACTTTTGCAGATGCCATTTCTTCATAAGCACATGTTGTCATACAAGAAGCTGGGAAGTCAAAGGTATGAGTTATTTGATTCATGATTCATTAATGCATACATTGGTTTTACTCATCATGAGCATCATATCATTTTTAACTCCAAACTCTATCAGATTTTGATGACAATCTTGTATTAGCATTTCTGATGTGAGAATTGGTTCAAGAACATTTAATCTCTTTGAACATCATGGTTGTGAGAATTGGTTCAAGGGAATTTCTTCATGATTTTTGGTTATTATTAGAAAGTGGTCTATGTGAGCATGATAGTGGTTCTCTTGGGTAATAGCATGGAAATTTTGTGGCAGCCTCTATTGCAATTGTGAAATTTTTTATATATTTTTATGGTTGTTTACACCAATGCTAATGGAAAATGCAGCCTATAAATGGAGAATATTTCTGATTACAGTGATTTCATTAGCTTCAACATGATGCATTTCTCATTGTTATGAATTACAAAGTTTTCCTGAAAATTGATTCCAGTAAAGATCTATTGGAGGCCACATTACATATGGCACATATGAGTAGGTTCAAAGATGGTTTATTCATAACTCATATGTGCATGATTGATCTTGGCATGTGGCATGAAAGGATGCAACATTTTTATTTGATTTTGAGTTCTTGGAGAAAGTCAAACTAAAAAGACAAACTCAGAAAATTTTCAATATGTTTTGAGAGCAGTTTTTGCTCATTGTTTTCATGCAGATGAATTTGAATCAAGTAAGTCCAAGACATGAATTTTGTGCCCAATGTAGAGATTTGAGTAAGACACAAGAATAATTTTCAAAAGATGCATAAGGAAGGTAGTAGAAGCAAGTTTGCAAGGAATACTCTTACTTCTTGTCATGATTGCAACCTTGAATTCCATATTTTTGCAGAGGTGGGTCTTTTATTCATTAAAATGGAAATCTGTAATTGTGGCATGATAGAAAGAATTTTATGGGAAATGCATATGTTGAGTTAAGTTGATTTATGGAAGAAATTTATAGGCTGTTACAGCCTTAACCAAAAAAATTGCATCCCTGATAAGAACACCTTGACTTGAATCTCGATTTGTGGGCATATGGAAAAGAATTTTGAAAATTCGAGACATGGGTTTTGTGCGTAACATCCTCCTTTACCTGAATCATGAAGAAATCGTCAAACAAAGCCACGATTTGTGATATACAACTGGTTCTTTGGGAGGGTATTTTCCAGATTTACTGTTGCGACTGGTTTCAAGCAGCTAAAACACTAAACTCCATTGCCGTGACAATAAAAGAAGAACATAGTTCTGTGAAGGCTGAACACAGTTCTGTGAAGGCTGAACATAGTTTTGTGAAGGTTGAACAAAGGCTAAATAAAGCTCAAAAAAAGGGCTGAGCAAAGAAAAGGTTGAACATAGTTTTGTGAAGGCTGAACAAAGGATGAAAAAAGCTCAGAAAAAGGGCTGAACAAAGAACATAAAAAGGTTGAACAAAGCCCCTAAGCATCAATTGAAATTATTATAATCATAGAAGCAATTGGAACAGTCTTAACACCACAAAAAGGAAGAAGGTGAGAAGCAAATCGATATGGGGCAGCTACCAGTGGTTGTTGCAGCTCAATGTTGCTGCTGTGTGTCGTAGCCATTGCTATAGTAGCTGGCTGGGTTGTTACAGCTTTGATCGGGTAAATTTAATTTTGAGTGTTTTTGCCATTATTTTTATTTTATTTTATTTAAGTGTGTTGAAAAATAAAACAAAAACAAGAAAAATATATAAAATTATCAAAATTATTTCTTTTGTTTTACATTTTACAAAAGAAAAAAAAAGAAAAAAAAAGAAAAAATATATATATATATATATATAAATCACAAAAAGTTAAAAAAAAATAAGAACAACCAAAACAAAAACAAAGTTGCAAATGGACGTTTTCATTTTTCCTGAAATTGCTTTTATTATTAACGCTGAATTGCTTTTCTTAAAGTCACTTTGACAATAATCGCAGATGAAACCAGCACGGGAAACAGGTAATTTTCTTTCCACCCTATGTACTTCTTTCTGCATGATATGTTTTCTTTTACAAACTTCTCACAATTTTTATGCTAGGTTGCATGAAGACATACAACCAGATCAGTTGGGGAGGGAGAACTATATTCAATACATATTCACTAATAAGTTTTCATGTAGGATTTTGTACTAAAGTTTTTTTTTCAGGTTTTAGAGATAGTCACATTTTGCTGTTGAAGTGATTTTTCAAAGAAACACAAATTTTTTGAGAAACATGGTTTGATAGACAGCCTAAAGGAGCTGTTACTCATGATGTTTGCTCATAAACATCATAACTTTGGTTGTTACATAGAAACCATCCATAAACTTGCATCATGATTGTTTATCCATATTTCTCCTTCAGAGCACCTTCATCATCCATGTCTTGAAGTCCACTTTTCATCGCTTTATCTGTCATGACTTCACATATACCTATCTTTTTGAGTTGCATACATCCCTTTATATTTTTTAGTTCATATTGCCCTCTTTTTCCTTTCTAGTTTTCCTTCTGAATAAAACTAGCTCCCTTTCCATGACTACATGGGCTTGCCATATCCACTGCTTGACTGTGAGATCTTTTCACTGATAGTCCTACCAATATTTTTATACCAAGTCGCGTTGACTGATGTGGGATTCCTTAAGGACCACCTTTCAACAAGTCTTGCCCCATCGACCTTAGCATCTTATCTGGGATATAAATTAGAGTTCATTTTGAGTACCTAGAGGCTTGCATGCCTTAATGGAAACTTCTCTCGCTGACAATCATGGGAATTCATCAATGTCCCTTGATCGTCAGATCTTGCAAGTGGCTCGACATCAACACATCTATTCGCACTTTACAAGATTTACTTTGGTACCTTGGCACTGATTGACATCACTGGTGAGTTTCCTCTCATTGGTTAACGGCATTCATCAATGGTTGGTAATCCAATGATTTATCTTCATGCTCGACCTCGACACATTTATTCACATGACTAGAATTGTACCATCAGGTTTTGTAGCAGGTGAAGACTATACATTCTTTCTCATGACTCCATCAATAGTTGCAGAAACATGACTTCAGATCTATGAGTGTACCATAGTTCCACTTTTTGTCTTCCACATTTTTCATTATTTATCAGTAGCATTTCAGATTCCTCCACTTCACATTACAGTAGTTCCAGTAGTTACAGTTGCAGCATCATTTACAGTTACATTTTTTGACATATTTCCCATAATCCAATAGTTACAACCGCAGTAGCAGTGACACATTCCACGATCCAACGACATCGGCTACATTCTTGTTGCATCGTTCATCTACTTTTTGGGTAAGTGGGGGTATGTTGTTTTCTAAACTTTAATCATGCAATTCCTTACATGCTAGAAATGAATAATTTGGAAAATTCCCTCACCATGCTCCATTTCTTTCATAGGCCATGTTAGGTTGCATGAGGGCATGCAACCACATCAGTTGGGGAGGGGGAACTATATTCAATACATGCTCACTACTATCATTCCATTCTTTTCACCACCATCACCCATTTTTAATCTCATTTACCATTCACGAGAATTTATTTTTCAACAAATCCTCTATTGCACTTTCCTTCATACACATTGATATACATATTGGCATGATTCATAAAGAAAAATAAAAGAATTTCTTATGCACAATGATGCTTTCTATGCACATTAATAGCTTATCATTTTCAGTGAGTGTATGGTTAAATTATTATGCAGCTAGAAAACAGATGACGAAATGAATGTTGTTAACACAAGAACCAACATTCTTTACATTCATGGTTGTCACACAAGAACCAACCATAAGGAAAATGTCAGTTGTTACTCATGCATTTCACATCATGAAATGAATGTTGTTAACACAAGAACCAACATTCTTTATATTCATGGTTGTCACACAAGAACCAACCATAAGGAAATGCCCGTTGTTACTCATATATTTCACACGCCGAAAATATTCATTGTTAAAAAGACATCATCAATCAAAGCCAATGTTTAGATGCCAAAAGTTCTTGAGAAGATCCATACACGGTTGCATGAGGACATGCAATAAATTCAATTGGGGAGTATGTTGGGACTCAGAAATGTCACTTTTTCATCCACTTTATCTTTCGCTATTCCTCACATTTCATCGTCCCATTAACCTTTTATCATACCATTTCCATACATATATGTGGGTTTCACCTTATTATTTCCACTTTATTTATTCTTAGTATTATAAGTGAATTTATGATTAAATATTAGAAAATTAACATGTTTTTCACTAATATCTCAAAGTATGGATGAGCTTTGTAATGTGTAGGAATATGTGAAGGATTAATTCAAAGAAAATATTTCACGCATATCTCCTCCACCATTTCAAGGAGATAGTTATGCAAAGAATATTCCAAGGAGAAGATCATGGAGATTTGGTTGAGAGACATGTGGAGAATGTGTGAGAGATATGTGGAGGATTTGAAGGGATATTATCTTGTAATAATAGGAAAGTAGTTGAGTGAATAGTGGATCTCTCATTATGAGATCGTTATCTCCTTCATGTATAATAGAGAGTGCTCTCTCTTCATTTCAATAATCTTAAATCCTAGATTATCTTAGAATATAGTAGATCTTAGATTATCTTAGAGAATAGTAGATTGTAGAAGTTAGTCTTGACTTTGTAATATGGAGAAGGGAATTCTTAGCTTTTGTTCATAATCTTGGTTTGATGCTTTCATGATTTATGATTGATTCTTGTGATATAATTTAAGATTGCTTTATGGTTAATGTGAGCTCACATGTGTTGTCGTGTTGCTCTTCATATGTTGTCTCTCTTTTATGCAATTTACTTTCAGCCATGTGTTTCATCTTCCAGCATTAGATTAGCAATTATCTGTTTCATCTTAAGGGGGGTTAGATTAGATTAGTCTTACTTTCATGGGGGGTTAGATTAGTTTAATTTTTCTTCAGTATTGCATATACTTTGCATGTGCTTCGTAAGCCTACGAACCTCGGATTGAAAAACTAAATGGCTGGGCAATTACTACAACAAAATTAAAACGACATTAATTCGGCCCAACAGTCACTGCTTCCATTGTCCTCATCTTGTCCAATCTGTTGCATCTATCCGTCATACAAAGTTTTTATAGATCCAACTATTTTTCATGATGGGTGTAGGCCTAGACCTCATCCAGGTATTCATCATATCCATGAGCAAGCCATTGTACAGGTATTGACTAGGACCATTCTTTACATCGCCACTACAATAACCTATGTCTCCTACCATCTTCTTGTCGTATTAGATCATCATGTAGGTACATCCTAGGATGTTCTTTACATTGACCCTGCAATAACCTATGTTTCCTACCATCATCTCATTGTATCTAGATCATCTCTTTGTCCTACATAAGACAAAACAAATCACATAGAGCACACATGGCACAACCCAGATGTAGACCACATGTGTTCTATCACCATACGAGTATGCCAGGATCTTTTAGGTCATCAAGACAACCTACAAATTTCACTATGCGAGAATATCCTAGGAGCACACCAAGTGCATTACATCTTTCCATGGTCCATCCTGTGTTCTACTAGCATAGGATAACTGCCTAGGTGCACCTCAAGTGCCTTGTGACCTTATCATGTCCAACATGGGAACACATACACACACACACACATATAATGTAAGGACTGATTACGACTGAACAAACTACTACACTAGGGATTTTATGTTCCAGGTCAACCTCAAGGACTTAATACATGTAAACAACCTGCGTTTAGGATATTTTCTGTTTAGACAACCTTCAGCGTGTATTACATCTGAGTAACCTATGTACCATGCTAGGGGTCCTTTTTACACTTGGACAACCCACATGAATTATTACATCCGAATAACTTGCGTACCATGCTAGAGCTCATATTTACATTCAGATAACCTGTCTCAGGACTGATTACATCTGAGTAACTTGTGTATCATGCCAAGACTTGTATTTACACTCATACAACCTACATGACTGATTATGTCTGATCAACTTGCGACACCAGGGTCTTTTTTTCGCTCGAAAAACCTGTCTCATTTCCCATGTGATATATCATGCATTTGCGTCTTCTGGTCTCTTTTTATTTCTAGCATAGAATCATATCATGAATAATTATGCCCAAGGATAACTTGCGATATTTTCATCCAGGACTGATTACATCTGACGACAACCTATGGGTCTGATTATGTCTTAGAAACCTATGATCTTCTCTAGGATTTTATGCTTAGACAACCTGTCTCTCCAGCTATGCTATGACTCATCACTCCCTCTTTTGAGAGGTCTCATTTTGGATCACATCAAGTCTTTCTATGAAGTACTCGAACTTCACTATGGTTATTTCTAGCATAGAATCACAACAAGAATGATTATATCCAAGGATAACCTGTGAGCTTCGCCATGACTTATTACATCCAAGGAAAACCTACATGACTAATTACATCTGAGAAAACTATGACCTTTTCTAGGAATTTTACACTTGGATAACCTGTATCTCTAGCCAGGCTAGAATTTGTCACTCCCTCTTTTGAGAGGCATTAATCTAGATCACGTACTCGAGCGTCACTGCTCCTCTCTACATCATACAAAAATGAAATTCAGATCAATAAAATAAGATAGTATCTTTCAAAAAAAATACTACCTAACCACTAGCTAAGTAAGTTGTAACGTATTATGACTTGGCTGTATTCAATGCCATGCAGGGCTGCATCTTGCCAAACTAGGAGATCATACCGTATCTCAAACTGAAGCAGCAACCCAAATTTATCTTCCTATCAGTGGAATTACCTTCCCAATATGAATCAACATAACCATGTAGGTTAATCCTTTGATTATCATCATACTTGATCCCGTACTTAAATGTACCCTTTAGGTACCTCACTACATGCTTTGCAACAACTAGGTGAACATGTCTCTAATCCGTCAGGAACTAGATAAGGGTGTTCAGAAAAATCATATGTATGGTATCGTATTCATTAGATACATAAATGAGCCAATCATCTAGAAATACATCATGGCATCAACTGACTCTGATGAAGCATCACATAGAAGCTTCAAGTTCAATGCCATAGGTGTGGTTGTAACCTTGTAGTCCAGTATTCCAAATTTCTTCGAAATCTCCACTGTATACTTTCCTTTCCCAAGGAAAATCCTATCTATACTTTTCCACACCTCCATGCCTAAGACTTCGTGCATCATCCCTAGGTCTTTCATCTCAAACTCATTGGCAAGTCTCCTCCTTGCATATATAATGAGTTTGTCCTCTCATGTTAGGTCATCGACATATAATAGGAGTATCACTGGTCTTCCGCCTGTTAAGGCCTGGAAATTCGCAGGCGGCAACAGTAAGGGATTCTCCCCAATCAATGTTCCCAACTAGCCCGTTGACTGTTTGGTATAGGGAATCCATCCGGCTTTACGGTTCGGCTACCGTAGGTCAAAGTAACAACAAGGGTTTACCGGTTGCGGCCTGGTCCACCGGAATTTGTATTTTTTGACTTAAATATGAAATGAAAAAAACATCTAACTAATTATGTAGGGTGGTGAAGGATGCAAGGAGCATTCACAATGTGATGCGTAGGTTCTTACCTATCGTCTTAGGCTCACCAGCACCAAAATCACACATGCATCTATGATCTAAAATGACTACCTATCTATATGCCTACTCATCTACCTATTCTATCCTATCCCCGGGGAGCCCACTTGTGATTAATATGAATGAGTAATGTGAATGTGCATGCATAATAAAAGCAACTACAGATAGCTGACATTAACTTCCACACGCATGAACAATGGAGGATATTTCACAACCAGATAGCTAATTGTTTATGACTAACATACATTACTCATGGTGGTTATTTCATGAAATAAATCAGAAATCATCAAACAAAGACATAGGTTGTAAAGTTAGAACGATCTCACGATTCATGGATATAATGCTGAAAAACAAAGTAGTTCATCTTTCAACTATCCATGGCAACACATTTGAAATCCCACCAATCTTCTTTCAACCGGCAAATTGTAATATTTTATTGCAAAAGGAAATAGTTCTTCTTACAATAACCTTCCAGTCTTACTGGGGAAAAAATCCTTTCCCTTCTCTACGTTTCCTACTTTTATACAAAAAGTCAAAATGGTTGGGCTGCCCAAAGTGACCTTTGGGCTTCCCAACCTTTTGCTTTCCCAATGCTTCATTTCCAAAAACTTTTACAAAAAATATTACATTAATAAAAGTTGACCGGTCCTCTATGAGGAGGGTCCCGCTTGGTTTTCTAGGAATTTTTTCCATGCTGCTGCCTCAGCAGCGAGACCTTCAAACGAGGTAGGATCTAAAAACTGGATGTTTAGCTCAAACTTCTCGGCCTGGTTTCTGATGGCGTCCACCCTGGCTGTGTTTAATCACACCTCGTATTCTAAGAGCTGCACACTAACAGCTGTATGACCTATCTCATTTCTCAGAACTTGGTCATTGATGGCTTTGATGTGCTGTACTTTTGCTTCTTCATCCTGCTGTCCTTTCTGCAACATTTCTACAAATGAATCATGATCTGGGAACTCATATAGCCTCTGCTCGGCTTCTACCTGGCATCAGTTGTAGGTAACTAGGGCTCTCCTGAAGAATTCTATGCAGGCTCCCTTTGTCTTCTTAACCGTTTTCTTGGAATCTTCTGTAGTATTGATAGCAAATTCTATCAGATCATAGTCCCGTTTGAGGGCTTGTTTATCCTTGGAGGGTAGTTCTGCCGGAAATTCCTCATTATTATCCGCCCTTGCTATCCTTGTAGTCAGTATTTCGAGGATGTATTGAGACCTGTCAACAAAATAAGAAGCGGTGTCCAAGATTTCATCCAGTCGACTATCAATCTGGAGGACCTGGCATCTTTCTTCTTCCAGAGCAGTCTGCAGGTGAACCATTTTGGCTTTCTGAGCCAGGATATGTTCTTTAAATGGCTGCAGATTGACTCGCTGTTCCTTTGTTGTTTCCAGTTCAGCAGTCAGGGAAGCCATTTGCTCTCTCAGTTCTTTGGTGTATTCAGTATTGGACTCATAGATGATAGTCTACTGCGCCTTTAGGTCTTCCACTTTTTCCCTCAACTGTTCCTTTTCATTCTTCAGATCTTGAACTTCCTGTTGTGCTTTTTCTAGAGCCTCTTGTGTTGTTCCCTTGGCTTGGATCTCCTCCTGAAGGTCATGGATTTCACCCTTCGTGGATTCCATTTCCCTTAGCACATGTTCATACTTCCTCTTAAGTCTGCTACCCTCTCCTCTTTCTTGTCTCAGTGTGTCTTTCAGCTGAGCAGTGGTCTTCTTAGCTGACTCTAATTCAAACATCACCTTCTTTATATTATCAGCAGAGGCATCAATTAGTGCAGCCCCGGCTTTTATCGTGAGCATGGGGTCTTTGTCTGTCGCTAGCATGACCAATGTATCTGTGACCATTTTTCCTGATAGATATTTTGCCTCCACCTTCTTTTCCGTCCTCCTCATGATTCTTTTGGTGGCCCTGTCGTAATAGACAGTGCTGAAGTTCGGGACTTCTTCCGCTTTCTTCTAGACAAAAGGCACTAATTGGAGCATAGGGGTTACAGGAGTGAGGCTAGCAGGCACTTGAAGGACTTGCACCTCAGGGTTTTCCTCTTCCTGACTCTACCCTGTTGGTGTTTCAGAGGCTGACTGTTGTGTTAGATTTATCTTCTCAGCCTCTTGCTTTTGAAGCTCTTCATCCAGCTTTCTTTTTTCTTCTTCGGCTGCCAGTCTAGCTACTTCTTCAGCCTCTTTGGTTGCTTCTTGAGCTTTCTCAGTTGCTTCTTGGGCAGCTTTCCTCTTTTCTTCCTCTGCTTTCTGCAGCCATTCTGCAGCTTCCTGTTCTAGCTTTTGGGCCTCTTCCTGTCTTTTCTTGGCCTTTTCTTCAGTTCTGGCTTGCTTAGATTTGGCTGGCTCTCCCCCTTTTCCACCTTTGGTGGGGTCCTTTGGTTTGAATCTTCTACTGAGTGCCGTCATGTTTGGAGCCCTTCGAAAAACAGATTCATCCTTATCATAATGATGGGTATATTCATAGAACACTTTATGATTCTTGCAG
This sequence comes from Pseudotsuga menziesii, assembly GCA_001517045.1. Lineage (NCBI taxonomy): Eukaryota > Viridiplantae > Streptophyta > Pinopsida > Pinales > Pinaceae > Pseudotsuga > Pseudotsuga menziesii. The sequence goes on along the minus strand of LPNX010703386.1, from coordinate 233,201 downwards.
TTCTCAGCCACTTTACCCTGAGTGTCATTACGCCGGAAAGGCATCTCCCCAAAGTGGAACTTCCCTAGTTCCTCTATAAATTCCGCAGCTTGTTTCACATTGGCGAATCTCCAGCTGCCTAACTTGAATGGTAAAGGGGGATACGCAGCCTTCTTATGATGGAACAAGAAATGACCAACTCCGTCAATGAACATTTTTCTAACCACCTCGTTATGGATTATATAATCTGTTGCATACTTTGGCAGTAGATAAGGTGTCTTTGATCCTCCATACATTCTAAGGTACATACCATTTTCTGTCAAAAAAAATCTCCATGCTCCTCTATTACCTGCATAGCCTCTGCAGACATGCAGTCACATTCCTTCCAGAAGATAAGCGTGTATAGTGGCATAATAAAATTCTCACAAACTTCTTTGTAATAACCGTGATACTGATGAGCACCCAATGGTTTGTAAGCTGCATATACGGGCATCCTATCCCTATCCCAGACACACTTGAGCTCGGAAAAAGGTTGGTGGCATAGTATACTGTCTATCAAAATGGAACTCATATAGAATTCAGATTTTTTCCGGGCTTCTCCTCCTCCCAAGGCTGCAGCTACACAAGAAGAGAGACTACTTGATACTAGGTTGGCCCAGTTGAAGACTGTTCCTTCTGTAGCCACATGGAATATAAGGGGTATCCATTCAAATTTGAACAGTCTGCCATTGGCTCTACCAAATATCCGATTTAGCATCAGAGCAATAAACCTGTAAGGATCTCTTAAAGTCGCTATATCATAATCCTCGGTTGTTCTGTGTCTATAGAGCTTTCCTAGCAAAAGCATTCTCCTCAGGGTTTCCACCAAATCCATCCTGAGGTTATCCACCCAAGCGTTAGATAGAAATACTTGAGGCTCTGGCAGGTGGTAAGCTAATGCCACATATCCAGGGCTGAATGCAGCATAGCCCTGACCCTCGACATTTCCTATAAGCATGGTGTTGTTGTTTGTGTGGGGCAGAATCCATCTCATCACCTCAGAGCATGGGAACAGCTTTGGTCTGGTAGCCACCTTCATGATGGCGGATTTTTCTATGTTGGCATAAATGGGCTCCTCTTCGAGACCCATGTCTGGGAATTCCCTACGGGAAATCAATCTATATACCTCATCCCATTTATACTCAGGCTCAACACCCGAGACACACTGGGTGTCCTCATATATATATTCTACCTGTGTAACGACCTCTATTGCCGATTCTTCTTCGGCCATATGAGCCTTCTTTTTCTGCCTTTTGGACATTGTAAGCTCTTCCTACCATGTATAACATTTTATCATTAAGCAATTCGAATTTGCGAACATTGTGCAGCCATTTATTCATTCTCAAGTGTATTATGACTTGTAATGAAATTAAGACATAAGCCCTTCAGGCTGAAGAATTGAGCTAGTATGCAATACTGTGTACTGTGCTAATAGTCTGTGCAACAAAAGCATGCATTGCACAGCTCTATAATGCCTTGAGACTACGGTGCAATATTTCATGACTTGATTTACGTGAAGCATACACAGTTCTGAACAACCTACCACTGTTGCATGATATCAAGCTTATCAACTATGTTTGGGACAGCATTAAGTCTACACCATTATGTGACATGCCAATTTTCTAGGATAGCAATTCATCGAAGCAAAATATGCACATCATATGCAGAGTGCCATAAAGAGAAAGTAGGCCTAGAAACTAATGCATGTATGCACAACCCAAAAACTAAATCCCGCGCGATACCGTGAGCCACCATCTAGCAGTGTCGTTTCTCCTATTAAAATAACTTGCAATGTAAATGAATGGAGATTAAAGTAAAGGGCCAAATGTAACTGTCCATAATTCAAATATTTCGACAGCATGGCATTATTAAGGATAAAAATGGAAATAGTTCATGCTGCTCGCGGAAAGGTAATTACATCGGTGCGGCTAAAGACTACGGGCATGAACATTTATTTTCTGCATACGAGGTTTTCATCCAATCAAGCTATCTTCAAAACGCAATACTACAGGAGCAAAACCCTAGGTTTTAAGACAGCCGAAAACGACGACTCGCGCGGCGCGGGCAGAGGTTAGGGCTCGAAAATGGGAAAAAAAAATAGGGAAACTGATCAACAGAGGAAAATTAACAAACCCTCAGCAAAACCCCCATCGAAACTACTTCTTGGACCTCCTTACTACGGGTGCAGGCGGCATAACGACCGCCTGCACCGTGCCTTCCTCCACTGCGTGCAGGGTGGAACTAAAACGGCTGAGGTAAACGAATAAAGCGCGGGCTCTATAAAAGAAAATGACTACCCCCCTTTTTAACCGCAAACAGCTACCCCAACCGGAGATTATTTCAAGATACGTGAGCTAAACGCCGAGTGGGCGAGAAAAACAACTATGGTAAACCTAGCCGCGGGGAAACTATGTACAGATGTAGAATGGGAAATGGGTACACGATCCTAGTAATACCCTTACCACAGCAAACATTACCCAGTCGAAAACCCTGAATAGCAAAAGGTAAGGCGGTAACGATCCTACCTGGCAGTAATGCGCAGCTGGCGAGGCGACAACGGCTGACCTTCCAACCGACACCTGGACGCAGGTACAAGCACAGAGCTCCACAAAGCTCGCAGGGTCGACAGCACGGAGAGGACAACGACAACTCGGGCCCAAAAAATCAATAAAAAATCCAAACCCCCGCCCCCCGTATATATAAAAGGCTCGCACGTGCGACGTGCTCTGAATCAGCCGCGGGACGAAAGTGAATCGGGCGGTGAGAACTCCAGCCCATCCGCAACGGCGGATAGTCACCAGTCTTACCCCATCTGCAACATCGAATAGAGTGCGTGAACAAAGATCGGGCGTCGGTGGGGACCTATATTGAGGGAACCCAGAGCCCGGACTCCTCCGCAACGGCAGGCAGGCATAACCAAACATCGTGCGTAATTAACGTCGGCCACTCGGAAAATTTATGTCGGAACACCGGAACTCAGACCCGCCCACAACGGCGGAGGGAACAGAAGGTGAAGAGCTCCGATACAGACGGATCGGCGAGGAAACGATAACCCGAGAACCCCCAAATGGTCCGCAACGGTGGAGACCAAACGATAACCCGCCCAAAACGGCGGCCAAAGAGACACTCATCCTCTTCTGACTTAGCAAAAGGTCCACCCGTAACAGTAAAGAAATGTCAACCACCCACAACGGCAGGAAGAACAAAATATTCAACTCCCGATGAAGAATAAAAAAACCACCCGACACGTCAGAGAACCGAAACTCACCCGCAACAGCGGAAAGTCAAAAACTTAACCCCTGATTCACAATGGCTTCGAAAAATAAGCAAAACAACGATGACCTCGATCAAGGATGGGATTCTTTCAAGTGTTAAAGGAGCAAAATAGATTGATTAATATCAATTCAAAGTGCTGTAAAACATTCCAGAAATCCAATAGACCAAAAGCGAGAAGAAAAACCGACTAAATCAAAGTAGAGGAGGGTCCTAAATTTTTTTAGAATTTTGGGAAATTGTTGCAGATGCAACAATTGGCGACTACCTGGTGAACCCCAGATCTCTAAAATAACTCTCTCTCCTAGCTTAAGACTGTGTGAATAAAATGGAAATCTTCTAGATGTCTGTATTCCTAAGCAAGGCAATTTATGCATTAAATTACTTAGAAGAAGCCCATCTTTTTGGAAAAGGTAACATCAGCAGTATTTCAGGTCTGAATAACTCTTTTGAGGCCAAATGGATGAGGTTTATTTTACCTGCCCTTTGGTAGTTACTGCTTAGACACCACAGGATTGTGACAGAGAGTGACCGTATTATCCTTTTGTTCCTCATTCCCATGCCAATTTGCACTTTTGTGCCTTCTGAAATTTAGTTCTTTTGATATGAGTCTTCCTGTAGGCCTTTCTTACCGAATTTTAATTCAGGATCCTCTATCCCATAGTGTCCTTTTGTGTGAATGATATATTTCATACTTCAATTCACGGATGGAGAGGATCTTGTGGCCATTTGGTAATTTATGCTTTGAGATTATTCGAGCTTTGTTTTTTATATGTCTTGTTTCTTTCAGGAGCTTTGACTCTTAATATCTTTTGGCCTTTTCTCAACTTATAGCTTGGGATCATTTATATATGATAAACTATTCCACTCTGCTTCCTTTCTGTGGGTCTTTTGCTGTCACTGCCTTGGGTGTTTAAGATGTGAAATAGATGGAGCCTCGAAATAGTACTTCAGACCTTTCCCACTTCTGAGTTATTTACAGGGGTTAAGTGGGACTTCAATAAATGCATGCCAGTTAGGAATACGGTTACTAGAAGACATTCTATACTTTTAAGCACAGTCTTTCACTCAAGGTCATAGTTAATACAGAACCCTGATGTTTCCATTGCAACCAAAAGTTTGCCTCTTATTGAAAATCAAAAGGAAAACTAGCAAAGCTATAAAGAAACAGCAGCAAAGCAAGTAAAAAAGAAGAAAGAAAACATCAAAGCAATAGAACAAGAAAACAATATAAGCGACAAATTAATTTATTTAAGTACAACAGAAAACAAAAATTTTACTCATTCCTGAAAAATTATAAATCTATAAACTGAGGAATGAGCTGGATTTAGACACGGATTGCCTAACCATGGTCTAACTGTGCTATTATTGAAATGGAACCCATATCTAGGATCCGGCAGTCATTTCTTTCAGCCTAAGAGAGTTGAAGGAGATCAGGCTGAGTGCCCATCATAGGACTGGCCCCTTTTGAGGTATGATGGTCTAGCTTAAGCTCAGTGAGATAGTTTCCTAGGATAGAATCAGCAGACTCATTGCCTTCTCCTAACTTAGTGACAGTATACTTCATATACGGTTCTCTCAAAAATTTTATATGACTTTGGGTACCTTTGAGAGGCAACCACAGATGAGACCAATCTGAAGCAAAATAGCCTTTCAGCCTGGAAGTCCAATCTCGGTTAAGAATAAGCCCATATCCCCTTGGTATATCAGCCACCATTATGTCAATAAGTTGACATATTTTGTTGTTTGCAGCCAAACGAATGAGGACATTCTTCATTTGACCCACCACCTTGACTACTGTGCGATCCAATCGCGTCACTTCACGAGGTGTGGACTCTAGTTGTCCATTAATCCTTTGACAAATCTCAAGGGGCATCACATTTACTGCTGCTCCAGAGTCTACTAAGAAATTATGCACATTGTAGTTCAGCATCTCTAGAGTCAAGAGAAAAGGAGGGGTGTCAAGGTTTTCTTTCCAACTTGGTTCTTGGTCTTCTTCTCCTGGTTGGTTTTGAATAGGTATATCCTTTGCTAGCTCTGGAGTTTCATCAGAGTTCTCCCCACTGATCCCCATCTTTCCCTCTACAGGATCGACAGTCTTAGTGGTTGGTTCTATCCTCTAGTTGAGGGTATTGTTCTGATGCTCTTTTCCTACGTCCAATTTCTTAACATTCTCCTGCAAACTGTTAACCTTAGAGATCATTGCATTGTCTTGGCTGGTGAAAATTTTGTCCCTTCTAGTTATGGATGTGCATTCATATTTAGGAGTGTCATCTTCAATGTTAAAAAGTGAAATACCATTCCATGAGAACATAGTATCATCCTCTGATTTGCTTATGATCTACTTCTCCTTTTCTTCCTCACTACTGTCCCTAGTCAATTCTGGGTCCAACAACTTATTCATCACCAATGTCATTGAATGTAACCATTGAGGACACTTCTTCTCAGAATGAGGTTGTTGATGAAAAGTACAGAAATTATCCCCTCCTATTTCTGTTATGTTTATTGATGCCAAATTAGGAGGTGGGACTTGCCATTGGTTGTTATCTTCCAATTTTGGATAGTGTGGCTTATTGGTTTTCTGAATGTCCCTCTCCTTTTCCAGATCTACGATTCAGTTGGACATTTTCTGAAGCACTTTCATCATCTCATGATAATCATGTGGTTGATCTTCTCGAGATTTAAATAGCAGTGAGCTTCTTCTTACAGTGGTCTTCTTTTCACATGAATCAGGGTAATCCTTTATACTCTCACTTTCTGCCTCTATTCTTTCGGCCTCCTCATACGTTTCCACCAATGTAGGCTTGACTTTCATTTTGGTAAACATGGCCAGCTCAGGACCTAGGGCTGAGGTATAATATTCAATTAAAACTTTGTCTGAAGGTCTGTCCATAGCAGAATTTTTTTTTAAGTACAATGAAAATCTCTGAGTGAAACCATGTACCTTCTCATTCTTCTCTTTTCTTAACAAACCAAGTCCTTTCATCAATGCGGCATGTGTCTTCTGAGTTGTGTATCTACTTCTGAAAACCCTTTCAAAGGTGTCCCAATCTGGAATGGAGTTTGCAGGTAGACCAAAATACCAAGATGCTGCTGCTCCTTTCAGAGTGTGTGGAAAAAGTCTACAAACCACATCTTCATACTCCCCAGCCCTTAGCCCTTCTAATGCTAGGTAGAAGCTTTGAAGGTGATCATCTACAGCGATATTTTCCACAGGGTAAAACTTGGGCAAGAGCTTGTCAAAGGCTTGAGGTAAATTATGCAAAGGAGGTATTAAGTTCAGAGGGGACCTAGCTCTCCATGCCGGCAGAGGGTTGGGTTGATTACCAACCATAAGCAAAGGTAAACGAATGTGATGCTAGGAAAATCCATCCTTCAAGGATAGTAACGGAAACTGCAAACACTTGGGTTAGGTTGAAAGCTTCAAACATCTACTGGCAGGATAGTCTCGGGAAAAAATAGTTCCGCGGCCAGCTTTTTAATGGCGGCCCTACTTCTAGCACCAAAACTGTTGAGGCCTGGAAATTCACAGGCGGAAACAGTAAGGGATTCTCCCCAATCAACGTTCCCAACTAGCCCGTTGACTGTTTGGTATAGGGAATCCATTCGGCTTTATGGTCCGGCTACCGTAGGTCAAAGTAACAACAAGGGTTTACCGGTTGCGGCCCGGTCCACCGGAATTTGTATTTTTTTACTTAAATATGAAATGAAAAAAACATCTAACTAATTATGCAGGGTGGTGAAGGATGCAAGGAGCATTCACAATGTGATGCGCAGGTTCTTACCTATCGTCTTAGGCTCACCAGCACCAAAATCACACATGCATCTATGATCTAAAATGACTACCTATCTATATTCCTACTCATCTACCTATTCTATCCTATCCCCGGGGAGCCCAATTGTGATTAATATGAATGAGTAATGTGAATGTGCATGCATAATAAAAGCAACTACAGATAGCTGACATTAACTTCCACATGCATGAACAATGGAGGATATTTCACAACCAGATAGCTAATTGTTTATGACTAACATACATTACTCATGGTGGTTATTTCATGAAATAAATCAGAAATCATCAAACAAAGACATAGGTCGTAAAGTTAGAACGATCTCACGATTCATGGATATAATGCTGAAAAACAAAGTAGTTCATCTTTCGACTATCCATGGCAACACATTTGAAATCCCACCAATCTTCTCTCAATAGGCAAACTGTAATATTTTATTGCAAAAGGAAATAGTTCTTCTTACAATAACCTTCCAGTCTTACTGGGGAAAAAAGCCTTTCCCTTCTCTACGTTTCCTACTTTTATACAAAAAGTCAAAATGGTTGGGCTGCCCAAAGTGACCTTTGGGCTTCCCAACCTTTTGCTTTCCCAATGCTTCATTTCCAAAAAATTTTACAAAAAATATTACATTAATAAAAGTTGACCGGTCCTCTATGAGGAGGGTCCCACTTGGTTTTCTAGGAATTTTTTCCATGCTGCTGCCTCAGCAGCGAGACCTTCAAACGAGGTAGGCTCTAAAAACTAGATGTTTAGCTCAAACTTCTCGGCCTGGTTTCTGATGGCGTCCACCCTGGCTGTGTTTAATCGCACCTGGTCTTCTAAGAGCTGCACACTAACAGCTGTATGACCTATCTCATTTCTCAAAACTTGGTCATTGATGGCTTTGATATGCTGTACTTTTGCTTCTTCATCCTGTTGTCCTTTCTGCAACATTTCTACAAACGAATCATGATCTGGGAACTCATATAGCCTCTACTCGGCTTCTACCTGGCATCGGTTGTAGGTAATTAAGGCTCTCCTGAAGAATTCTGTGCAGGCTCCCTTTGTCTTCTTAACCGTTTTCTTGAAATCTTCTGTAGTATTGATAGCGAATTCTATCAGATCATAGTCCCGTTTGAGGGCTTGTTTATCCTTGGAGGGTAGTTCTGCTGAAACTTCCTCATTATTCTCCGCCCTTTCTATCCTTGTAGTCAGTATTTCGAGGATGTCTTGAGACTTGTCAACAAAATAAGAAGCGGTGTCCAATATTTCGTCCAGTCGGCTATCAATCTGGAGGACCTGGCATCTTTCTTCTTCCAGAGTAGTCTGCAGGTGAACCATTTTGGCTTTCTGAGCCATGATATGTTCTTTAAATGGCTGCAGATCGACTCGTTGTTCCTTTGCTGTTTCCAGTTCAGCAATCAGGGAAGCCAGCTGCTCTCTCAGTTCTTTGGTGTATTCAGTATTGGACTCATAGATGATAGTCTGCTGTGCCTCTAGGTCTTCCACTTTTTCCCTCAACTGTTCCTTTTCATTCTTCAGATCTTGAAATTCCTGTTGCACCTTTTCTAGAGCCTCTTGTGCTATTCCCTTGGGTTGGATCTCCTCCTGAAGGTCATGGATTTCACCCTTCATGGATTCCATTTCCCTTAGCACATGTTCATACTTCCTCTTAAGTCTGCTACCCTCTCCTCTTTCTTGTCTCAGTGTGTCTTTCAGCTGAGCAGTGGTATTCTTAGCTGACTCTAATTCAAACATCACCTTCTTTATATTATCAGCGGAGGCATCAATTAGTGCAGCCCCGGATTTTATCGTGAGCATGGGGTCTTTGTCTGTCCCTAGCATGACCGCTGTATTTGTGACCATTTTTCCTGATAGATCTTTTGCCTCCACCTTCTTTTCTATCCTCCTCATGATTCTTTTGGTGGCCCTGTCATAATAGACAGTGCTGAATTCCGAGACTTCTTCCCCTTTCTTCTGGACGAAAGGCACTAATTGGAGCATAGGGGTTACAGGAGTGAGGCTAGCGGGCACTTGAAGGACTTGCACCTCAGGGTTTTCCTCTTCCTGACTCTGCCCTGTTGGTGTTTCAGAGGCTGACTGTTGTGTTAAATTTATCTTCTCAGCCTCTTGCTTTTGAAGCTCTTCATCTAGCTTTCTTTTAACTTCTTCGGCTGCCAGTCTAGCTGCTTCTTCACCCTCTTTGGCTGCTTCTTGAGCTTTCTCAGCTGCTTCTTTGGCAGCTTTCCTCTTTTCTTCCTCTCCTTTCTCCAGCCATTCTGCAGCTTCTTGTTCTAGCTTTTGGGCCTCTTCTTGTCTTTTCTTGGCCTCTTCTTTAGTTCTGGCTTGCTCAGCTTTGGCTTGCTCTCCCCCTTTTCCACCTTTGGTGGGGTCCTTTGGTTTGAATCTTCTGCTGAGTTCCGTCATGTTTGGAGCCCTTCGAAAAATAGATTCATCCTTATCATAATGATGGGTATATTCATAGAACACTTTATGATTCTTGCAGTGCTCAGCCACTTTACCCTAAGTGTCATTGCGTCGAAAAGGCATCTCCCCAAAGTGGAACTTCCCTAGTTCCTCTATAAATTCCGCAGCTTGTTTCACATTGGCGAATCTGTAGCTGCCTAACTTGAATGGTAAAGGGGGATACGTAGCCTTCTTATGATGGAACAAGAAATGACCAACTCCGTCAATGAACACTTGTCTAACCGCCTCCCTATGGATTATATAATCTGTTGCATACTTTGGCAGTAGATAAGGTGTCTTTGATCCTCCATACATTCTAAGGTACATACCATTTTCTGTCAAAAAATAATCTCCATGCTCCTCTATTACCTGCATAGCCTCTGCAGAGATGCAGTCACATTCCTTCCGGAAGATAAGCGTGTATAGTGGCATAATAAAATGCTCACAGACTTCTTTGTAATAACCATGGTACTGATGAGCCCCCAATGGTTTGTAAGCTGCATATACGGGCATCCTATCCCTATCCCAGACACACTTGAGCCTGGGAAAAGGTTGGTGGCATAGTATACAGTCTATCAAAATGGAACTTATATAGAATTCAGATTTTTTCTGGGCTTCTTCTCCTCCCAAGGCTGCAGCTACACAAGAAGAGAGACTACTTGATACTAGGCTGGCCCAGTTGAAGACTGTTCCTTCTATAGCCACATGGAATATAAGGGGTATCCATTCAAATTTGAACAGTCTGCCATTGGTTCTACCAAAGATCCGATTTAGCATCAGAGCAATAAACCTGTAAGGAGCTCTTAAAGTCGCTGTATCAAAATCCTCGGTTGTTCTGTGTCTATAGAGATTTCCTGGCAAAAGCATTCTCCTCAGGGTTTCCACCAAATCCATCCTGAGGTTATCCACCCAGGCAGTAGATAGAAAGACTTGAGGCTCTGGCAGGTGGTAAGCTAATGCCACATATACAGGGCTGAATGCAGCATAGCCCTGACCCTCGACATTTCCTATAAGCATGGTGTTGTTGTTTGTGTGGGGCAGAATCCATCTCATCACCTCAGAGCATGGGAACAGCTCTGGTCTGGTAGCCACCTTCATGATGGCAGATTTTTCTATGTTGGCATAAATGGGCTCCTCTTCGAGACCCATGTCTAGGACTTCCCTGCGGGAAATCAATCTGTATACCTCATCCCATTTATACTCAGGCTCAACACCCGAGACACACTGGGTGTCCTCATATATATATTCTACCTGTGTAACGACCTCTATTGCTGATTGTTCTTCGGCCATAGGAGCCTTCTTTTTCTGCCTTTTGGACATTGTAAGCTCTTCCTGCCATGTATAACATTTTATCATTAAGCAATTCGAATTTGCGAACATTGTGCAGCCATTTATTCATTCTCAAGTGTATTATGACTTGTAATGAAATTAAGACATAAGCCCTTCAGGCTGAAGAATTGAGCTAGTATGCAATACTGTGTATTGTGCTAATAGTCTGTGCAACAAAAGCATGCATTGCACAGCTCTATAATGCCTTGAGACTACGGTGCAATATTTCATGACTTGATTTACGTGAAGCATACACAGTTCTGAACAACCTACCACTGTTGCATGATATCAAGCTTATCAACTATGTTTGGGACAGCATTAAGTCTACACCATTATGTGACATGCCAATTTTCCAGGATAGCAATTCATTGAAGCAAAATATGCACATCATATGCAGAGTGCCATAAAGAGAAAGTAGGCCTAGAAAATAATGCATGTATGCACAACCCAAAAAATAAATCCTGCGTAATACCGTGAGCCACCATCTAGCAGTGCCATTTCTCCTATTAAAATAACTTGCAATGTAAATGAATGGAGATTAAAGTAAAGGGCCAAATGTAACTGTCCATAATTCAAATATTTTGACGGCATGGCGTTATTAAGGATAAAAATGGCAATAGTTCATGTTGCTCGCGTAAAGGTAATTACATCGGTGCGGCTAAAGACTGCGGGCATGAACATTTCTTTTCTGCATACGAGGTTTTCATCCAATCAAGCTATCTTCAAAACACAATACTACAGCAACAAAACCCTAGGTTTTAAGACAGCCGAAAACAATGACTCGCGCGGCGCGAGCAGAGGTTAGGGCTCAAAAATGGGCAAACAAAATAGGGAAACTGATCAACAGAGGAAAATTAACAAACCCTCAGCAAAACCCCCATCGGAACTACTTCCTGGACCTCCTTACTACGGGTGCAGGCGGCATAATAGTCGCTTGCACCGCGCCTTCCTCCACTGCGCGTAGGGCAGAACTAAAACGGCCAAGGTAAACGAATAAAGCACAGGCTCTATAAAAGAAAACGACTAGCCCCCTTTTTAACCGCAAACAGCTACCCCAACTAGACATTATTTCAAGATACGTGAGCTATACGCCGTGTGGGCGAGAAAAACAACTATGGTAAACCTAGCTGTGGGGAAACTATGTACGCATGCAGAATGGGAAACGGGTACACGATCCTAGTAATACCCTTACCACAGCAAACATTTCCCAATCGAAAACCCTGAATAGAAAAAGGTAAGGCGGTAACGATCCTACCTGGCAGTAATGCGCAGCTGGCGAGGTGACAACGACTGAGCTTCCAACCAACACCTGGATGTGGGTACAAGCACGGAGCTCCACAAAGCTTGCAGGGTCAACATCATGGAGAGGACAACGACAACTCAGGCCCAAAAAATCAATAAAAAATCCAAACCCCTGCCCCCCGTATATATAAAAGGCTCGCACGTGCGGTGTGCTCTGAATCGGCCGTGGGACGAAAGTGAATCGGGCGGCGAGAACTCCAGCCCATCCGCAACGGCAGATAGTCACCAGTATTACCCCATCCACAATGTTGAATAGAGCATGTGAACAAATATCGGGCATCGGCGGGGACCTATATCGGGAACCAAGAGCCCGGACTCCTCCGCAACGGTGGGCATGCATAACCAAACATCGTGCGTAATTCACGTCGGCCACCCAAAAAATTTATGTCGGAACACCGGAACTCAGACCCGCCCACAACGGCAGAGGGAATAGAAGGCGAAGAGCTCTGATACATATGGATCGACGAGGAAATGATAACCTGAGAACCCCCAAATGGTCCGCAACGACGGAGACCAAATGATAACCCGCCCGAAACGGCGGCCAAAGAGACACTTATCCTCTTCCGAATCAGCAAAAGGTCCACCCGCAACAGTAAAGAAACATCAACCACCCACAATGGTGGGAAGAACAAAAGATTCAACTCCCGATGAAGAATAAAAAAACCACCCGACACGTCAGAGAACCGAAACTCACCCGCAACAGCGGAAAGTAAAAAACTTAACCCCCGATTCACAACGGCTTCGAAAAATAAGCAAAACAACAATGACCTCGATCAAGGATGGGATTCTTTCAAGTGTTAAAGGAGTGAAACAGATTGATTAATATCAATTCAAAGTGCTATAAAACATTCCAGAAATCAAATAGACCAAAAGCGAGAAGAAAAATCGACTAAATCAAAGTAGAGGAGGGTCCTAAATTTTTTTAGAATTTTAGGAAATTGTTGCAGGTGCAACACCACCTTCAACCTTGAAGTAAAGCTTGGAATCCTCTTTACTCTCAGTAAATCCTAGGCTCATTATTAAGCTATCCATCCTGCTGTACCATGTCAAGATTCTTGAAGTCGGAGATCTTCTGCAGTCACTCCCTCTGAAGCGAAGCATCATCCTCCCTCTGCATTTTTGTAATCTATGTATCGAAACATTATGTATTAGAGTGAAAATTAGCTTCCTCTTCTATTTATCTTCTATTTATCCATCTAAGGTCACTAGATACTAAGATCCTCTATCTTGAACTTTGTTGAAAATTTCCTCTTGCACCCATGTGCAAGCCTGTCGTCCTCTATGGATTTCATCTTCAACCTTGTAGCAAAGGTTAATATCGTCATCACTCTAGGGAATCAACATTGATATGACATTAAAAAAGGAGTATCAAAATTAACTTGTACATTGAAGGGAGTTTCATCCCAAAAACAACTGCTCGTTGAAGGTGCAACTGTCGTTGCCAGTATTTCTAGAAGGATTTGGGAAAAACAATCCATTATCTTGTTCCTATGTCGCGTGGGGGATTCGTCAAGTAACGAATTGATAATATCTCTTGCTACTTTGTCTCTCTTTTATTCTACCATGGGAGGACATTTGGGGCAGTGAGAGTAATCTTCCTCAAGTGAAACTAGTTTGAGAACCAACTCTCTATACACTAACCTTGTTAGGGACATGCATCAAGAAACAATCAAACACTATATTTCTATGATACCACTAATCCATATTTATGTGTGAACAAAATGAAATAACCGATATAACATCATAAACACAGAAATATTGCAAAGAAAATAGAGATTCAATAAACACATATTCTATTACAGAATAGAAATAGAATAGACCGTAAATACAACAACTAGAATGACATAAGCTATCTCTGAGAAAAGATGTGGCCGCTACGCTCATCTGTGCCAATATGAATACAAAATGAGTCCAAAAGGACCTATTTATAATAAGCATGAGGGAGAGAACCCAAAATTCCAAAACATAAACATAGAAGATGAACCGTCATAAATTGTGCGGCCCCAATGTGGTTAGTTGAATAATCAACTTCTTGGGGTCATAACGTTTGCATATGATATCTGATTTGGGCACTCAATATCCCATTGGAAAGGTATATCTTAGATTTAAATATTATGAATGGGACCAAATATTATGAAAGGTATAGCGACTATTTGGCCCCCTGAATCTCCAAAAAATGTTGTTTAGGGCCTCAAAATGACCCCGAAAGTTTGGGACCCGAAAATTGTAGAAAATTAACTAGTAAACTGCCACAATGGACAATTATGTTGAGCCATTA
>LPNX010703386.1:7804-218432 GCA_001517045.1 Pseudotsuga menziesii | reverse complement strand
TCAGCTTTTTACACCTATGGGGGATTTGCCTATTTTGGGTAAGCCTGCTTTATGCTAGATTTGGATGCTTCCTCATGCATTCGATTTGCTCATGTATTCTATATATTCAGCAGCCTATGTTATTACAGGTTTGGCTATTGTACACTCAGTTAATATAATTTTGCGTTACAGCTCCATATTCAGTCTCCATTGTTGATAATTTTGCATGATCAATTGTTAATTGCCGTGAGTGAAATTAATCTACTGCAGGCCTGAATTTCTACAATTAGAATAAGTGGGCGGTCACTAATATCCATCTAGATCAATCCTCCCCCTTAGGAAAAAATGGTATCTATTGCATCAAATCCCATATCATGTCTTGAAATGTGTGTTGAAATGAACTCCTGGTACGACATTTGCTGAAGTGAAGAGGATGCCTTTATTTAACATCCCGAGAGGGCTGTAATTGCTGCAAATTGATGTGCTAGAGATGTTCAACAATTATGGTTGTTTTTTCATCCTTTCTATGAATTGGTATGGATGATTTGTTTCTCGACGAGCAACTTAAATGCATGGCCTTTCACTATAGAGGTACTCGAATGGATGAGGGAACACTGACTTTGTGTTCTTCCTATGTCTAGTGAGAAAAATGACCATGTGCAGAGGGTGTGGAGGTCTCTATGATCTGATGTTCACCTTTAGAGGAAATTATGAAGAGGGATAACTTCCTAGTGTGGGAGCTTAACCTCCTACCCATGCGATACTGTGGAAGGCGCAACTTTCTCTGGTATCCGATAGAGTTTTTCTCCCAAAGTGACAATGATACTATGCAATTGTGACTCATGTAGAGCATGGTGCTTCCACATATATGGTTGTACTAAATGAACATCATAGACTTCAAGTGGGGCCACATCACACAATACCTCATCTTTAAAAGGCTTGATTCCATATGGTAGGGGGAATTGTTGAGTAATGTGGATACCTCATCCTTGGCTTAGCTAACTGATGTTGTAGGGTTATGGGTGTGGTGTTTTCAGAAGCTCAAATATCTTGATGAATTCTGCTGAGATCAGGTTCCTTTGGTTGTTGTTGTCAACAACAAAATGTAGTGGGATTCCTTTACCCACATATGTGAGTGGAATAAGTGTGCCTCTGCCTCTAACTCTTTGGGATCCTCTAGTTGAATCTATGTGGTAGCAACAGTGATAGTGGGTTCTACATCAATGATCTGCTTCTCTTGGTCCATGACTAGACATTGGGTTTTGAATTGGAATTGGGATCTGATTCTAAAGATTTGATCTTGGCCACTAATGACTGCTTTGAGCAACATTCATTAGTGTTGTGCTAGGGGATTTTTTGGAACTCGCACCACTTCCCAATGTCCTTTATCTTTCCATTACCCTTATTTTCTTGTGGAAGGGATTGGTTGTCCTTTCCTTGTCCCGTGTTTTGTGGGCCAGGGTTTCCCTTTCCTTTCTTCCGTGGTGGGTTCGTAGGTTCAAAGTCTCTCTTATTCTTTTGCTGAATTTTCTCCTTGATTTTGACAACATACCTATAGGCAGATCCAAGTGAAGAGATGTCTAGGAATTCCATCTCAGTTTGGATGTACTGATGTAGTCCACTGTGATATTTTAGTATTATGTGCCTCTCGGATTCCTTGATACCCAAATTTGTACGCAAGGTATGAAAGTTGTTGGTGTACTTCGACACTGTCTGGTCCCTCTATTGACACAGAATGGTCCATTTTTGTGTACTAGTCATCATAGTTTCCCACAGGGTGATAGTGTTCCTTGACGACATCTATGAAAGAGGCCCAAGTGGGATTTGTATCAAACATTCCAGACTCATCTAATGAGTTTTTCTCCCAATAAGTTTCCCACCAATTTTTGACATGGGGGGTAGCCTTCAGGAGCGCAAAGGTTATCATTTCCCTGTCAAAAAATTATGGACACAGAAATACCCTTGTAGAAAATTCAACCACTTATCTAGGGAATGAACATCGATCTAGACTTCAAATAATGGAATATCAATGTTATATTTAACCTTGAAGGGATTTGTATCCCCAAAATGACTACTCATTGATGGTGCACTTATCGCTGTCGACATTTTTAGAAGGATTTGGGAAAAACTATCCATCATCTCATTCCTCTGTCGCATGAGGGTTTCCTCGAGCAATGAATTAATAGGATCTCATGCTCTGTTGTCTCTTTTTTCTTCCACCATGGGAGGTCGTTTGGGAGAGGGAGGGATATCTTCCCCAAGTGAAACTATTTCAAGACCCAACTCTCTATACCTTGACCTCATCGGAGACATGCACCAAGAAAAAATCAAAGAGAATGATACCATTGATTAAGATTTATGTGTAAAAAAAATAAAATAACCAATATAACATCTTAAACATAGACATATTGCAAAGAAAATAAATATACATTAAACACATATTCTATTAAATAACAGATATAGAACAGATTGTAAATACAACAACTATAATGGTGGTAGCTATCTTTGAGAAGATATTTGACTGTTATGCTCATCAGTGCCAATATGAATACAAAATGAGGCCAAAAGGTCCTATTTATAATAAGAATGAGGTTGAGAACCCTAAAAGTCCAAAACATAACCTTACGAGATGAACCACCATAACGTTTGTGGCCCCAAGTTGGCTAGTTGAACAATCAACTTCCCAGGGTCATAAATTTTGCATACAATCTCTGATTTGGGCACTCGATAGCCCATTGGAAATTTCTATAAGAGATTTACATCTTTTGACTGGGGCCAAATTTATGCCTTCGACAACCATTTGGCCCCTCGAATCACAACAAATGTTGTTTAGGCC
Source organism: Pseudotsuga menziesii (assembly GCA_001517045.1). NCBI lineage: Eukaryota > Viridiplantae > Streptophyta > Pinopsida > Pinales > Pinaceae > Pseudotsuga > Pseudotsuga menziesii. Next base: position 215,617 of record LPNX010703386.1, on the reverse strand, counting down.
CTTAAAACAATCCCATAAGTTTGGGACCCAAAAAACCGTAGAAAAATAACTAGGAAAATCCCATAATGGACAATTGTTTTGAGCCAATGGAATAGGTAAATGGACACCTGTATCTATCTGGATCATGTAGGAATCCCCCTACAATCACCTATGTATATATCTAGAAAGAGAAACTAAAGTTATCAACTTGCAGTCAAATTTCAAGGGAATAGTTGGTCAGAATTGTGCTTATGGGAAGGGTATCTAAGCCCAAAGATTCAAAAGTACTAGTACCATAAAGGGCCCAAGGTGGTACAAATGAAACCAATGTACACAAAAGATCCGTGTATTCTTGGATAAATATTGTAGGGGTAATCTACATTACTCAACCTCACACAACCTCATATTTAGCTCATGTTTGAGTGGAGTGTCCCATTTACACCTATACTAAAATTGTATTTTCACCTCTCTAATATAGGCTCCTATGTTCAAAATTCAAATGGCCTCAGAGAGTTTACTCTTGAACCTAATCCAAGGACCTAGCCTATAGTAGTTGATGAACCCTATAAATCCAGATGGTCTAGTAAATTTTATATTAAGCATTTGTTAAATGGATATTGTTACTAATACGGATACAAAAGTTTGTAAAGATGATGTTCTCGACTCAAAATAGATATAAAATATAGTACTTACAAATGGGAAATACGACTTAAGCCTTTGAAATAGTTACTCGACCATAAACAACTTTCAAAAAGAAAGAAAAACCAAGCATAACCTTTCAAAAATTTAAGATACAACTTTTTAATGAAATTAATATAACAAAAGAAAGAAAATCTTTATGATTTTCATGATATATTTTCAATGAAAGCAATATAATTTTTCATTTAATAAAAACACTCCCAATAACATCAAAATGCCCAAAATTTTCCTAAATGAACCAGAAGAAAACTATGGTTTCATGCAAAATTCATATTTTCTTATCATTTAAAGAATATTAAAAAAACACACGAAATGATGATTTTGAAGGCTTAAAAATTAGGATTTGGAAAATCTAAGAAAGACACAGATCCTAACTAGACCTAATAAACCTAAAGATTCATTTTTTGGGGGAATTTTTTACTTTATTTTTTCCAACCAGGACATATGTGCACCCTACCTGACGATATGCCATGTATATACATGCCGTAATTGAAGATATCCCATGTATGAATTGATTTTGGGTAGATACATGCTTTTCACCACTATATATTGCATATATATGTGCCTTTATAGACAATAACACGTGTATGACTTCAAAACCACTAGAATTTTCAAATAAAATGACCACCTACATGGACACATGTGGCTATAAACATAATAGGGTGCATATATATACACTTGAGCATACTACACCATGTGTATATATATGAAGGAGGCTAAAAATGCATTTCTATATTTTAGGAAAAGTCTATAAAATTTCCCTAGGGGTTGCAAGATGGAAATTAATCTTCTTCAAATATATTTTACAAGTAAATCCAAAAATACAAAGAGAAAATACAACCAAAATACTAATAGAAAACCACAGAAAAAACACTAAACTAACCCCAAAAAGGATATATCCCCAATAGAGTCGTCAATTATGTTTTAGTGAAAATAAAATGATGATTTTGGGTTGCATTCATCACATAGTGATTCCCATAAAGAGACTTAATCAATTTAAAGCAATCAATAAAAGTAAATATTTGCAACCAATTGTGAACTGAAACAAGGAAATAAGATTCCTACATGTAGTCCAACATTTGAAGTATACCCCTTCCTTAAATCTTTAGTCATATGAAACTCTTGAATCTCTACAATCAAACAAAAAACAAAATCACAACGGAGAATGGATGCAAATATAAAAATATTTGAATACAAATAATATGTATTGAATGATCAAGATATGATAACCATGAATCTACCACATAAATCGGATAGGAAATAAATCTCTTTATATTAATATAACAACAACGATTAGGAATAATTTTACTTGTTCTTCATTGTGTCACTGTTATGGAACTGGATTATGAGTTCCTCCACATATGTCACACACATGCAATACTTCTCCATGCTCCACTCAAGGAAAGCCCAAGAAAACAAATGATGTTTTTCTTTACTAGATCAAAGGTGAAGACTACTAGAAATGTAAATTTATAGAAAAGGGGGAAACTTGCATACTTGGGATTAGGGTTTTGTATTATATGCATAAAATGACAACATAATGATGCTAAATGTATTCTCTCCTCCTTCTCATCTTCTCTTTAACCTCTTATATTTTTGAGGAGGTATTTAAGGAAGTTAGGGGAAGTTTTCACAGGAAAAATGAGGTTAGAAACACACACACACACATTTTACCTCAAAACAGGGTCATACACATGCTATACACTTCCAAGTCACATATACATAGGTAATATACTGTAAAGGCATATATGTGCATACAAATGGGAATTTTAAGGTTTTTGATTGAGAAGGGATAATATGTTTGATCCACCAGAGGATAAGGGGGTCTGCAAAAGGGGAAGATCATAGAAAAAGGCCAATATAAGAGCCTCTACAAATATGTGGAAAAACATGCTATAAGAACCATACTAAATGCAGTTAATAAATGGTGCCCTTACCTAGTAGGAAGACACTTAAAGCCTTAAGAAAAAATCATGATAGTATTAACTACTTCTTTAAACAATTATTATCTTTGGAAGAGCGAAAAAATGGGTTACAAATAGTTAAGTTATAGATTTTAAATTATGTACAAAAAATGTAAACAAAATGTAGTGGCAGGTGCACTTTCAAGGAAAAAAGATGACATAGGGGGGTTGCTTTGTGATAGTTCCATTCCTTATTCTGATTGGGTGAAAGAAACAAGGATAGTTCTATCATGAAAAACTCCCACACCTGGGAGAATTCCATGATTCACACAGTAAAGTGTCATAAACTTACAACATGCATCCAATAGAAGAAATATTCAGAAGACATTTTTGCTATATTTATCAATATTTTAAATAATGTACAGTAGCTGCAACATTGATGGAAACATTTCAGAATATATGGAATCCCCAATATTATTGTAAGTGATTGAGATCCAATTTTCACTTATAATTTCTGGACATGAATATTTTCTTGTTTGAGTACTCACTTGGTTCACAACTCCTCTTACCATCCTCATTCCAATTGGAAAACTAAGATTATGGAAAAATTTCTAGAAGGACATGTTTGTTGGATTTGCATCTTATGAAAAAGCACAATAGGTCAAGTGGTTTCCCTTGGAAAACTGGTGGTACAATATGTCCTCCCATACTTCATAAACTATTTCCCCATTTATGGAACTTTATGGATGTCATCCTCCATCCATCACATCACCCATGAAAGAGAAATTTAAGGTTCAAGAAATGGAGGATCACATAGAGATCCAACAAGAGTTTCTCCAACTATTTAAAGACAACTTGGCTATAGCACAAAATATGATGGAACAAAAAGTAAATCAACATCATGGTGAAATGAAATTTGAGTGGGGGATTGGGTATCTTTGAGGCTACAACCATACAAATAGACGTCCCTCAAGAAACAAAATGCCAATACATTATCACCTAAGTAATATGGTCCCTATAAGGCGTTGCATAGGATTGGTAGTATGGACTACAAATTGGAATTGCCTCCATCTTCACATGTACATCTAGTTTTCCATTTTTTTTGTTAAAATGGTTATCGGTGACAAGATCCTAGTTCATACTATTTTATAAAAAAATGATGAGAAATGGAAAATCATACTATAACCTAAACCAATACTTGAAACATGGATTAAGAAATTATGAAATCAAGCAATTATTGAGTTCCTCATCAAGTGGAAGAGTCTACCAATATAAGAGGTGACATGGGAAGATGAGTTATTGATGCAAAAACATCTACTGTTAATAAAGTGTTGAGGACACCACTTGTTTGAAGGAGAGGATAATTATAAGCCCTAGATATTGTGACATTACATTTCTATTATTATATGAATGTTTTATTTATTGGTTTTTTAGGACCTTAATTGAAATTTTACCTTTTGTCTCCTATTTATACCAAGGAGGCCTATTTTTTGAGATCATATTATTTTTTTCAATTAATATATTGAAAAATGATGTTTTCCCCTTGACGAGGATTTTTGTATTCTCTTTATATCATTCTCAAGTCTTGGAGTTACTCTTTCTTTCTATTTTTATGTTATTTTATGAATTTGGTCCATACCATGAACATTCTTGATGGATTCATCAATAAAGTGTTAAGGGGAATGTTGTTGGGGGTTGGAAATACTTAGCTAAGTTAATTAAAACCCATGTAATTAAAATAGAATTGAAATGAAAATGTGCTAATGCAACACCCTACTTTTGGTACCTGACATGTATCTAATAATATTATATAAATGTTGTAAATATGCTAGTATGATGGTAAATATACATATATGGAACATGTGGTATGATTTTCATGAGTAAATTAAACTATGTAGAGCATTAGATGGGTTATGATTCCAATAGAGGGGAAAAGGAAAGGGGACCAATGGGAAGGTAAATATTCAATTACCAAGTGTTAACCTTAGAACTCATATCTTTCCTTCCATGTGCCTTAAATTAAGACATCCAAATCCTCTGACTTATTAAAAATAATCATTAAATTCATGTAAGGGGTTGGTTGGAAGTCCTCTCACATAGTTATGGGAGAGTGGGTTGAGTAGGGTCATTATGTGAGTTGTAAGAGTCCTACATTCATTATGTAAAAAGTAATGTCACTCTCCATTTCACCCATATTATATTCCAATTAACCCAATCCTTCATTCAAGAAAACGAGGGGGTTGACTTAGAGGAAGGTTGTTCATTATGTATTCACCTTTTCTATCTATGAACGATCTATGTAATTTGATTGTAATCAATATTGTGAAGATAACTTCCAATCCAAATATGAAGGAGGAATGATTTTAGGTGAGCCTATAAATTGGGCATGATAGGAAACCTTAATCCACTATACATGTTTACTCTTTGGATGCTTAAGAATCCATATGGAATTTGTATGTAATTACCATAAGGAATACTACAAGTTGGATTCTTTCTACACACACTGAAGAGCATTGGAAGGGAAGAGCACTCTGAGGGATTTCTAATTAGAGAAAGAGTGGGTATCCCTTGTGTTATGGGGGGTAGTGGAAGAGTACCATGGTCAGTATAGTGGATTGTAAAATATCTGTAAGGAGAAAATTGGATAAGCATGAGAGAGAAAATGGGCTGGGTTGATAAAATGAGAAGATTGTAGGTGTTTACTTGGACCTAATGGATTCATAACTTGGATTGGCAGTGGTATTTGCAACATGTATAAATGGTTGGGTGGAAAATCACTTGTATGTAGCCAATTTATTCACTGAAATGTAAGTTCCTTATCATTGTTTTTGAATATGCAAATTCATGTTTATCATTTGTTATGAATATTATTGTAATATGCGTGTTGGTTGAGTGATCATTTTTCTTATTTTCATTGCATTTTTATCATCATACTTACACATGCTCTTTTTTCAATTATGGTCCTCCTAGGGAGGCTGATTTAGTTGTTATTAGGGAGGTTTGGCCTTTGAAGGATGGAGTTTGGAAGGATTGTGTACCAAATCAATTTCAAATGCTTTAGAGTGTCCCATCAACTCAATAGGATTAAATATGGGGTTGGGTACTTTACAATGTGGTATCAGAGATATGTTACATGATTGGCCTATATCTAGGCATAAAATTTGAGATTTTAGAGCTCAGGATTCAGTACTGGAGCTATTATGGTTTTTGGTTACAACAATGGTGCAAGTTCTAGATTTAACTATATAGGAATAATTTATAGGTTTCATTTCAAGTATTTGGGAAACAATTTCAATAGATTTTGAGAAAAATATATTCTATAGGATATATGTTTGATAAAATTCCACAATGAATATGATTGGGAGAATAATGCTTGAATCCCAAGACTATTGAATTAATAGATTCAATCCTTTGATTAGCATTTTGGTAGAGCATTTGTGTAGGTTATGGAGGCATGTTTGATGTAATTCTTGATATACAATTATTTAATTCATCTATATGAATAAATGAGCAAACCAGGGAAATTTGTATAATGCCCAATTTCATTATGGCCAAAAAATCATATTGCTAGTGATGAGGACGAAATGCAATCTAAAAGGTATCGATATTATTAGTAGATGATTGGTCATACTTTAAACTCATGGTGGTAAACCTATAATTGGTGTGGTTTAAGGTCGAGTGTCTATTTGGATGAATTGAGGACTTATTTTCCAATGAAAAGAGGCAAGGAGCAACCACAAAATGACCATGGGTTTATTGAAAGAAATCCTATATGACACATGGAGGGACTGAAGTAGGACAGATTGGACAAATGGAATCCATGAGGTAGGGTAAAAAATTGCAATATATCAATGAGGGTATTATTGCATGATGGTAAGAATTATTGCAGAGCCTCAAAGAGTGGTATCATAAATCAGGGTATGAGTCTCCATTATGGATGAGGAATTGATGCATGTCACAATGTTTGTAAATTATAAAGGGAACAAGCCATTTTAAAGATCATGCACTGTAACCTATGGAGTAGATATAATCCATCGATCAAGATCAAGGAATTGATTGGAAGGATGGTTTAGGAAAAAGGGTGGTAAGTGAATTGCATATTTTTGAGGGGTGGTTTTGGAAACCTCATTTCTATTGACACAATCATTGAGAAAGACCCACGTGTATCAATGGTTTCAAATTATAGAGGGAACTAGGTCCATTAAATACCTATAGGGCGAGTGTCTACAATCCATAGATGGGCACCAAGAGTCTTGATGCGACATTGTCGTAAGAGATCATGAGATTAAAGGATAAGGGGGACCTGACGGTCATATCAAACTTAGAGATTGTAACATGTGGAGGATAAAAGGGTGAAAAAAGGCCTAAGGACTAATTGAATAATAAATATAGTGTATATTATATATATATATATATATATATATATATATATATATATATCTGTGTGTGTGTGTGTGTGTGCATGTGTGTTAAGAATAAGAAATATACCACACCATGAAGGAATCATGGTAGGGACTTCATGTGTAAATAATGTAGAAATTCTAAATCCTTGATGACATAAGGAATTTCATAAACAGGCTAAGGATCTAGGCACACAATTAACCTCATAGAGAATTGTAGAGAATTAACATCAGGAGAGAAGAAGAAGAATTTATGAACACACATTAATGAATGATCAATAAATGATAATTGATATTATTACATAGGTAATACATCCTTATAAAGGAAAATAGAGTTGCTAGAAGACAACTAAATCTAGCTCATAAAGTAGGCTTACTAATTATGATAAACCCCATAGTTGGTAAAGCACTTTCCCAATCTATCAAGCACCTCATGAATTAGCAATAGCATGTGTGAGTGCTGATGAGTGAAGGAAAGACTTGCTAATCCTATAATATGGAGAGAAAATAATGGAGGATGGGTTGGCAACAAAAGCTTCCATTTTCTTAGTTGACTAGCTTTACCTTATCCACAGAAAAGTAGGATAAAGCAGAATAAAGAAGAATCTGTTGTAAACTGCAGTTACCAATTCTGGATGGCCATAAAGTGGTCAAGAGTAACCCAGAATCAGAAATAAATAATTCCCGGGATATAGATGGCAAGTGTTGACTCTAAGGTGCAAGTGGATGCCAACTATCTAAGCTAGCGGGTAGGAAATTAATCAAATAATGATTAATTATTTTATCAGTGGGTTTAAATGATATTCCAACACCCCCCTTTAAGCCTGAATTTATGATGATATCCCTAAACTAATTAGAAATATATATACATATAGGGTNATGGTCACCCTTTTACAATTTATCTTGTCCAAAGAAATGAGGAAAGAGGCAAAACCTCAAGGGGAAAATCCTCCCTCAAGAAAGGACATGAAAAGCAATGCCAAAAAATGTTGAATTGCTGGTGTTGTTGCTCCTCCAAACTAAATGTTGATGTCTAGAAGAATCTTCTTCTTGGGAAGAAGATAAATCTACTCACCTGGATCAAGGACAGCTACAGGATGGAAAATAGGACCATGTAGAGCAACTAAGATCCAATGATGTGAAGGCAATACTGAAGGATATTGAGACTTGTAATAAGCTCCATGATGATGAGATGACTTGAAATTCGAACTAGTAGAGATGAAATGAGCTCCAGATACATGAAATAATAATCCAAACGAATGTATAATGTCTCCATCTTCATTTACACAGAGAGGATGTGTGCAAGTGATCTTGTAGGAACATAAATAAGGCATAGGATCAAAGAGTGTGAATGCATGGGCTCCATGGGTTGATCTAGCTTCCAAAGAATCCAAGACATCACATATAAGCACAAGAGTAGAATCATGGGAATATACTGGTAAAAAATCCTCTATGGTAGAAGTATGAGAGGAGGAAATATAGTGATGTTCAAAATCTTCAAGGAGGCTCTGAGAATAAGTGCTAAGAACAAAGGAGGAGCTACAGAAGTGCATGGGATCAAGTATGGTAAGTGGTAAGACACTAAAAGGAATTGATTTGGCTAAGAAAACATCTTGGAATTCACTAGGTTGCACACCATCAAGAAGAGAGGCATGCACAAAGTGTGAGAGGTCTGGCATATGGATCTCAAAATCCATGATAGAAGACATAGAGAACACTGAATGTGTGAGTGAATCATCAATAGCAATAGCAGCTCCATTAGTCACTTCTTTTTCATCAACAACATCATAAGAAGATGAATCAAGATATTCTACTTCAAGAGATATAGAAAAAGATGGCTCTTCAATATTTGCTTCTTGATTGAAGGAGGAAGCATTCGAATCGAAGAGAGTAGTAGCAACAAGAACTGCATGAGAAACTTCTTCATGATCAACTTCATCAGAGATAGTAGAGGCCAAGACATGTTGAGAGAGAGAAATCATTGAGGAGCTAGAGGCACTCTCCACATAGCTAGAAGGATCCTCATTGTCCTTTCCCAAAACTCTATCCAATGTTGTCTAGAGATCCTTTGGGTAATCAACATAATCAATAAGGTAGCTCATGCTTGGAGAGATAGCTAGACAAATAGCTCCAATTGCTCTATCACATTCATTCAACCAGACACTTGTCTCTTCATAAGACTCTTCACCAGCTCCAATAGATATCTCATAGAGACATTGTCTCTTTAGAGATGAAATCATCTTCAATTTCCACTCTGAATAGCTTGTGAATGGAGAAACGAGAGGAACTAATACTCTTGAATCCATTCGAAGTTGAACATGTAAAATAAACCTGCAAATATGAAAAGGAGGATTAATTAATGAACTCACAAATATATGATATCATGTAGAGCTTTGATATCCTATGCTCTGATACCATGTAGAAATTCTAAAGCCTTGATGCCATAAGGAATTTCATAAACAGGATAAGGATCTAGGCACACAATTAACCTCACAGAGAATTGTATAGAATTAGCATAAGAAGAGAAGAAGAAGAATTAATGAACACACATTAATGAATGATCAATAAATGATAATTGATATTATTACATAGGTAGTGGCATCCTTATAAAGGAAAATAGTGTTGGTAGAAGAAAACTCAAGCTAGCTCATAAAGCAGGCTTACTAATTAGGATAAACCCCATAGTTGGCTAAAGCACTTTCCAAATCTATCAAGCACCTCATGAATTAGAAATAGCATGTGTGAGTGATGATGAGTGAAGGAAAGACTTGATAATCCTAGAATATGGAGAGAAAATAATGGAGGATGGGTTGGTAACAAAAGCTGCCAGTTTCCTAGTTGACTATACCTTATCCACAAAAAAGCAGGATAAAATAGATAAAGAAAAATCTACTGTAAACCGTAGTTACCAATTCTGGATGGCCATAAAGTGGTCAAGATAAACCTAGAATCAGAAATAAATTATTCATGGGATATAGATGGCAAGTGTTGACTCTAAGGTGCAAGTGGATGCCAACTATATAAGCTAGTGGGTAGGAAATTAATCAAATAATAATTAATTATTTTATGAGTGGGTTTATGATATTCCAACAAATAAGATGGCATGGAAAGTGTAGGATGTGACATCTAGGCTCTAAGTCGATGCCAATTCCATGTAATCATAAACACATGTCATGCCACATTACCATAAATGACAAAAAAGAGGGGTTACTTTGGGTCTCACTAAATTTTTGTTATAGGTGGAGGGAGTTGATATTCGATAATGTTGCATCAACTAAAAGTGGAAAATTTGGGTGAAAATGATAATTTGAGATAGTTATAATTTTCAATTATGAGCTTAGAATTGAGCATGGGAACATGCATTAGAAGGTTATTCAAAGGGGGATGAACATGAGGATTTATATTTTGGGAAAAGTGTTTTTGATTTCTCCAAAAAAGGGAATAAAGAGTTTGTATCCTTGATTTGACAAAAAATATCAATATGGGTGGTTTCTTGGATGCATAAAAGAAAAAATAAATCTACACAATTTGTTAGGATATTTAGAAACTTAGGAGTTAGTTAAGATCAACTTGTGTAATATATCCTTTAGGTAAGGTTTGTTTCTTTAGTATGCATTTGTAAATATTCTAATCTGACGGTCACGATATGTTCTAGACATAAAGTGATCCAACGGTTCAACTTCTCTTAGATCATACCTACCATTGATCTGTGGCTTAACACCCGATTGGTCCATGATCTATATTTAAAGAGCATGGAAGGTCCTTGGCTAGTTGATCGATTATGAGAAGCTCATTTGTAACTTTCCTCTTTTGCATAATATATTGCTCCAAGTAGCTATTTGGCTGTGGCTGTGGACTGTTTCCCTCTCGAGGTTTTTAACCACGTGAAAAACATCGATGTATTGATCTGTGATCTATTTGTGTGAAGTGGTTTCTCTAGGTGTTCAGTATTTTGGGAGTACCCTATGTACCCGAACATGGTATCAGAGAATTTATGAAGAGCCACTTCTGGTTTGATCAAGATCTGGAACCAGTGTTGCCGAAACTTTGAAAGGGTTTCTAGTTCTAGAGTTTCTATGCATTTGTGGCCTATGGGAGCTATTCCATTGTGTCTAGAGCATCGTTTCCATTAGGAAATAGTTTTCATTTCATCGAAAAACATTTCCGTTTGATCTAGAAACACCAATTTCGACAAATCTAAAGGTATAATGTTACAATGACGAATTTGTTTTATTTTTATTAAATCTCTCATATTTTATCAGTTTTGTCATTAGATATTTATTGTTTTAAGTCTCAAACTATTGCCTTCCTTGGCTGCATATGCTCTTTGCCGTGCACCTTGTGTGATCACGACGAATCAGAAACAAAAAGGAAAAGTTTTTTTTGTCTTCTCGGCTACATATGCTCTTTTTCGTGCACCTTGTGCGATCACGGCGAATCATAAACAGTGAGAAAACTTAAAAACATAGACTTTCCAGGAAATCTAACCAAGATCTAACCCCATAGTGTGGAAAAGTTTTTTTTGTTTTAGTTTTTTCATTTTTTTTGTGATTTGCAGGAAACAAAGGCAAGCATGGAGAACAAGAGAGAAGAGTAAAAAAAAGAAAAGCCCTCTTCCTCTTTCCATTCTTTTACTTACCTTTTAAACTTAGCTCACTTGGTTCAAGTTGCGTTATTCCTTAATAGGTCTTGAGCTCAAGTCTTATTAAGTTACTTTTTTAGTGCATGCAATTTCTATTTTCAAGATACTTTATTGTAAAAGTGCATCTCACTTAAATAAAATGAAATAAAACATGAGTCACTTAAGTCTTTTAATTTATTGCCACACTATTTAAAGTAACATTATTGCAAAAATGGACATCACTTATTTTACAAAAGTGATTAACTTAAAAGAAACTTCCTTGTAAGTGATTGTCAAAGGTTCATCTTGGAAAAGGGGGTTCTTTTTTCTAGTTGGTCAAGTTCAATTCTGCCACGTCACTATTGGGGACATCTTCAACTTTTTCTTTGATCAAGCATAAATTCATCATCTAGAATCAGTTTTCAGTGCTGTTTTTTTTAAACATCCTAATTTTTTGAGCTCTTTGCATCTAGACAATTAGTTTTTGTTCTTTCAACCATTATTTTATAGTATGGCCCGCCCCTTGTGATATTCTACTTACTAGTTCTAACTATTTCTCATGGAAATATCATATGGAAGATGTTATACGAAGTAGGGGACTTTTCAAAATTACCTTAGAGAAAGAAACAAAACCCACTGATGATGATAAGAAAATAAAATGGGCAAATAGATGTGATGAAGCTCGTGGATTGATAGGGATTCCAATCTCTACTAATTTGCGATTCCACATATCTGGAATTAATGAACCTGATAAAACATGAGAAACGTTAGAATATGTGTTTGGTAAACACAATGAAATTTGAGGTCATTAACTTGAGAATGAGTTGATTTATTTGAATTCAAGTGATTTTTCATGCATTTAGGATTATTTATCTAAGTATAAAACCCTTAGAATCTATGTGAAGAATGCAAGATTGAGAAAGAAGACAAACAATGTATTTATCATATTCTTTCCAAACTTGGACCTGCATATTCTATTTTTGTATCTACATTTTACTCCATGAAAGAATCCTTGAATGCAGCTAGCTATAAAGAGCCTAATCTTGAATCTTTTGTGATTCATTAATTAGAGAGCAAGATAAGCTCATTTAGCTTGGAATAATTAACAATGCAGACACATCTAGGAAATCCTTATTGTCCCAACAGAAAGAAAATTCCAAGCCTCCCCAGAAACATAATTTTCGCAATAAGAAGCCAAATGGTGCCAAACCCTCTTAGTCAGCTCCTTCGTTAAAAAATGACAAAGGATCCAAGCCAAAAGGTAAGAAGACTAAGCATTAGTGAAATTTTTGTGGGAAAGATAATCATGATGAATCTAAGTGTTTCAAGAAGATGGCAGCCTTGGAAGCAGCAATGAAGAAGCACCACATCAGCCTAGATTCGTCTTCAGAATATACCTCTCATGGACATGCACTTTGTGCTTTTGGTTACTCTTATACTGCATCTTCTTCTTCTACTTCAAATGAATGGCTCATTGATTCTGGATCATCTTATCATATGGATAAGGATCAAGCCATCTTTTCTACTATGCATGAATGTAACACCAAACAAATATTTGTTGGTGATGATAGATCTCTAAGTGTTGTAGGATTTGGAACAATTCTAGTAGAAAATGGTCATTTTAGTGATGTATTATGTGTTTCAAGAATTTCCTGCAATTTGTTATCAGTCTATCAAATTACTCATTCGGGTGAAGGTAAAACTGTGACGTTTACACTTCACCAAGTTGTAATCAAGGATTTTAAAGATCCTCAAAATATCCTTGCTACTGGAATTGTTGATTATATTACCAGATTGTACAAATTTAACAACTTTGGGTCATCACCTTTTCGTTCAGTTTTCGTTGCTCATAGTGATAACTTGAGGAAATTTTGGCATGAGCGATTTGGTCACTTAAATGATCGCTCATTGAAACAACTATGTAAAGACAATATGGTGACTGGTCTTCTGATGGTATCTTGCAAGGATGGTGTTTGTTCCAGTTGTGTAATCGAAAAACATCATTGGGACATTTTTGACAAACGTGCCTCTTGGCATGCCTCGGTTCTATTAATTTGTCACAGTGGTCTAGGAATTGAAAACACAATCTCACAAAGAATTTAGAAAAATATGCATAAAATTGGAAAAATGGTGCTGCAATGGAAGTAGTAGCTCTGTATAATCAAATGAAAGAATGGTGATAGAATACAATAATCATGCAATATGCATGAATTCCAAGACAATTCAAATTCCCAAGGAGGTCATTCGAATTGAATGAGTGATTCTAGCTTAACTAAATGTAAGCCATAGTGAGCACTCAAGTTAACCACTGATCAAAACCATAATTGACTCAACTTAGTCCTAACTGAAGTCGAAGTGCAATAAATGACTGAGTCTAACTGAAAGTAGCTCAGACACATGTCACTGCAAGCCAACCAACAAGTGGTAGTGCATTAATGACTCCAATGAACTCCGATGAGGTTAACTGAAGTGTAACTGACCATTAGAAGTGGTTGGATGCGCCCCTGTTGACTCCAGTTCATTAAATAATCAATTTAATGAAGGGAGGCACCTTCACTGCTCTATTTAACTGATTGTAACTATCAGTTAGCAATAAACTTCATTTATGACACTCAGATCACTTCCGGAGTTCTCCAGTTAGTCTCCCCGAATGAAGGAGAAAGCTTAGTTATCCTCCTTGACTGATAGTAGGCATGGGTGTGGTCATGCTGATGTCATACAGTGCTCCTCTGATGTCAATTAAGTCAATAAAACTTAGGATAGTGGTATAACTAGGACAAATTGACCAAAATGAGTGTGTATGGTGGTAAATGTCTCCAATAGTTTCCCTTGGAGCTTGTGCATAGTGACTTGTGTGGTCCACTTCCATCTACTTCCTTTTTTGGTTTCAAATATTTCTTAACTTTCATTGATTACTACTCTAGGCGCACTTGGGTTTACTTCCTAAAACTTAAGAGAGAAATATTTAACATGTTCTTGGACTACAAGGCCCTTGTTGAAAAACAATATGGTCATCAAATTATTAAGTTAATATTTGACAATGGAGGAGAATATGCTAACAAAAAGTTCACTACTTTCTACACTGAACAAGGAATCCAACAACAACAAACTATTCCATAAACACCACAACAAAATGGTGTATCTGAACGGAAGAACCACACTTTAAAAGAAATGGAAAATTGTATGATCCAATCTAAGGGACTAAGTCTTCAATATTGGGATGAGGCCATAAATTGTGCAAATTACATAGTTAATCACACACCCACTAAATGTTTACAAGGTATAACACTAGAAGAAGCATGGTGTAAAATTAAACCAGATGTAAGTCACTTCCGTGTGTTTGGTTGTGAAGCATGGGCTCACATTCCAGATGAAAAACAGAAAGCATTACAGCCTAAAAGTGAAAAGTACATATTTGTTGGATATTTAGAAGATGTAAAAGGTTATATACTTCTTTAGCCACATTATCATGATATAATCATTAGAAGAGATGTTAAATTTGATAAAAATCTCTTGGCCCATGAGCCTAACTTGGTGGTGTGCCATCTTTGGACCATGATCCTGATTCGGCGATTATGCCTTCTTCTTTTTCCAACTTCCTTAACAGGTTTCCAACTCCAGTTTCTGATGATGACACTGAGGATGACAATCCACCTCCACTTGCTCATGTTCCTCTAGTTGCACCAGCACCAATGCTTCCTCGATGGGTCCGTTCAACATGTGAAGCAGCTGGTGATCTTGTTGGTGATCCTAGAGATCAACGTCGAACACGTTCTCAATTTCAGCAAGCCTCTTCTCTTTTGGCTCAAGTTTTCGAGAATCATGATCCAACAAATTTTACAGAGTCTTCGAGAAATCCAGATTGGGATGCAGCTATGGATGAAGAATATCGTTCCTTAATGACAGACGATACTTGGGATCTTGTTCCTCTTCCAAAAGGAAGAAAACTTGTCAGATGTAAATGGGTCTACAGAACTAAGTGTGCATCAGATGGAAGTGTTGAAATACTTAAGGAAAGTTTAGTTTCCAAATGGTTTTCCCAAGTTGAAGTGATTGACTACAATGAACATTTGCTCCTGTCGCAAAAATGAACTCCATTCGCCTTGTTCTTTCCCTTGCAGCCTTACATAACTAGGAAGTCCATCAAATGGATGTCAAGTCTGCCTTTTTACATGGTGATTTACTGGAGGAAATTTACATGGAACAACCTCTTGGATATGTTCAGGATAACTCTAGCCTTGTTTCTTGCCTTAAGAAATCCTTATATGGCCTTAAGAAAGCTCCTAGAGCTTGGTATGCCCAAATGGATAGCATTCTCCTTGACACTGATTTTTCTAGATGCCATTTTGACCCCAATGTCTATACCAAGAAAGTAGGAAACCATCTCATCATACTTTTTTTTTATGTTGATGATATTATCCTTAATGGCAGTGACCCTAAACTTTTAACCCATGTGAAATCCAGTCTTAAGCAAAATTTTGAAATGTTAGACTTAGGACATTTGCATTATTTTCTTGGTCTCCAAATCTTGCAAACCAAAGAAGGAATATTTCTTTCCTGGTCTAAGTATGCTTGTGATGTTCTTTGTCACTTTCACATGGAATATTGTAAACCAGCCCCTTTTCCCTTTCAGTCTGGAGTCAAACTTTATACCACTTGTACTTCACTTGAAGTAGATGCCACCTTGTATCGTCATCTTGTTGGTGGTCTCTTATACTTAACTCATTCCCGTCCTGACCTTTCCTTTTCCATTTGTCATGTTGCTCGTTATATGAAAACACCTCATGAAGTCACTGGAAATCAGTAAAAAGAATACTTCAATATATTCGAGGTACAATTCAATTTGGAATTCATTACAGTACAAGGGGGAAACCTTTGTTGGTTGTTTTTACTGATTTAGATTGGGTCGGTTATCCTGATGAACGAAAGTCTACTGCAGGTTATGTTTTTAGTCTAGGATTTGGACCTATCACTTGGGCTTGTAAGAAACAACAAGCTCTTGCTCCTTTTTCAGCAGAAGCAGAATATAAAGCTGTAGTTAATGCTAGTCAGGAAGCTTTATGGCTTTGATAGATCCTTTTAGAGTTTGGATTCAAGCAGTAGCAACCTACTCCACTTTGGTACGACAATAAAAGTGCCATCAAGATTGCCAAACATCGAGTTCTACATAAATGTAGAAAACACATTGAGCTACACATGCACTTCATCATAAATCTTGGTCATGATCATGTTATTGAAATGCTCTATTTCCCTACAGATGATCAAGTTGCAGACATCTTCACCAAGTCTCTTACAGATGCGAAGTTTTCTAAACTTCGATCTATGTTAGGAGTTCAGGAACGTGTGATTAAGGGGGATAGGCTCTAATGCCTCCTTCCTTCTCCTAATAGTGTCACTTTTGTAAATCCTTCAATCCTATCCCAAGTTGTTCTTAAGGGGGGATGTTAGGATATTTAGACACTTAGGAGTTAGTTTATATCAACTTGTGTAATATATTTTTTAGGTAAAGTGTGTTTCTTTAGTATGCATTAGTATGCATTCGTAAATATTCTAATTCAACGGTCAATATATTTTCTAGACATAAAGTGATCTGATGGTTCAACTTCTCTTAGATCATACCTACCATTGATCCATGGCTTAACACCTGATTGGTCCATGATCTCTATTTAAAGAGCATGGAGGGTCCTTGGCTAGTTGATCGATTATGAGAAGGTCATTTGTAACTTTCTTCTTTTGCATAATAAATTGCTCCAAGTAGCTATTTGGTTGGGGATGTGGACTGTTTCCCTCTCAAGGGTTTTAACAACATGAAAAACATCGGTGTATTGATCTGTGATCTATTTGTGTGAAGTGGTTGCTCTAGGTGTTCGGTCTTTTGGGAGTACCCTGTGTACCCGAACAAAATTTGGGGATAAATGCATGTAACAAATGTAAATATATGAACAGTTTTGTAGATACAATGTCATGCCAAATATAATTAAAGTCCAATATCCAATATAATTAAATTATCATAGGTTTGGTCATGGCTACGTAAAAAACACCATTTTCATGGTATATGAACATGTCCCTAATGAGTTTGAAGCATATGCCATGGGAGAAAATTTGTATGGAGATGTGGAGATATAATCTAATGGATATAGGAGTCAAGTGACACCACCTAATATTGTAGATACTATGAGGATCTTGATAGTATATCTTTAGGGCTATGGATCATACAATGAAATACTAATTACATATTAAGAGGAGTATAATCAATTAAATGCATCCATTCTTCAAATTTTGATAAACACATAGAGGAAAATGAACCATGGTGTTAACACCCAAAAAGTGTTCACTACCTCATCTACCCCATTACATGGCTCATTTGTCCATTTTCCTACCATATTTCCCTTAAAAACCCTGAAAATCCCACTAAAATGCCTCCAAAAGGCATTTTCCTCCAAAAATATCCAAAATTCCTCTAAAAATAGCAAAAATCCCCTAAAAGGGAAGAAAAAATATAAAATAATGAGGAAAAGGAGGAAAAAACCCTATACAGCTGCCCTAAACCATATGGTTTCCAAAACCATGGGCCAGCACTCCACCACTAAAAAACTATAAATAGGTGATGGAGACCCCTTATTTCACATCCACAATCATAAGCACCCTTACTCTGCCAAAATAAGCTCTTGAAACCCTAGCTCACCCTTGAGCTACTTTCACCTTGAGAGCCCCCTTTTGGCCCATTTCCACCATTGGAGAAAGAGAAGGAGCAAGCTGGAGCTCGGAGCAACCCTCTTGGATCACCGCGACGGGCTTCACCAACCTCCACATTGGAGGTAATATTAATATCAAAACCATTATTTACATTTTATTTTTCTGTTTTATGCATATGTTAGAGTTTCTTTTTTAGCTTTTTAATTTACACATATTAAACTGCTACTAAGGAGTCCCTTCTCCTTAGTAGGTGCTCATTCGCACAAGCTAGGGGTAAAACCCTAGCCACACATGGACATAATTCAAACAATTCTTTATAGAAGTAGAATTAACTCTAGAATTAAGTCTCACAAGAGGTCTCATTGCAGGATAAGAACCTATAAATATGAGACACACATACTATCATAATCATTTGTTGGTGAGTCGTTTTAATTTGAAGGTTCATGTAGAAAATCAATATCTTATTTTCACATGCATAAGAGGAATACATATTTTAGAGATAGCTTACATGGAGAGTTTTGAGATGAAAACCCCTAGATTTGATAGCGAAGTAAATTCCAGACAAGAAGTTGATTCTTTGGTTATTGGGAGGAGGAATTATTTCCAAGTCCATGATCACTCTTGAAACATGAAGGCCATAATGCCCATATTTAATTTGAATGGAAGAGAATCAATTTGGTGGGAGAATCTCATACATGTTAAAACAAACTAGTAAGAGAATGATTATATGGAATCACTTTAAGAAATTTTATTTCTATGACACATGGTAAATTAAGGAATTTGATGAGTTAAAGCTGAGACAATGACGATGGATAAATATGCAAAAAAAGTCGAAGTGGTTTATATTAATATAATAAATACATAACTAATTTTGATTTACCTCAATCTCTAGATGAGAATGTCATAAATGACAAGTATTGTTATGATCAAAATAAAAACAAGCTAGAACTCCATATTACATGGAAGGAGAAGAAGAAGGACTATTTTGATTAGAGAAAGAAAGGATTTATGTGTCCCTATTACAAAAATCAATAGATGAAATTACACAATATGAGGCTAGGATATCTAAGTTAATAGGAAGGGAGACAAGGGATCTTATTCAATGTTGCAGATGTGTAGAAGACCATTTTCTTAGGAATTTTCCACATAGAAAGGGAAGTGCTAGAAATGTTCATAACATTCAAGAGGTTACAATAGTAGGGGATATAGTAAGGAGTTTTCCTAGGATGTACAATACACTAGAATACCACATATAATATTGATAATGAGTTGTGGTAGAGAAAGAAAGTAATATTTCAAAGAAATCTATTTCCATTTTAATTGATCCAAGATCTAGTCACTTTTTGTGACTCCTAGAGTTGTTGAAACTTATACCCTTAATATGTTCAATTATAGTAAGTTTTGGTTAGTTTAGATAGCCATTGGGTATAAGAGGAAGGCTAGTGAAATGGTGAAGAGATGTCCATTAGAGATAAATGGGAAAACTATTTGCATCTTGTGTAATTTGCTTATAACAATGGTTATCACTCTTCTTTAAAAGTAAGTCATTTTGAAGAAATGTATGGAATAAAATAAAACACACCTATTAGTTGGGACAATCTGACAAACATAGTCATCATTGGGCCAGAATATTAAAGGAGATGGAAGATTAGATGGTTAGGATTAAACAAAATTTGAAAACAACACATGATATATAGAAAAGTTATGCATATCAAAATAGGATAGATAGTTTTAGGTTGGGGATCATATGTTTTTGAAAGTGAAAACGAAAAAGAGTACTTTAAACTTGGGGAATTATTATAAATTTGCAACTAGTCATCGTGGTCCCTTTGAAATTTTGGAAAAGATAGGACTAGTTGCTTATGAACTAGCCTTACCTCCTAGCATAAAAGTGCATAATGTGTTTCATGTGTTATAGCGGATTTCACCACACTAGGTGAATCACAAATTGTATGGCCTTCCCCTGTCCTGCTGCAGACTCATTAGCCCCTATGGACTATAGTTTCGTTACTCTCAATTCTCTCTTTTTCTTTCAATGTATCAAGGGTTCCTTATATGGATTTTCAAAGGTATACTGAAAGGTCGAATCCGTGCGATCTCAAGGCATATGGAAGGCGTACATAATCCAAAACCTTTTGGAGCGTTCCTTGACTTGGATCCGACTCATATGACTCCTGGCCTTCCATATGCCTTGAGATCGCACGGATTCGACCTTTCAGTATACCTTTGAAAAGCTATATAAGGAACCCTTGAGACATTGAAAGAAAAAGAGAGAATTGAGAGTAACAAAACTATAGTCCATAGGGGCTAATGATTCTGCAGCGGGACAGGGGAAGGCCATACAATGTGTGATTCACCTAGTGTGTTGAAATCTGCTATAACATCATGTCTCTTTCTTGAAAAAGTATGTGCATGATCCTAGGCATATAATTGTCTGGAATATGACACAGATAAATTGTAGAGTAGATTCTTTTGTTTTATATTAGATGATGATGCATATGCTATGATATATTGTTTCTTATATTATTTTGATATTGACATATGATCCTTGTTATCATGTTTGCATATATATAATTTCATGTTGATAGGTATACATGATGCTAATTAAATGTTTTGTACATATATTTGATATGACTAGGTGGAGCTGGAAGAAGAATTTCTGGTAGAGCCTATTGCAATTGTAGGAAAGAAGACCAAGATGCTCAGGAACAAAGAAATCCATTAGGTTAAGGTTCAATGGAGCCACTATTTTCTCGAGGATGTGACTTGGGAACTGGAATATGTGATGAGGGATACATACCCTCATCTATTTTGATATTTAGCAACATGTATGTGTATGCATCAAGGACGATGCATGGCTTAAGGGGGGAGGGCTGTAATACCCTAACGGTTTATCCCTTGGACATATTATTATTTTTGTTATGTTGTACATAGTGGCACAAGGTTCATGGATTGTGTTTTTCACATTATTATTATTTTTATGTTGAACTTATAAAATAATTAATAAATTAAAAAAAATCGGACAACTGATACCATGGAAGAGAGTATGAGAAACCATGATGTTACTAGAAAGGGGTTGTTGAAAGGTGTTTACCAATGTGTGTTGATCCTATGTTGACGTTGTTTAACTTTCTTAATGTACTTGATGGACCCTCTTGGTTATGTCACATCATGTGTTATGTTACTCAATTTTATTTACCTTGAGATTAATTTTTATTTCAGGATTGGAGTCCCTCTCTCACCTAGTGCACACTCATGAGTTGGATTAGTCTGCCTCTTGTTGTAGCCACTTGATGTGTAACTCATATTTGATAGTTTTGGAATGTAACTCTCATGATTGTGTCCCTCTCTCTTCAAATTCAAATTTCTCATCAAGGAATTCTATTTACTTATGTTGGAAGTCACTCTTGTGTGTTGGTTCATGAATTTTCTCTATTGATTGTGTTGGCACTCGTGGCTTGATTTTTCTTCTGTTCATATGAAATACTTTCTAAGAATATGCCCAAGATGAGTTACTATGGAGCCACTGGTATTTTTCCTGGAGCCACTGGAATTTCCTAGATTGGAAGTGCTACTTTCCATTGGGTTATGGTTGGACTATTGTTCTGGAGCCACTAAAATTTGCCTTGAGTGGAATTAGAGGTCATACTTGCCATTGGGTTGTGTTTGGAGTGATTTCTTAAGGGAATTTGTGGTTGAGTGCACTCTTTCTTGTGGCATCATGGTAATGTCTCAAGGCGTACCATTTCAAAGTGAATTTTGCTTGCATTGTGTCTACGGTTAGGTGGAACGTGGCACGATCGATTCATGTTGCGTATTTAGAAAAGATAAGTGATTATATCATATTTATTGAATTTATTTGGATATGATATGATTTATTTATGGATGCAAAAGAAATGTTTGATTAAACTCATTGTATATTTTTGGAATAAATTTCTCATGGAATTCAATGTATGTATGCAAGTAAATTTCGTGAAGGAATTGGAAACTGCCTTTTGGGATTTTGTGCACAAATTGTTTAAGAAAATGATTCTTTGGAACATTTTCTACAATGTTAATTATGTAATGTGTATTTTTTATAGTACATTACCCTCAGAATGGGTTAATACATTTCCCTTTGATGCTTCTACCTTCTTATTCGAAACTAGTTCTTCGATTGAATTGTCTTTCATAGTTTGGAGCCTTGGGACATGAAGTGTTTGTGAAAATTCCCGAGTTTTATTTTTATGATTATGTATGATAATTTATTTTTTTAATTTGTGTGATCAATTGAAGGGAAATATTCTTGATAGTGTTTGGGAAATGTCTTCCGAAATTCTAGATCAATTTCCAATTTTCTAGCTCCTTCATTGGAATTATTTTGAGCATATTTGTGACTTTGCATATGAAGTGTTTGATGAAATGTTCGAATGAGATATAAATATTTTATGAAATATAAAAAAAAATTATTTAGTGTTTTGATTTCATTTGAATGATTCTATGAGCCATGGATTTAATTATTCTAGTGATTCCTAGAATTACCAGTTAATTCAAATGAGTAGAATTAGCTAGTTTTGTGATTTATTTAATGTGATGTATATGAGAGTAAGTATATATAAATATGTATGTATTTGACCAATTATAATCTTTACATGAGATAAAATAGTCATATATTTATGTTTATTTGGCACTTGGAAGGTTGTATTGGAAAAACATTGCGGTGAAAATTGATAGCTAGTTGTGGATTGAAATATGAGCTATCGTAAAAACACAATGCTACAACCATGTGATCTATTTATAGCATGTTATTGTTATATATTTGTATATTATTAGGGTTTATACTTTATTTATGGATGCATTGCATTTTGGTTCAGTTATTTAAACTCAATTCCTTGCGGTGAATGTTAACTAGTTTCACCGGAATTGATGGAAAAGATCACCTTATGTGCAATTGGAATGATCTAAAAATAAACCTCTAATTGTATGTAAGTAAATGATTAAATATTATATTAATGGATGTAGGGTTTATTTTGGGTTTAATGGCATGGCCACAAGTTTATTTGTGCTAGACTATCTACTTATACTGGAAAACTAGTTAACTAGTCTTGGAGACTCTCTTTCTTATTTACCCTATTGAAATTTTGGTAATTAGGAATTATTTACATGTAATTAGATTATTTTAAGACATTGGTATTTATAATATATAGTTATTTTTTAAACAATTGTATTTTTTATAGTGTTTTCATTTGCACACTAAGTGTAGTTAAGTGTCATAATTAACACTTTAATTACTAGCTAATTGTGAATAAAAATGATTAGACTTTAGAAGTGGTTATCATATCTGAGATGGATTGGATTTAGGTTTTCATGATCTTAGATGATGTTAAGAAACTTTCTCATCTCTTGGAGTTTTGTTGGAATAGTTATTGAATTTATTTTAATTTATTGGTAATCAAGGGGATTTTGTCCAAATTAAATCATGAAAAATAAATTAAATATTTGTTTAAATAATCTACTTAAAATGATCTAATTATCCTTATAGAGATAATGATATGTCCTTTATACCCTTTGATATCCCTAGGGGAAATTACACTCATTGTTTCAATTCTTTTATGCAATTTAGAAGTTTGAAAGGAAGAAGGAAAAAAAACTCTTATTTTCTTTTGGTGTTTGTTTGAAGGGTTTATTTTTATACTAATTTGATATTTCAAGAATATAGTAGTGTTTGGTTTGGAATTGTTCTTC
This sequence comes from Pseudotsuga menziesii, assembly GCA_001517045.1. NCBI lineage: Eukaryota > Viridiplantae > Streptophyta > Pinopsida > Pinales > Pinaceae > Pseudotsuga > Pseudotsuga menziesii. Next base: position 191,594 of record LPNX010703386.1, on the reverse strand, counting down.
TTCATTAATAATAAGGAAAACTAAAAAGTGCATTTGAATTGGGTGCTTGTTTGTATTGGAAATGGAAAAATACTCTCTCTCTCTCTTTCTTTCTCTCTCTCTCTCTCTCTCTCTCTCTCTCTCTCTCTCTCTCTTTTGTAAATAGAGTTCATTGAAGTGAAGACTTTGTATCTCATTTATTTGGATGGTTTAGAGTTGAGTCCTCACATCACTAGTTTCACTTCCATTTACCCTTGAGTAGGAACAACAATTAAAATCAGCCAACACACTAATAAAATAAATTATATATATTTTTTTAACACACCAACAATAGATTAAGGATTAGGGCCTTTGGACTAGGATAAGTGAGTGAATTTTCCAAGGCTACTAAAAGAGATTGTAGAACACTAAAGAGTGAAAAATATGGTAGTAGCAATTGATGTGGTCGAAAATATCCTCTAAAATAGGATTCAAACACGAGGCCAAGCAAAGCGATCGGTTGACAATTCCCTCTTCCCTTCACCTAGTGGGTCTATGCAAGTTTGTGGCTTTGAACAACTAGTAGATCCTTGTGGTGATGCCTTTTCTTATTATTTATTGTCCTTCTATTCCTAATATTGTTAAGCACTCGAAAGTCTTCAAGGATTATACATAGATCAAAAGGTTCCTAGAGTTAATTGATGATCTTTCAACTATCAACATCGACTATGGAGATGACGAAGATGATGCTGAGAACCTGGTACATGTAGATAAAGATGGAACTCTAGATATTGAACCCAATATTGTTGGTCATAAGATCCTCTAGCTCAAAAATAACTTCGTTCCGAAGGGGTTAGTGTCATTAGAAAAATTGTTCAACAAAAATGATGTATCTGTCAAACCAGTTGCCAACTCGACAACATAAGATGTTGACAAAATCAATATTAGTACTACCGAAGATCCTAAATGTATTAAGGTATCCCAATACTTGACAAATGAAAAAAAAATTATGCATTTCTTTTTAAAGAATACCTTGATGTTTTTTCATGGAAGTATGAAGATTTGAAAACTTATGATACTTCTATAATCCTACATAGAATCCCACTCAAGCCCGATGCTAAGTGAATCAAACAGAACTTAAGGTAGGTTAACCCTTTGTTACTCCCTATCATTGATAAAGAAGTTAGAAAATTTCTAGATGCTAAAATCATAATTCATCTTCGCTACTCTGATTGGGTAGCTAACGTTATAGTACCAGTAAGGAAGAAGAGTGATGAGAATTGCTTGTGTAGATTTCATGAACTTGAATAAGTGTTTTTAAAAGATAATTATCCTTCTCCCAAGATGGATGACATCCTTCAAAAAGTGGTAGGATCAAGCAGAATCTCTATGATGGATGTATTATGTGGTTATAATTAGATAGTAGTGCATCTCGATGACAAAGAGAATACCGCATTCACTACCCATGGGGAACATTCATTTATGACAAAATGTAGATTGGCTTTATACATGTCGGAGCCACTTTTCAAAGAGTCGTGGATATAACTTTCGTAAGGGAAAAATATAAAATCATTTTCATATATCTTGATGATATGACAATATATTCTCAAAATCAAATGAGGAACACTTGAAGCATCTAGAGCTAGCCTTTCTAAAATGCAGAAAATTGAGCATATCCTTAAACCCGGAGAATTTTTTTTGCCATGAAGGAAAATTGATAGGCCATATTGTCACCAAAGAAGGAATTAGAATAGACATAGACTGAGTAGTTTTTATTTAGCTTATTCATTTGCATCGAAATAAAAAGAAAGTACAATCATTCATTGACAAAATCACTTTTCTCAAAATATTTATCCCACATTTTGCATAAATGCTAAAAATGATAGCTGATATGCTTATTAGATAAAGCGGACTATTAAGTCCAAGACCTCTTTTAAACAAAATAAAAAATGATTTGGGAGAAGCACCTGTCATGATTAGACCAGATTATTGCTGCTGCCTTGTTACAAAACAATGGTGCACATTAGGAGTATCCCATTGCTTTTTTCATCGAGCTCTAAGAGATGCATAATTAAAATATAGCAGCATGGAGAAACATGCCTGTGCATTGGTAAAGGCCCTCAAATATTTTCGGTATTATGTTCTGCATTAAGAAATAATGGCTTGTGTTATGGGCCGTACCATCAAAGAAATTCTTTGCTAGGAAGATAGTGAAGGAAGAAGGGGAAAATGGATCATAAAGATACAAGAATATGACTATGATATCAAGCCAACCGAATTGGTCAAAGGAAAAGGTTTATCCAAGATCTTGGATAAATCTAACTATAAATCATTGGACATCAATCTTGGACATCAATCTAGTGGACCAAATGCTAGTGGATTAAGAAGGTAGTGCTCAACAAAACCTCCCACTTAATATTAATGATAATTTCTCTAAGTGGTACAAAGATATTGTATTTTACCTGCAAAACTTATATTTCCCTCCAGAATTTGATAAATCTAAAATGAGGTCTCTCAAACTTAAAGCGGTCAAATACTGTGTTTTGGATGGTTATCTATTTTCGAAGGATCCATTGGGACTATGTGGTTGAAGAAGAAACATAATGCATGAAATTAGAGCTTCACAAAGGCGTCTGCGGAGGACATCATGCTTGGTGAGCCACTGCTTATGAAGTTCTCAGAGATGGTTATTATTGTCCTTCCATGTTCGCATATGCAAAGAGATGGTTATTATTGTCCTTCCATGTTCGCATATGCAAACAAAGTTGTCAGATCCTTCTTAGAATGTCAATTATTTGCTGGAAAACAGATCTTCGACCTATCCCACTCAAACCAATCAGGGTGAAAGAGCCATTTCAACAAATGGGGATTAGACTTCATCGGTGAGATTAACCCAAAATCTAGTGGACAACACAGATGGATACTTACCACCACAAATTATTTCACCAAGTGGATAGAGTCTATGAAAAATATTTTGGAAAGATTTGGATGTCCTACTGATAATGGATTTTAAATTTTCTAAAATAGTTAATTTTGATCAGATTATAATATTGAGTTGGTTCAGTCAACATCATATTATCCTCAAGGAAATGGATTGGTCGAGTCCTCGAATAAAAGACTAATCACCATAATAAAAAGGCCCAGGACTAACATATTCTTCTTTTGTTTTTACACTATATTGGTAGAGTCTGTTATCGTGTAACTCTTTGCATTTAATCCTTTTTGTTTTAATAAATGTGTGAAGCAAGGTTTTAAAGAAGTAAAGCTATCTGAAAAACTAAGATTCCATTACCCAATGGATTTTGAAGGCACTAAGTCTACAGTTCTCAACCTTTTCCGAGGAATCCCAGTGTCCCTGTGAAGCCGATGTTGGTGACATTTTACACATTGGACAAGTACAATATCGACAGTGATTCTGATGATCATGTGGGAGCACACCATACACATGCTGGAATATCTTGATCGTGGTCGTGAACAGAGATCGACGTTTTGCAAAGAAGACATGTTTGAAACGATCATGTAATTTCTCACATATCTCTGATCAAATGTCAAAGGGATACAAGCTTACGAGAATATATTGCAGACGCCACACCTTCATCCCCTGCAAATAAACACTCCAACGTCGAATATCATCTAATAGATACTCACTTTGATATTTACGATCTTGTACTTTCAATAATCGGTCTAAACTTGATTGTTGGAGACTTTTAAGAGCGGGCTGAGCACATAACTGATGTGTTGAATCTTTAGAATTCAGGACTAGCGAAGTTCATTCTACTGAGAATGCAACCTTTCCCAGAATTGATTCAATGGTGTGCTGGAACTATGTCCCAGAAAGGAGAGTTGTAGAATCCATATTACGCAAAGTCATTTTCCCTCCCGGTAAGCAAATAATTGCTTGAAAAATCGTTGGAGATCGAAGACAACAAAAAATAATTGATTTTTGAAAAACATACCTTGAGTGAGAAGATGAGGGAATTGTCCTCCAAAAGTTGAAACCCTTTTATCAAGACATTGCTACCACTGGACTTTCAGCCCCTTGCAAGTTTTCCACCTTATAAGCTGACATTTTCTCAGAACCAGCAAGGGAGGAAATTGCTATCGCAAGTCAAGTGTTAGGATACAACTATCACATGGTTATTGATGATACCATCTTAGGTTTCCTCTTAATGTCAAATTTGATTAGTCAAGAGTCCCTTGTGAAGCTAGATATTGTTTCCTTCCTAGTTGAAATGATCCATGTCCAAATAAATATTTTAGCTTCTCTTAAGGTTTTTTTAGATATCAGTCATATATCCTAATGATGATCCTCTACCACAACAAGGAATTTTTCGATAAATATGACTTGGAGAGATCATTGGCTCAGCTTGACAATAAGGGTTTCTTAGATTTTGTTAACACTGTCATGTTAAAGTTATATACCTTGTTATTTGATCATCACCCTCGAAGAGCTTTCCCTGAATGTAAAAGTATGCTGCAATTGAGCCCTCTAGAGATGGTCACGAGATGGTGGGAGACTGGTTATATTACGAGGATAATAAAGAAATTCGAATCTATGGCTCATATTTATCACCATATCATCTTCCCTTCTTTTTTATTCCTATACCTTTTTCCTTAGAAAACACCAGGCATATGTACAATTCTGATGAAATTCATTTTGTTCCAAACAATAGCACTCGTCAATTCAAGGTTCCATAGGAGGTCCACCCGTTTTATGTTAAAGATAGAGAAACTCATCCTACAGTTGAAGAGATGCTGACAAGTTTAAAGCTTCAAGTCACTTTTCCATGGAGGTATGACCACAAAAGAGTTTTATCTAACATAAGAAGAGTTTTAAGGTTGGAAACTGACGCTCATGAGACTCACCTAGTGCTAGACAAGATTGCCAACTTGGACAATTGGGAGCAGGTTAATACTATATTGCCTCAAAAGAAACAACCAACATCTCAAGTAATCCCAACATCTCATAAGACAGATTCATTGGGAAAAAGACAAATGACTAAATTAAATTCAGGATCTAAGCCTGAAGAGACTCTGAAAGCTCAATGTCCAAATCCAAAAGGTACAGATCAGAAAAGAAACCAGACTTGGTGGTTCATTAAAGGCCTACCCCAACTACCTTGGTTCCAGTGGTTCTGGAAAACGTCTCCTATACAGTATGAACTTAGGATCAAGGCAAATATTCTTAGCAAGGAACTCTCTCAACCACTCAAACTTCTATTGTAAAAGCAGGTTTATTTGGGATATATGCTCAAATTAAGGAAGATAATGTTGATATTAAGAAGACTTTGTTTCCTAAAAAGGATATTGAAATGGGACATCAAGCAAGGATGCTTTCTGCACTTTACTTCAGTCAAGGGACATTAAAAATGGATATCCTAGAGCCTATTGTGCCAGGAGGAAAAAACGACCCCTCTAACTATAAGACCACACAAATCACCATTAAATTGGCTGCTTTTGCTCTCAAGACATCATGGAATCACACATATAGACGGGGAAAGGTGTATTGAAGGATGTGATGAAATACACCATGAACACAACCAAATTGCAAGGCTAAGTTTAATCGTTTGTAATGCCTGCACAAAAATGAGAAAGCTGCCACGAAAGATAAGCAAATAAAAATTGAAAAATTGTAGAATTGGAAAAGTAAATTTCCAAATTGGAAAAATATCCTACTGATAAAGACCCTATGCAAAATTTACTCAAGGAGAAAGATAAAGAGATCGCATCTTTTAAAAAGATGTTAAATATGACAGTGAGTGGACCCTCATATGGCTGAGTTATTGATGGTTTAGTCAGAATTATAGAAGATAATCAATGAGAACCATAGTAATAAAGAGAGGATCGTTTCTCTAGATAATGAAGTAAAGCAACCATAAAATAAAAACCATGAGCCTTCTCTGGCCAAAACAACTCTGTTGCAAGCCTCTTCTATAGAAGACCCCATAGACAAGCTGGCTAATACCTTAGACGATATGAGTATCAAGGAAGCATAATTGAATAAATTTCTAATTGAAATGAGATAGAAACATGATGAAGTTATAGATTTAAATGAAGAGTTTGCCAGGAGGAACTCATCCCTCTTGAAGTTGAATCAAGTAAAGGATGATTTATAGAAGGACATTCAATCATTATCCAAGATGTGGAGTGGTAAACCAGTGCTGAAGATATCACTTCAAATGATATGGGAATAAATCACAATCCAAATGTCATCACATTGGAAATAATTTGCAATCTCCCAAGACAAGATAGAATTGGCTGTTACTGCTTCTAAGGACGCTCGAGATATATTAACAAAGTTGGATAAGAATCCTGACTCAAACCAAGACGATGATTGAGATTCTAAAGAAGAAATCATAATAGGAGATTCATGTTTTGGCAATTAGAGACATGACATACTAAGTAATTGAAGGCAACAAAGTGATCACTAAAATGTCCCTGGCCCAAAATTTACTAGATATAGATTCGCAGTTGTATCATGATGTCGATTCGTTCACTTCTTTGTTCAACCACCTTATTCATACCCCAGAGAACAATACACAATATTGATGATGGACGTGAGAAATTCTGAAGCCTCTCTGACTGATGTCTTGGGATAAATTTAAGCCAGATTTATTTTTTATAAGTTGCACCTTGATTTCAAAATTATGACTGCATTGCAAGTAGTCTTCTCCAATTTGACTTGTCCCACATATGAGCACTTCACCAAGCTGGACATGGTTTATCGGGAGATGAGGCACTATAAATATCCCCTGCGGAAGTAGTGGAAGAATGCCACCCAGATTTTGCAACTCAAACAAGAAGCTGTAATTCTAAATCCTCAGTTTTCATCCGAAACATCATCTTCTTAGCATCTGCCTCAGACATCTCTAGTTGCACTACAACAAAGCCCACCATAAGCTCCACGACAGTTCAATCATTGTCAAGGCTATTAACATGGACACTAGTTCACTTTTTATAAATATTGTTATGTCTGGCTGTAATATAATTGTAATATGTTATCAAATAGAATTTTGTTAACTTTTTAAGAACTATAAATAGGGCTAGAAGTTCTAGACTAGAGGTCAACATTTTTTCAGCTAAGTGTAAATTCTTAGAACATTGTTTGATTCAAGAGTTTAATGTGTAATCCAGCAGTGGTTTTTGTTAACACTGAAAATTGTTCACCTAGCTCTCTATGGTCTAAACCATAATCAAACATCATATTCCCACCATTATCCTTCCATTTTGACCTTCACAATTGTATATCCACTAAATATGGTCCAAAACAACATTGTTCCTTCCCCATAAATGAAGGGAAGATGAGCATTTATTGTGATTTATCCCCACTCTCTCCAAAAAAGGGTAAAAAACCCTAAAATTAGAGTGGGTAAAAAACAATTGATAAATACCATGGACAATAAAATACCATGGGTCAAAAAACCTTGGACCATCCTATAAATACACTGTGAAGGCCTCCCCCAAAACACTTTTTTTCATTTTCTCTCAGTCACACAATACACTTTTATGCCTTTATTCCCATATTTTGCCACACCATTTACCACGGTGTACATTGAGTTCACTCCGTACCCATTTGGATCCATTCTCCAGTTTGACAACTATTCATGGAAGAGACTAGATCTCAAAAAACCTAAAAAATATTGTTATTGTTGTTTTGCTTCCTGTTATTATTGTTGAACTCTACCTTGTGATCTGCATTATCTAGGTTTTTTTTAGGTAGTGCTTCTTGTTGGATTTTTGGCCACTTTGTTGTAAACTCGCCTTGTTGTAACCCACTATTGCAGTTCAGTTTTAGAGATTGTTATTGTCCTATGAGCCACCATTTATACGTTCTCCTTGTACACACTCGGTTGTAGTTAGGTTTTTGAGCGTACGATTGATACTCTTGTGTTTTCATTCATTACACAACACTCCATCACATCATCATATCTCCACCATGCTACTCACATAGGCTTAGGGGACATACCCCCCCATTTTAGTTCCTTAAACTGTCACCGTCGAATCGATATTTGACATCGTTCACCACCTTTGGAGCCACATACGGCCTCTAAGTCAGATTCAGATTCATATCGAATCGAACCTACCTTGTTCAATGCCCTATCTATCCCCATGGCTGGTGCACATCCTGATCCCTTCCAAGGGGGGGCGACTGGTAATGGGATTGTGTCCATTTCTCCCATCATTACGGGTATCCCTTCCACTGGACCGACTGTTGATCCCTGTTTTGTTATTATTTTCGAATGATAAATTACTCTTTTGACATCTATTTTGTCACATTTTTGGCATATTTCTATCATACAGCCTATCATTCAGCCTTAGGTACGAATACATTTGAAACTTATGCAAGTCTTGGTTTATTTTTATCATTTTGTGATTTTATTAAGCAAATTCGGTTATAATTGGAAATATGTCTGATATGTGAATTTGTTTTGCAGGTCATAGTCTTTATGCAAGCCAACGATAGACACACATTCATACTAGATATGTGTGCAGCATATCTAGTTCGTTGTTGAACCTCTCGATCAGCTCGCACATTCTTAATCAGCATATTCCTAAATGGTTAAAGCATTGAACGGTTTTAATTTTTCTATTGTCCACACATTGGATGTTTGGATGACTTTCGCTCTAGAAGGCTCGCCATCCTGCTTTCTCCATCTGATGCCGAGATCCAAGTCCATGCCAAAGAGGAGCCACATGCCACAACACGCTCAAGGAAGAAACGACGCACGAGGAAGAAGGAGAAGAATTATGCGCTGTTGTATGTTTATTTATTTTTCATAATGGTTGACTATTTTAGGAGTGATTGACCACTGAAAGGGTCGACCTGCTCATCCTTGTAAACTCTATATATACCTTCCTCCAAGCGAAAGCATAGTTAACTAATTTGTAATCTATCAGTCGACTCTATAAAAACTATGCTCTGCATATTAATATAAGTTTTATGTTCACTGCGTATACCTATTCGTGTTCCTGTGAGAGATTTATTAGCATGCCACCTTGATTGTTGAGAGGGCCCCTCAACAACCAGTGGTCTCTATTTTCGTGTGTATTTTCGTCATTCCTTTCTTGCAGGTAACATAGTTTCATTTCCAATCTGCTTATGTAATTGAGTTTCCTGTAATTGTTTGTTTTATTATTTCCTGTAGCATGTGTTTTGTTGTTAATATAGTTTCATTTCCAACATTATACAATCAGTGGTGCACATAGTTAGTTTCATTTCCAATCTTTTTACAGCTTGTTGTTCAAATCTGCATTGATAGTTACATAGATCCAAATTGCTTTATGTCTTGAATTTAATTTACAAAAGATTTAGTTCTGTTAACTCTTGCTTTGTTATATATTTTCTTTAGTTACACTTTCAATTGTTTTATGATGCAATAAACAATAGTTTCTTTATAATCATGAATTATTATGAGTCTTTTCGTTGTTAGTTTAGTTACTGAATAAGTTGATTTACTGTCCTTTATGCATCTTATTTCCCAATGCACAAAATTAGCTGATAATTAGATCATTTAGGCCACTTTTCACTGTTTTATGTGTACAAATTGCCATTCAGACCGCCTGTTCAGTCTTTCATTCAGACCATCTGTTCAATATGTTATCTAGTCTCTCATTCAGTCTTCGATGTTCCTATTTTGTTTTAAGCTTGTTTAAAGGTTCTGTTTCTTTAGCTTTTCAATTCTGTTCCATCTTGGTAATTAGATAATGGTTATATTTACCATTGGGACCTTATATTAGGCTATTCAAAGTATTTACCAAGTTCCATCCTTATCTTTCACCTCTTCTTACCTTAGTATGTTTTGAATTATGCATTGTTCTGTTTCTTTGGTTTCTGATCTTCTTACCTATTACTGCTATAACTCAAGTCTAGTTTACTTGTGTGAATATCTTTGTGTTTATAGGAGTTTCTTTATCAAGTTTTCTTTATTAAGTTTTCTAATTGCTTTCTTTATCAAGTTCTCTTTATTAACTTTTCTACTTGCTTCTTTACTAAGTTTTTACTTGTTATAAGTTAGATTTTCCCTGACATATGTTTCATATAAGAATTGTTTATTTATAAAAGTAATCTTTAAAAAGAATCTTGCTTCTTAATAAATTAATTGTTTATAACATCTTCCTTAGTTAAGAGTCATTTGTTTATGGAATAAATCACTATGTTTACCATCACCTGTAATTGGACATTCCTTAGTTTGCACATATTTGTAGAAGTTAAATTAGATTTAGTCCCGTTTAGTTTATTTACTTCTTTTGAATGCCATTTTGACACTACTCCTTCTCCAGTTCCAATCACAATGAATGCATATCCTCAAAACAACCAAGGAGAGTGGAACTAGGTGATTTGGTTAAACCGTTATGTACTTTTGTTAGTTGCATTTATAATTTAATTTTTGAAGTCTGTAAAGTATATCAAGTTGTTGCAATCTTGTTTCCAATATTACAATATCTTGTATAGTTAGTTTTTGAAGTTGTTTATGAAGCTTTATAATTCTTAAATTAAGAAGTGGAATATTTGAGTAATAGGAACTTTACTTTCTTAGAATAACATTGTTTATATCTTTACTTTTCAGTATTTGTTTATAGAGTAGAGTAGTATAGGTTGATACTGCTCTAGTCTAATACTTTATTCCGGTTTAATAACCTTAATAGTTGAATTTCTAGGAGTTTGACTCGGTTTTTCATTTTGAAATATCTTTCGATATTTTCTTTGTTAAAATATTTCCACGACACCATAGGACCCCTCCATCTTCGCATATATTTTGTGTCAACTCTAAGTTTACCAACCTCGGTCGATAATTAAATATTCGGTGAATTAATTAAGACATTATAACACCCATCTTTTTTGGCACCGTTGTCGGGGAGTTATTCAGTAAGGTAGAATAAGTAGAATCCCCTTATAAATTTTACTAAATAGTCAGCTGGTGGGAGAGCGGTAAGACGAGAGGTAAGAACCTACGCATCTGTTATAACAGGCACCCCCAAATCTAGCAGTAGTAGTAGCATAGGTTTTCCTTTAGTTTAGTTTTTCATGAACATACCTAGATATTATAAGGGTAGATACATTAGAACGAGTTCCAAAAACCTGATTAAAATTCCTACTAACATTTACGGGGGACAAAATACCCCAACCACTAACTCAGCATAAAGGTATCGGAGGACCCACATAGGAAGTATTTCTACTTGGTGACCTAAGGAATTTATAGGAGAAACCATAGATAGTGAAGAAATCCTAGCGGGAGATCCTAAGGACCCCATCTCTGAAGAAGTCCAGGAGGGCCAGCCTTTGGAAATCCTTAATCCTCCACTAGTATAGAAACTGAACAATACAACTTTCTCATTAGTAGGGGATCGTAACTTTGTTAATTTTATTGATCATTCCCAGGTACAAGCTCTCTTTGGCAGCTCAACAAATACAATTATTTCACAAATTGAAACCTCCACAGTAGTACCTACCATCCCTATAGTACCTAATAAGAGTACGGTTGATTGAAGTAATATCTCCCACGAAAAAGAACATTGGGACGACCCATTATCACCTCGAAAGGATCCTCCTAGGTACACACCCTTTAGGAATCAAACCTATATGGAGAGACGGGGATAGAATGAAGATCATGACGAGGTGAGAAATGATGAAGGAGAAGGAGAAAATCGAACTAAGACTACCTTTGGGTTTCCTATTTTAGACACTACACAAGATGTAAACATGAAGAACATCCCTCTTTCCTCCTTACCTACATTTTACAGAAAAAGTAAAGAAGACCCAGACACATTTTTGTTTGAGATTGACATCATCTGTAGAAGTTATAACTATCTACAAGATGCCCACAAATTAAAAAAATTTCATGCTACACTGAAAGACTCTGCTTTAAAATGGTTCATGGGATTAGGGGAATATAGTATCAGGACTTGGGAAGATATGAAAACTACATCCTTGCAGAAATACCAAGAGTATTGCAAACCCAGAGACTCTCGAAACGATATTTTTAAGATACAACAACTCTAAGACGGGAGCTTGGAAGACTATCTCGAGAGATTTATTTATACACTCCATAAATCTAAACATAATGATATTTGAGAAGATGCAGTACGAAAACTCTTCCTTAAGGGAATCTCAGAAGACTTGATAGAAAGTCTTAATCTCATGGCATCTAGCGATGTCTCCCACAAATATTTCGCACAAATTGGGGAGATGCGTAGAAATTACTTCAGAAGTAGGGGGGAATTTGGGAGGAATTTTCAAGAACCTTATAATAGGAATCTAAAAGGAAATACTCCCAGTTCAGGAAAAGTCACAAGGATAGAGTTAGGAAGCCTATTGGAAAATTTCAAGACTGAAATTTTAGGAGAAATGGGTTCCCAACTAGATGCATTACAAGCTAAGAAAAGACAAGAAGAGGAATGAGCAGCAATGAGCATTTTCTGTCTAAGATGTAGAACTAAAAATCCCCAATGAGAATGCCCATTAAATAACATCTCCATATGTCATATATGTACAGAAGAGCATCCAACAGACGATTTCCCATCGTTACCAGGGTTACAAGCCATATACAAGAGTGGGGATATTGGTGAAACATCTAGGATGCCTCCTTGGAAATGAAGGGACCTTCCACCATATACTTATTTTTCACCACCCTCCCCACCTTATTACCAACCCTACCAGCCACCTCAATAGTGGAACACTACAAGTTGGTAGCATTGGCCACCCTAGTAATAAGTATCCTCCTCCTCCTCAATTTACTTAGCAACAGTATTGGCCACAAGGGTGGAGGGGACAGTCTTATCCCTAGTCACCTCCTGTGTCTACTCATCCTTATACTCAACATTTAGCCAATACCCAAACATTGTTACTAGGATTTGTGCCTCCAGTCCCCTTTATTACACAACAACCTCATCACTTCCAAAATACAAACCCTCCACAACCTACATTATTACTTGCACAATCGATACCTAATCCAAATAATAAGCCAACTCAAGCTCTTAACAGCATTGAGTTGCAAACGTTTCCATCCTACGTTATTTCGACTGTACCTATACATGAGATACAATTACGATCTAGAAGAGTTGTGAATGACAAACCCAAGTCATCAGTCATCATTTGTGAAGAAAATGAAGAAGTAGAAGACCCTAATGAAGTCATGAATGATACTATTTTGCAGGATGTGCCAAATATTTCAGTACATACCCATTCACAGCAAGAACCCATTCAGGAACAAAGGATTCCTTCATTTTGGGAACGATTAGCAATAGAAAACTTGTAGTCCATCCTGAGTACAACATTTTGAATGAACTAAAGCATATCCATGTCAAGATCCCTCTATTACAAGTTATTAAGGACATACCAATTTGCAACAAGGTAATAAAGGAACTATGTATTAAACACCCATGAAAGAAACAAAATCCCCCCCTAACAATTCATGGTATAGGAGAGATATTTGAGTGTATGACAGACCAATCTAGGATTGCAAAATATACAAATCCAGGGGCCCTAGTAGTAACTGTTATTGTAAATAATACAACTATAGAGAATACACTTATCGACTTAGGATCTACCATTAATATGATGACCACTGTAGTCTTAGAATCTTTATAGTTGGGACAATTTCTCTGACCAATCCCCTCAATTCTAGAACGAGCAAACTGTACTACAATAAAACCTGCTGAATTTCTAGATGACATTGTTGTATCAGTAACCTCATGGGAATATCCTGTTGATTTCATGGTAGTAGAATCAAAGGATCCTTATAAAGGACATCATATTATACTAGGATCACCATGGTTGGCTACCGCCAATGCCTTCATAGGATGTAGGGATGGGGAAATGACCATTTCAAATGGGTTGTCTACACAAAAACTAGATTTATATCCCCCATCACAACCTGTAACTGAAACCTTGTGGTGGTTAGATTGCCCCTTTAGGGATGAAAATATTGAGGATCTCTTCTTTCCTAGTGGCTACTCTTGGGCACTTCAGGAGAAGACTACTGAGAATGTATTAAACCAATTTGTCTCTTCAACAACTTGTATAGATTTTCCACAGTATTTTTCCCAATTCGATCAAATGATTGGAGATGAGTTTCAAGAAATTATGGCTCTCTCAACATTCATAGAAACACTATGTGTCTTTGCAATTAAAGAGAACATAGGGTCTTACACTGTGCCTTGTGAGGTTAGCCCTGGAAACGTTTTACACATAAATGCAGGGTTAACCGAGAGTCAACAAGAACAATTGCTTAAGGTCCTTAAAATCCAATATGGATCATTTGCATGGGAATACACTGACTTGAAAGGTATACACCCTAACACTTGTATTCACCATATTTACATGGATGCCAGTATATCCCCTATAAGGAAACCTCAAAGGAGGATGAACCCTGCTTAGAAAGATATAGTGAAAGAGGAGTTACAAAAAATTCTCAATGCTGGTTTCATCTATCCTATTTCCAACAGTAAATGGGTGTCTCCTCTAGTGGTATTCCCAAATAAATTCACAGGGAAATTGCGTATTTTTGTTGATTTTAGAGAGTTGAATAAGGCCACTCGTAAAGACTACTTCCTTTTTCCCTTTATTTCTCAAGTGTTAGATACTTTGTTTGGTAAGCAATATTTTTCCTTCCTTGATGGGTATAGTGGATACAATCAGATTTTAATAGCACCTGAGGATCAATATAAGACCACTTTTACATGCCCTTGGGGAACATGCGCCTATAGAGTTTTTCCATTTGGCTTATGTAAAGCACCTACCACTTTTCGGTGAGCAGTCTTAGGGAATTTTGTTGATCTTATACATGACTGTGTAGAGGTGTACATGGATGATTTTATATCCTATGGTAATACCGTTCAAGAGGCCATTGATATCCTTGAGAAGGTCCTGATTCGATGTCAAGAAACAAACCTATCCCTTAGTCACAAAAAATGTAAAATGTTATTAACATAAGGTATAGTCTTCGGGCATCATGTTTCTTCCCAAGGAATCAAGGTATACCCTGCTAAAATAGAAGTAATTGTTGGACTTCCCTCTTTGAAAACTTAAAAAGAGTTAAGGATCTTTCTTGGACCTGCAGGCTATTATTGTCATTTTATTGAAAATTTCACCAATGTTTAAGCTGCTTACAAAGGATGTAGAATTCCAATGGATTGAAACTTGTCAAAGTGATTTTGAAGTTTTAAAAGCTAGATTATTAGTGGCACCAATACTTAGGGGTCCCAACTGGTGCCTTCCTTTCCATATATCTACTGATGCTTCTGATACAGCCATAGGAGGAGTCTTAGGACAAAAAGAAGGCCAATCATCTTATGCCATTTACTTTGTTAGCAAGAATTTAGCTCCTGCTGAACTCAATTACACTGTCACTGAAAAATAATTCCTGGCAGTAGTCTATGCCATTAATAAATTTTGTCATTATATTATAGGATATGAAGTTTTCATGGATACGGACCATTCTGCCATTATATTTTTGATGAATAAACCAATTACCAATGGTATAGTGACCCGATAGCTTATTCTATTACAAGAATTCAATATCACTATCATCGATCGACCTGGTAGAGAAAATTAGATAGAAGTTTTCCTCTCTCATATTCAACATGATGCTGCTGCTAAACCTGTTGATGATACTTTTCCCGACGAACATTTATTTTCGGTGTCTATTCAAACCTCTTGGTTTGCAGAGATTGCCAATTATTTAGCAACTCAGAAATTACCAAACCACTTGTCCCCACACGAGAAAAGTCCCATTATAGTCCAAAGCTCTAACTATTCCTAGGTTTATATGACCTATTTTGCATCGGTCCAGATCTTATTATTAGATGATGTGTATGAGAGGACGGGATGACAGAATTCGTCCATGCATGCCATGATGGGCCATGTGGGGAACACTTTTCTGAAAAGCGGACAACATACAAAGTATTGCATTTTGGTTATTACTGGCCAAACATTATTAAACATGCTGGAAGATATGTTAAAGGATGTGACTGAGTTTCCAAAGAATGGGTAGACCTACGTCATCTGATGAGATGCCTTTACAGCCTCAGGTCATGATTGAACCTTTTGAGAAGTGGGCTCTTGATTTTGTAGGACCAATTTCTCCCATGTCTCGTAAGAAGAAATATATCCTGGTTTGCATAGAATACGTTACCAAATGGGTAGAGGCTAAAGCTTTTTTTAGGGCCACAGGGAAATATGTGGTAGAATTCATATATGAAGAAATATTTACTCAATTTGGTGTTCCTAGAGAAATTGTCACTGACCAAGGTTCGCAATTCACCTCTAAATTAATGAAAGATATTACCACGAAATATAGTATATGACATTGCAAATCCTCCCCTTACCATCCACAAGCCAATGGCCAGGTAGAATCAACCAATAAGGTATTGGAAGCTATTTTAACTAAAACTATTTAGCTACATCATAAGGATTGGGCAGAAAGACTTCCAGAGGCCTTGTGGGTCTATAGGATAACATGGAGAAACACTACTGGACATACCCCTTACGAGTTAGTATACAACAAGCAATTCCTTTTACCTATCGAGTTTCAAGTTAAGACCCTTCGTATGGCTGCACAGTTAGGCATGGATTTGGATGAGGCACAAAAACAACGTGTTTTACAAATTAATGAGTTGGATGAAATTAGACAGGATGCACTCCAAAGAACAATGTTAATACATAATCAACAGATGAAATGGCATGATAAATTTACTAAGCAAAAGAAATTTAATATCGAGGATTGGGCATTACTATTCGACTCAAGGTACAAAAATTTTAAAGGAAAATTAACTACCCTTTGGACGAGCCCATATGAAGTAGTTATAGCTTTCGATAATGGGTCAATAGAAATTAAGCAATAGATGGTTCACAAGTTTCCTTTGTAGTAAATGGACACAAACTTAGACTTTTCCACCAACCAATATCTAAACATGATTTTGTGCAAAATGTCTTGCAGTAGAACGAGATGGAATTGGTTGAAGAGGAAATTATTCCTCGCCCTCCTAATCGTTAAAATTATTCTGGGTTGTCATTACTTGTATATATGTAAATATGTTTGTGTTTTCCCGAATAAATAAGAGTCATTTATAACAAATTAACTGCATTTTTATAGAGGATTCATTCCCATGATAATCTGTTGCATTCTTGTCAATTAAAACAGGAAGACTCTTTTCCTTTTTCTCATTTTTATGAATGCTTTTTGAATAAATATGAATAATCTAACAAGTGATTTTGCAGTTGATTAAAAACACTTTATTTCTATAAGCAGCTCATGAGGTATTTTCTGAAAAGGGAAGTGCACTAAAAGACTCATAATTGATCTTAACTCTCTTTTTGGTACTTTCGAAGATTGAAGTTTATAGTGAAAATTAAAAGAATTCTCTGTATATTATTTTATCTATGATTCGTTATGATTTTATATATGGTATTTTGATTCAGACATGTACATTTATGATTTAATCGAACAGTTGCTTGAAAAACCTACTCTAATTATCATGTTCTTCAGGTTTTCATCTTACACCTATGGACTACTAGTTCATCCTATACTTATTATCAAAACTTGTCTCCTAAGCCTTTTTGTGGTAACTCGATAGTAAGTGAAATTTATGCTTGTGGAGAACATTATTGATCTTTTATGAAGAAGATAGAATAAGAGGTCAAGGGACAACTTTAAGTTATTCTCTTTTGACATGATCTACGGTTTTGGCCATTATAAAAGTTACTTATAAGGATTCTTTTAGAAAGTTGAATTATGTGATTAGTAGGCTTAACACGCTCTAGTACCAATCAGCTTCCATATATTTAAAATCATTATATGAAGCAAACCCGCCTGGGTACTGAACAGGCTTGTTGGCAGCGGGTCAATGCTAAGTAACATCTTAAAACAAGGGATCTGGGTAAATGCAAGTAAACCCATCGGGGTACTGAACAGACCTGCTAGTAGTGGGGAAATATCGGGTAAAAGAGATCTGGTTAATGCACCACTATGCACATGGTTCATAAAAAATGGTTATATATATATATATATATATATATATATAACTAGAATATACAAATACATGTTTAGGCCAATTGTTTGTGATGTTATAAGAGAATGGCTATAAGTTGGGATTAGACTTGGCCATGTAATTCAACCAATACCTAGGATATGATTATCCTAGAAATGGGACCCATAGCTATAAAATCTCACATACTCCACAGGGTAAACTCGAAATATTCTTGAGATGATAAGAAATCCTTACAATGAGGCATGGATGACTAGCTTTTCCTATGGCATTTTTTGAGTTATACTATCATTATTCATTTGGTTTTCCTAAGCACTGTTATTTTTCTGATGAATGTACATATCTGAATCATTTTCATTTATCGGTTACTATTTATTTTTCTTGTCAAATAATAACAACATGATAGAACTCTATATTAAACTATTTTTCAATTACTTAGTTTTTCTCCCATGGCTTGAGGACATGCCATATCTTTGGTTTGGGGAGGAAGATTATATTGTCTATATTTTTTCTCACTATTTATAAAAGGTTCATTTATCTTTGACAAATGACAAATGTTTTCAAGATAATTAGTAGCAACCAGATCCAACAAAGCATATTTTTATAGGAAAAAACCCATATGAAGGATCATATGCAGGATCGTATGAAGGGTCGGATGCTAGTCCGAATGGAATGCCAAAGGATGATCTGACGAAAAACTATGATATTATAGCACTAATGGTTAAGTGTGTTATGGTGTTAGTTTAATTTTGTTTTTGGGCAAAAAGTAAAGTTATCTAAGCTATACCCATAATTATCAAGTCACATATATATGCTTATAAGATCATTATGACTTTATGAAGAATAATTTTGATCTATGATTTTGTACAATTTTGACATGATACAATCTTGTTTAAGCCCCATACGGATGTGATATGACCTTAGGAACTTTTCAATCATCATTATACTACCATCACACTTATCCTCTTATCTAATTCCATGCGTAAACCATTAAGTGATCGATCCTCATGTTAATTCAAGTTATTAGTTATTATGGTTGTGAATATGGTTTATGAAATCGCATTGATTACTATGTTCAACCTGTCCAAAGTTTTACTTTGGACATGGTTGAACTAATCAAAACCTTACAAACTCATGAACGCATGCATCCTTTGATGACACACGACTGAAGATTCTCCATGATGGAATGATCATCTAAACGTTCTAGGTTTCTGGTGTGATCGTTCAATCGCTCGTATGGAGCATGTTTTAAACTCACCTTCTCATGATTTTCTTTCCATTTCATCACCCTCACTTTCCGTTGTCCTTGTAGAGTCGTTTTTGTCACCATCTTCCTGTACCCTCTGCAATCTTTGCATTCTTGCCTTTGTCTAAACAATGCCGAACCGTCTTGAGCCTGAGAATTATCAGGATCTATTGTAGATGCCAAATTTTTGAGAATGTAGGGAGATTTTCTTCTTGGCTGGGTGGAACCCATTTCTTCACTCGTTTCATGGGTTTGCCGAAGAAATTTCACTGCTTTTTGCGATGGGTTTTGATGGTAAGTTGGCCAGGGTTGTTCATCTTATTTTACAGGTAACCGAGGAGGCTATCATTGTTGCAGCAAAGCTCCCAAGAGAAGGAAATCACTGGCACAAACACTGGTTTCTCCCTCATTCATCTCACAACTTCGCTCTCAAGCTAGAGTTCCAGCATGTTACAGGCATCAAAGGATTCCATCGAGAATGGATTAAGCTCGAATACCTTAAACCTTTGTTCATCATCATCCATCTTATCACTTGCAAGGGTTAGTTTAGTGTATTCAAAGCTTTCCATCTTCATTTACTGGTGCATTTTTTCAATCAGTAGTTTCTCAATTTTCCGTTTTATTTCCTAAAGAGACTGGAGAAAATGTTAGGTAAAGTTAGGAAGAATACCATAAATCCTAGGGGTGGTTTGTATCACCATAGTTTGATAAATATCCTGGGCTTGGATCAGCTCAAAATGAGGAATCATAATTGGGATACTTTTGTGTTCAAAGTCCTAAATCCTCACCTCAATATCCAAAAACGTCCTAGGCATCTCCGTAATCATGAATCCAGTTAAACCCCATCTGCAGAGAAGAAAAGCCCCAACATCGTGCACATCAATGAAGATACTATTAGCTCAAGGATGCCTGGTAACTTAAACTATTTTTTAGGGTTTTCTGATAGGGATCAAGCCAGATAACATATATAACCTCTCACTCTCAAGACATGCATGAAACTCACTCAATTACAAGGCTTTTAGTTACAACTCATTCAATAGTTTGACAAAAAGGTGTAGGGATGGAGAACTCACCAGGCTGGCAGACTTACACACATAACACATGCATATAAATGGATAAATCCTGCTGGGGATGGTATTTATAAATCAAATATCACTAAATAGCCAATAGGATGACAGCTATCGGCTTTTTAATAAATCTAAAAATGACCTAAGTGCACATTCAGGCAATAAACACAGTAAAGAAAGAGATGGCTGAACGAATCACAACAAAAGAGATTATATTTAGAATAAACTAGATCAGACACTTGATAATGGAACGGGCTTATAAATCCCTGGATTCAAACCTTTATTAATAAATTAATCATGGGCTTTATAGCCTTCTACAAAAATTACAAATCCTGAAAATCCGATCTGTTTACACCAAAAATAAATGAAAGTGATAGTTTTTCTAGATTAGGGCTTCAAACCCCTGCTAACTATTTGTTTATCTAATGTGAAGATCTAGTTCACTGAGTGATCTCTTAATGACTAATGTGGTCATTGATCATCCCCACTACTGGTTCAATATGAAATTGCCGCCAACAACCAGTGTATCGGCGTTTAACTGAAGTGCTTTTTCTTGTTTAATCCGCTGGATTTCTATCTTGTCGCCGCAGTCGCCTATCGGGGATTTTTCTTTTAGCTCATCGATGCTCCAAGTCTCAATGCTACCGCTGTTTCTGCACTCCAAATCTCAATGTTTCCGCAGTTTCGGTGGTCCAAATCTCAGTGTTTCCGCAGTTTCGGCGCTCCAAGTCTCAATGTTTAATCCGTGAGATTCTCTACCTTACCACCGCAGTCACTGATCAGAAGTTTTGTCTTATGTGACATCGGTGCTCCAAATATCAGCACTAGAGCTCTCCATCACTAGCTCGTTGGTGCTCAGGAGCTGAAATACTTATGCATCGAAATCCTTTATCTGAACTTTGCCGTAGCTTCGAAGGTGAAACGAACTAATCGTATTCTTGCCGGAGGTTGATTGGCGATGTTTGAATCGAAACTTTAGTCTTCTATGGTGTCAACACTATGAAGGATCTTTGTTGGAAATTCATCGATCTATTGTCCTTAGATCTTTCGATCGCCAAAGTTTTCATCTGGTCGCGGAAGCCGCATTCTGTCTTTCTTCCGCCGTGGCGACTCTTTAGTAGACTAACTCGCCGACGGTTAGTGTTTTCAAGTTCCAATTTCTGATACTTGACTTCGGAGGTATTTAGCTCTTAATGTCATTGACATTTTGACACTTTTCAGCCTTTCCCCACCTCTACGTTGTCTTTAGGTCTTTCGATCACCGAAGAGTTCATCTATTGTCGCGCTATCGGAATGATTCTTGTCATCGATTGGAGCTTTAGTCTTTTGTGCCACCGACACTGCGAAGGAACTCAGTTGTAAACTTTTCCAATCTGTAGTCCTTCTATCTCCCACCATCACATCTCCTTATTGAACTATCTTGTTGATGGTTAGTTCTTAGAACCTTTGATCGTCGAATTTTTCATCTGGTCGCGGAAGCCATAGTCTGTTTTTCTTTTGCCGTTGCGGCTTCGCAGTGAACTAAGACTCCGCAATGTCGACAATTGGAAATCAAAACTTCTTACCATCGTAGCTTTTAATTCCACTATCTTCTCCACAGTGGCTTAGCCACTATCTTCTCCGTAGTGGTGGAACTTTTAGCCATTATCTTCTCCACAGTGGTGAAACTTTTAGCCACCATCTTCTTTGCAGTTGCGAAACTTTTAGACACTATCTTCTCTGCAGTTGTGGAACTTTTAGTCACTATATTCTCTGATCACTAATTAAGAATGTTCGAATGGCAGTAAAATTTTTAGCAATATGCCTTACCGCTGAGGTCTTCCACTTGTTATTTATCTTCCATCTATCAGTGGCTAACGAGATGTTCTGATCCTTGCCCAAGCCATCGAAGCTACAACTTTGTGATATTTGCATAAAAAATAGAGGCTTTCAAAACTGTTAGTGACATTCATATTCCTCATTGCGTGAATTAAATTCTTCATATGAAAATAAATTATCTTGGGAGATAACATCTGGCTCCTACTTGGGGATGGGAACCTCCCAGTGAGGTCCCAAGAACCCCATACCAAAATTCATTTCCCTAAAAGAAACTAAGTAACCTAACGCTATTATTTATTGTTCCATTGGGCATGGAGTCTTATTTTTAAAGAAGAAAAACCTACTATCTACTAATTTACAATCATAAGGCCTCAGAGCCTCAAATAAAATAGAGTTTTAGGAACCTCCCATTTACTGGGCCATCGAATACCTTTTCACCTTCCAGATTCTACAATTTGAAGGTGTTATTATCACATACCTGGCCTATAATAAAAGGGTCAATCCACAAAGATTCAAATTTTCCATGTTTCCCCTTGTCCTGTCTAACAGCATCCCACTTGAGGACCCAATATTCGACCTGGAAGTTGTCTACCTTTGCTCTTTTGTCAAACATTCCCTTTATCCTCTATTGATGAGCTTCTGATTTTCTTATAACTTGCTCCCTGATCTGCTGTAACTCCACCAAATCCATCATCCTTCTCATCATATCATTTGGTTCATCCTCCTCTTCCTGAAAGAACTTTGCCATTGGAAGGATGAGCTGGATAGGAAATATTGCCTCAGTGCCATAAACTAGTTTGAATGGAGAAGTCCCTATGGATGTTTTATCTATCACCCTATCAGCCCATAAAGCAAACTTAAGCTTTGAATCCCATCTTTTATGATTTGTCTCTAGCATTTTCCTAATGATTCTGACTAAGATTTTGTTGGATGACTCATCCAGGCCATTTCCTTGTGGGTAATAGGATGTGGAGTGCACCAGTTGAATAGCTATTGATTCACACATTCTAACTAATTCCCTAGCCTTAAAAGTTGGTGCATTATTAGTTACTAACCTTACTAGGCAACCAAACCTACTGAATATATTCTCATATAAGAATCTCATGATGACTTGATGAGTGGCGTTTCTGGTGGGTACTGCTTCTATCTATTTGGTAAAGTAGTCAGTGGCTACCAAGATCCATTTATGTTGTCCACTGGAAGATGGATTTATTTCACCTATGAAATCTAGACCCCATTGCTAGAAAGGCCCATTCACTGTAACAGGACTAAGGGGAAAGGATTTGAGCTGCTGCTTCCCTATAAATCTTTGACATTGGTCACAGGCCCTTACAAAAGTGCATACATCAGCAAAGAGAACTGGCCAACAGTATCATGCTTTTAATATATTGTGGGCTCTGGTTTTCCAGTAGTGGTGGCCTCCACATGTACTAGAATGAAAGTGATGCATGACTTGCTCTGCTTCCTCTTTATATAGACATCTTAACAAAATTCCAGACTGATCCTTCCAATACAACAAATTGTCAATTATGCAAAACTTAACAGATTTCAACTTAAGAGCTCGTGCTTGGTTAGGAGTAATATCAGGAGAAACTTCTAATCTTAGCAAAAATTGAATGATACCTGAGTACCACTCACATGAAGATATGTTCTCAGCTATTGCTAGACTGTTATTCTGATCTTGATTTACTTCTGTTTCAACTGCTACCATAGTCTGCACCTTTGCTAATCTGACACATGTAAAATTTATTCCCATCATTTCACAGTTTTATTTGGCCATGAGTTTGGCCAGACCTTATCTCTTTACTAGCTTGGTGGGTTTCACCTCTACATCAAACTCAATGAGTTTGGCAATGCACTTAGCTCTCTTCCCATCAATGTCAGGCTAATTCAAAACATCCTTCACAGCAACTGAAGGGACATATGCAATGATCTTTACAGGGAGAATGCAGATTCTGAAAGTCTTCAAAGATTTTATGAGAGCATAAGCCTACTTCTCAATTGAGTCATACTTCAGCTCAACATCTCTGAGGGTTTTGCTGAAGAAAGCAATTGGATGATCAATACCTTCATCATTCTTTTGTAATAATATAGCTGCCACTGTGTCATAAGATGCAAAAGAGAAAATGTAAAAACCATTGGTGTAGTCAGGACTAATCAGGGTTGGGGCCTCCATAATGGATTTCTTAATGTCTTCACTGAGAATATCTTTCCTGGTAGGTCCACTTGATTTCTGCATCCTTTTTTATCATGGTTGTTATGTGCTTTACCAGCTTGGAGAAATTTGGAATGAATCTCCTAACAAAGTTTATCTTGCCTAAAAAGAACTGAATGTCTATTTTTGACCTTGGTATTGACAGCTGCTGAATTGCTTCCACTCTTACCAGATCAATCTTTACACCTTCTGCTGAGACTATGTGTCCTAGGAGCTTTCCTTCATTGAGTGCAAACTGGGACTTCTTGGAGTTCAGTGATATTCTATACCTTCTGCACTTCAGAAATACCTTCCTTAAATGTTGCAAGTGGTCATGATAGCTATGAGAGTAAACTGTTAAGTCATCCAAATATATCAGCACAAATTTATCTTTTATCCCTAAAAAAGCTGGGTCCATAGCTCTCTGAAAAGTAGCCCCAACATTCATTATCCCAAATGGCATTTTAGCATACATGAAGGTACCCCAAGGGGTGGTAAAGGCAGTATTTTCTTGGTCATCTGGGTGCACAACAACTTGGTTGTATCTGGAGACGCCATCAAGGAAGGACATGACCCTGGCCCCTGAGACTTTCTGCAGTAGGTGTTCCATCTTGGGCAGTGGATAGTTGTCTTTTTTGGAACACTTGTTTAGGTTTCTAAAATCCACACACAACCTAATTTCTCCATTTTTCTTTCTTACCACTACTATATTTGCAATCCACTTGGAATACCTGAGGGGGATTATGATCTTGGATTTGAGGAGCTTGTGGATCTCTTTCTCAATCACTGGTAATAGAAGAGGGCTAATGGGTCTCAACTTCTGTTTGAAAGGAATGGTGTCCTTCTCCAAAGGAATCATGTGCTGGATGATGTTGGTGTCATATGTTTTTAGGTCACTATACTCCCATGCAAAGACATCGGCAAACTCTTTTATCAAGGTGCAATATTGAGACTTATGTTCAGCAGTCAGCCCAGTGGATAGATTTATCAGTTTTGTATGGTTCTAGCTGCCTATGTTTTGTTCTTGGATAGCAGGATCTAGCTCCCTTTTGGCAGGATTGAAAGGGATGTCATTGTGATCAAACAGTTCTTCCAGTGGTACTAGACCTCAGGGTATGTAGTTGCTGGGAAATTGGACAATATTGTGCTCAGTCACTTTACCTTTTAACTTGCACTGCTTGGATTCCTCTAGGTTAAGGTTTTCCTGTTCTATGTGTATGTCAGAGAATTCATCCACTAACTAAAGGAATTTACTAAGCTCCCCATCATTTTCAAACACCCTCCAAAATTTTACATTGTCTGGTAGAGAGGCTCTGTACTTGACCTGAATGTCATAGCTGAGCTTAGGGGGTAAAAGAGGAACAACCAGACTTGCAGAGATGGCCAGGGAATCAGCTAGGTGATTCAAATCCCTAGGAATATATGACAGTTCAAAAAACATAAAGGAGTCTCTAAGTTTCCATACCTCATCCCTGTAAGCATTCAATCTGATATTCTTCATCTGAAAAGTGTTGTTGACCTGCTGTATGATGAGTTCTACATCCCCAAAAATCTTTACGCATAGGATCCCCATCTCCTTGGCCGCTTTAACTCCTAGCAGCAAGGCTTCATATTCGGCTATGTTGTTCATGGTTTTGAAATTGAGCTTATAAGATAAGTGAATGTTCTCCTTAGATGGGGAAATCAACACGATACATGCGCATACTGAATTTTGAGTGCTTTCCCTGTCACATCCCCATCCCTCGGACCCCATGGCATTAACCATCTGGGCGAAGAGCCCCATGAACATGTACATGCATAAAATTGCTGAAACAGAATTCTGAAAGAAATGCATTGAACTTGAACATGCACACTTGAACAGTTATCATGCACAGATGCAATTATCTATCAGACACAGCGGAAACATCATACATTCAAACAAGCATTCATCCAACATGTTCATCATTTTCATTAATAGAAAATATGGTTGCAGAAGTAAAAATGGACAAGATCACTTATCTTATGAAGAATTTGTTCCGCAACCAGCTACGTCACTGCAACGTTCCACCAAACCATAGGTCAACGTGCTCCTTAATCTCTCAGCAGCAGTGCCATCCCCGAGCTGGGCATGATCCTCCAAGGAATAAGGGAACAAGAAGGCTTACACATAGCCAAGGGTACACAAAGCATAGCCAAGCCAACACAATGGGTTTATCAGGCCATTCAAGAGTGGGAAAGGCTAAATGCTAAGCTGGTGAGCTCATTACAGAGCCAAGAACACCTACACTAGAACTAGCCTGACCTCTAAGACACCCACACACACCCAACACAAGGAATCAGTCCCTTCTCTGCTACACAGTCCCTCAGGCCCTGCATCCCCTTCCGGTGCTATTCAGGGGTGGTGGAGAAGAAGGCCAGGCCTCTAGCTCAATTTGTGTGGTTTCCAGCCACCAGGTTTATCAAGCAAAACTAAGCCCCATCCCTGCTCCCAACACAGTCCAAAGACCAACCATTTCCCACATGCAATCAAACAACTGATATAGATTAAGACAGGGAAGCCAATTCCTGAGTCATTCTTGGCCCTATCGCGGCCAAAATGACTCTCAAGCGAATTTACAACAGTACCCAAAATGTAAGGAAGACTACGGCAAACATAGCCAACAATGTGGGAAAATCAGCGACCCAATCGAATCAGTGAAGTCACCAAGGAGCTTATACAGTCCGAGGATGGAAAGGAAAACCAAATTCATAGCTAGGTAGAGGCAAATATATGTACAGGCCACTAATTGGTAAGGAAACACATACATAAACCACGCTGAGGAAGAGAAAAATACCAACTTCCAAACTGTGCATGAGGATAATGGATGCAATATGGTCCCTGCGTGAAGATGAACAACCTATAGAGAGTACGTGAATCGAAAGTGCGTGAGCAACAACAACGTCATGGAGGTGAACAGACGGTCGTGAGGATGTGCAGTTTAGAGAACGAATGAAGGCGTGCGCAATTCAGCACAGTCATGGAGAGAAAAAGGATGGAATGTCCGTGGGAGAGATTGTAGTGGTTTTTTCTTGCCAACGTGAAGTCAACAGTGGTGGAGTGTACATGTAGGCAAGGACTGACAGTCCTGCCACAACCTCTCCCAAAACAATAACTGCCTCAACCACCACCGGCAATTCTTAATGAAGGTGGTTGGGTAAGACAAGGAAATATGACACATGGGATTTTCCCTCATTGCTCAAGGTTTAACAATTCCCCACCCTTATCCTTGTGAAAATCATGCCCCTTTCTCATTTTAGTTGGCGCGAACGTAGCTGGTCAGGTTATTTAATTAAAGATGCATATTTACATGATGATAAAATTAATATGTGCTGCATGCCCCGACATACCATCAATGACAAATTTAAATCCAAACCATAGCATAACCGATCATTGGTGGGGCCTTGGCCTTTAGCTCCACACCATGATCATTTACAATATATACATCATATACATCTAATGCAACGGGGTCAAAACCGGGGTGTTACATGCCCCATCGAAATACATGGTCCAGATCGCTGTTGTGACTTCTTCGAGTTGCGAACGGGTGGGCTCAGTGAGATGAACATATGTCTATTGATTATCATGTATTTGCAATATGCAAGACCCAAAATCAGTGTCCACAGTGTAGATCAGGTGATTCACTGAGCGGCTCTCCTTGCTTATGATGTATGCTAGCTGATTTTCTCAGTACAGTCTCTTAGTCTCCCCTACGAACATGGGAACTGTGGCATACGTGAGATCCATCTGAAGGGTGCTGCCAAATCTTTTGCTCCATGATCGGGACAACAAGAGGACAGATTTTGGAGGAATATCGGCCACTACGATGTCCATGATTATGCTTTTTGAAGGTAACTGAGTTAAGTTTACAGCAAGGTCTTTGATGAGGCCCAAGCACTTGAAATTCCTGGAGTCAAAGGAGAATAAATCATGGTAGGGCTTGGTAATGCTGAGGCTGATTTCATCCATTACATTCTTTGGCATCAGGTTATGAGAGGCTCCTGAATCCAACAGACAGTTATGGAGGATTTTATCATGGATGTTCAAGGATATATAGAATTGTGGGCAGGAGTCTTTTATGTCTTCGACCATGGGGCCTAGGGTTACAACAGGCTTGTCATCTTATAGGTTCACAAATTCAGTGTCATGGTGCACCTTGGGCTGAAGGGAATTCAGAATGGAGGTTTTAAATGCATCATTCTTCATCAACTCAATTAAAGGGAAAGGGATTTTCAACTTTTGAATTTCAGACTCAAGGTTAAAAGAATAATGCAAACTATCCGAAAACCTTACCTCATGAGCTATAGGTTTGAGTTGGACTTGATCAGGTGTGGCTGAAGGTGCTGGTTTATGCAATGCTTTGGATGGGACAACCACTTTCTTTGGTAAAACAACAACCTTTCTAGTTGGTGCAGCAGGCAGCTTAACAGGTACAACATTGTTCTTGAGGGGAGAAACCAACCTAGACCTCAGTTGGTAACCTACCTGAGCATCAGCCTGATAGACATCCTCTTTAGTGGTCTGCTCATCAATCAGGGCTTCTTCATATTCTGCTTGTGTTAGAAAATAGTAGTCCACCTCATCCTCCATGCAGTGGATATTGTCTTTAGCTTCTCCTTCTTCTTCAATAAACTCTAGCTCTTCTTCTAATACAACATTTTGAAATGGAGCTCTTATCCTTTGATCTTCCCCTTAATTTCTCTTCCTTATGAGAATCTGAACTGGGGGATTTCCTCTTCTATAAGGAACAAAATTTGGGTTTTGAGGAGCGGAGTCACTTGGCCCCTTACCCCTTACCAGCAAATGTCCTTGGTCTTTCAATTTAGACATTTCAGCAATTAGGTTATCTAAAAGTTTGGTCATTTTTTCAATCTTGTTCTCTGATGCAAAAGCCCCACTATAGTCTGTTGGCTGCTTTCTCCTGTCTACCTTCCCTTTGACCTTCTGAGATGCCAGAATGTTTGACTCTACCTCCATGGCATCATCCTGCATGAGTGATAAGGAGTTAGACCTCATTTCTCTGAGAAGTAGGCAGAAGTCAGAGTCAAAGGCATTTGCATAAGTTATCATACCTGAGGTACCAGTGGGCTTAATCTCAGTGGGGATCTTTCTGTACATGTTGTTGAATCTCTTGGTAAAGTTGGAGACAAACTCACCATTTTCTCTTCTCAGGTTGCTGAATTCTATGATATATTAGAGGTGGTCTCTCCTTTATCCCTAATGATTTAGGAAGATGTCATCTAGGGCCTCTATACCTGCTACTGACCCAGCAGGAAGTTCCTTAAACCACTTCCTAGCCTAGCCATCTAGGCTTTGCACAAAAACTCTGGTCCATACATCTTCATGTTCTATATTTATATTTTCAGCATAGCTATAAAAATTCTCTAGATGTTCTTCAGCAGTGAAATCCCCTTCCCCGGTAAACTTAGGCATATACTTGTGGTAATCCCCGGTAGGCATGGCTGCGAGAGGATTTGGCAAAATTAGGGGTGCATATCTAGCTACCAGGATCCTTTTCATCTTGGATAATTGAGGGGTAGCCATATTGGAAATGGGTATGGAGAGGGATGTGGAAGGCATCACTGATGAGGATATTTACTAAGAAGGTGGTGGTATACTTATCCCAGTGGAGTCATCAGGGATTGGATCTTTACAAGCAGTAGTGCTTAAAGATGCCCAAGCCCTAGATTTTTTTGATGTATCTAAAAATTCCTAGGAATTAAGAGTTTTAACAGAAGAAATAACAGTAGGAATATTTTTTTGAAATACTTGATGTAGCGTGTTGTGCAGCATTGCTGGTCTGTCTTAGTAAATCCCTAGCTTTCCTCAAGATTTCTTCTGGATCTGAAACGGGTGTTGCTGGTGGCCCCTTTGGGTTTTATCTTGTACTTGGTATTATTGAAGCCACCTTATATCAATGGAGTCACCAGATAGATGATTACAACCATAATAATGTCCAAGCCTTGTCTATCATCAAAGCATGGATCTATGTCGTCTCCCAGGGAAGATGAGTTTTAATCTCCTCTCCCCGGCAACGGCGCCACTTTGTTAGCACTCCAGGAAACTCCTGTAGGTTGTAGCTCAAGGATTCCTGGTAACTTAAATTGTTTTTTAGGGTTTTTTGATAGGGATCAAGCCGAATAACCTATATAACCTCTCACTCTCAAGACATGCATGAAGCTCACTCAATTACAAGGCTTTTAGTTACAACTTGTTTAGTAGCTTGACAAAAAGGTGCAGGGATGGAGAACTCACTAGGCTGGCAGAATTACACACATAACACATGCATATAAATGGCTAAATCTTGTTGGGGATGGTATTTATAAATCAAATATCACTAAATAGCGAATAGGATGATAGCTATCGGCTTTTTAATAAATCTAAAAATGACCTAAATGCACATTCAGGCAATAAACACAGTAAAGAAAGAGATGGCTGAACGAATCACAACAAAAGAGCTTATATTTAGAATAAACCATATCAGATGCTTGATAATGGAATGAGCTTATAAATTCTCGAATTCAAACCTTTATTAATAAATTAATCATGGGCTTTATAGCCTTCTACAAAAATTACAGATACTGAAAATCCAATCTGTTTACACCAAAAGTAATTGAAAGCGATAGTTTTTCCAGATTAGGGATTCAAACCCTTGCTAACTATTTGTTTATCTACTGTGAAGATATAGTTCACTGAGCGATCTCTTAATGACTGAAGTGGTCACTGATCATCCCCACTGCTGCTTCAGTATGAAATTGCCACCAACAGCTAGTGTATCGGCGTTTAACTGAAGTTCTTTTTCTTGTTTAATCTGCTAGATTTTATGTCTTGTCGCTGCAGTGGCCAATCGGGGATTTTTATTTTAGCTCATAGGTGCTCCAAGTCTCAATGCTACTGCTATTTCTATGCTCCAAATCTCAGTGTTTTCGCAGTTTCAGCACTCCAAATCTCAGTGTTTCCGTAGTTTCAGTGCTCAAAGACTCAATGTTTAATCTGCCAGATTCTCTACCTTACTACCATGGTCGTTGATTGGAAGTTTTGTCTTTTGTGCCATCGGTGCTCCAAATCTTAGTGCTAGCGCTCTCCATCACCAGCTCATCGGTGCTTGGGAGCTAAAATAATTATGCATTGGAACCCTTTATCTGAACTTTGTCGTAGCTTCGAAGGTGAAACGAACTAATCGTATTGCTACCGGAGGTTGATTGGCAGCGTTTGAATCAGAGCTTTAGTCTTCTGTTTCATCGACACTACGAAGGAGCTTCATTGTAAATTCATCGATCCGTTGTCCTTAGATATTTCGTTCGCCGAATTTTTCATCTGGTCGTGGAAGCCGCATTCTGTCTTTCTTCCACCATGGCGGATCTTTAGTAGACTAACTCACCAACAGTTAGTGTTTTCAAGTTTTGATTTTTGATAATTGACTTCGACAGTATTTAGTTCTTCATGTCATTGACATTTCGGCACTTTTCAGCCTCGCCCCACCTGTACGTTGTCTTTAGTTCTTTCGATCGTCAAAGAGTTCATCTATTTTCACGCTATCAGAATGATTCTTGTCATTGATCGGAGCTTTAGTCTTCTATGGCGCCAACACTGCGGAGGAAATCCGTTGTAAACTTCATCGATCCATATTCCTTCTATCTCCCACCATTGCGACTCCTTATTGAACTATCTTGCTGATGGTTAGTCCTTAGAACCTCCGATCACCAAAGTTTTCATCTGGTCGTGGAAGCCGTAGTATATTTTTCTTCCCCTGTTATGGCTCCACAGTGAACTAAGAATCTGCAACGTTAGCGATTGGAACTCAAAAGTTCTTACCATCGGAGCTTTTAATCTCACTATATTCTCCACAGTGGTGGAACTTTTAGCCACTATCTTCTTCGCAGTGGCGGAACTTTTAGCCACTATCTTCTCCGCAGTTGCGGAACTTTTAGTCACTATATTCTCTGATCACTATTTAAGAATGTTTCGATGGCAGTAAAAATTTTAGCAATACGCCTTACCGCCGAAGGGGTCTTCCACATGTTATTTATCTTCCATCTTTCAGTGGCTAATGAGATGTTTTGATCCTCACCCAAGCCACCGAAGCTACAACTTTGTGATATTTGCATAAAAAATAGAGGCTTTCAAAACTGTTAGTGACATTCATATTCCTCATTGTGTGAATTAAATTCTTCATATGAAAATAAATTATATTGGGAGATAACATATACATCAGAGGCTAGTCCATATTCCCATTCTACCCCTACTAGCCCCGTGTCTGCTGATATTTTACCTTTTGCACGAATCCATAGCTGCGATCAAAAGGCAAATTTTTCCTAGTCCATTTTTCAGCCGATTGTCGAGACCACGGTTCAGACCGATATTCAAAGTGACCATCCAGACAGCATGGCCGAGGCAGATAATCCTAACCCAGATTCACCCCTATTCACATTGGCTAGTGTCTCAGCTCAATTTCTCAAAGATGTTTCTCATGAGACTTTCCCTACACCTGCTTAGGGCATGAGTCCTGAAAGGAAAATTCCCTCTATCAACCTCGAGATACCATCCAAGGAATTGAGTCAGCCTCCATAACCCAAGCAACCTATAGAACCATTCACTCCTAATCAACCAACACTAGGCCAATTGAATCAAGAATTGGCATAGTCAGTGCGTCAGAAAGAAGAATACGTCAAGTTTATCACAGACCTTTGACAAGAGAATAAGGATTTGCGTCTGCATGTTAAGGATGTTTAAGACCTCAATAAGTCTATCAATTTGTCACATATCACTTGACAGGAGAGGCATGTTGTTTTAACATCTCAGGCCAAGAAATTGAAGTTTAAATCCCTCGTTTCATTTGCTAAGTCGAAGGTAGCTGCTAACGTATCTCATCCTTCTTCCTAGCTCATCTTTTATTTTTCTCACTGGGACCTGGCATCTCTCTGGTTTAGGGGAATGTTGATCCCAATTTTTTTTTTCGAATGATAAATTACTCTTTTGACATGTATTTTGTCACCTTTTTGGAATATTTTTGTCTTACAACCTATCATTCAGCCTCAGGTACGAATACATTTGAAACTTATGCAAGTCCTGGTTTATTTTTATCATTTCATGATTTTATTAAGCAAATTCGGTTATAATTGGAAATATGTCTGATATGTGAATTTGTTTTGCAGGTCATAGTCTTACGCAAGAAAACGATGGGCATGCATTCATACTAGATATGCATAGAGAAAATGGAGCATTCTGACCTCCTCATAACTATAGTCACAACTTCAATCACAGACCACAGGAAATTATTAGGGCTCACTCCCTTTCCACTGTTTGGCATCGTGAGTAAGCTTGTCATGACTACTCTCAACCTACCTAGTTTCAATTTGGGTATTCCTGTGTGGTACCTCGATTCACCCACCCCTCCCTCGATTTCATAGGTCATGTTGACTCCCCTCCAACCCATTGAGATGATGTTGCACCCACCTCCTCATACATCAAAGACTAATCGTGTCTCTACTCCAGCCCCTCCTCCTTTGAAGAAGACTAGGGGAAATGTGCCCAAAGCAACGACAAAACCTTGTACATCTCCTACATGTTCTTTATGCAATGTCCAAGGTCATATGAGACATAATTGTCCTAATTTTCTTACCCTTCACACACACATTTACACTGTAGCTGAGACTAACAACATCTTAGTTGTCAATGTTCAATCCTTACCTACGGTTAAGAACAAGTCACTATGAACCAACCACCCATATGAAATTTGTGGCCAATATGGCCATTATACACACCATTGACCAAATTTTCCTGAGTACCAGTCACTCCTTAGTGACATTTTCCCACATTCCCACGAGTCCGAAATTACTTCCCTTGAATAGATCCACCCTCTGGTTTCTTCCTCAGATACTACAAGCACCATTTACACAATCTCTAGCTCAAGAAGTCCTTCCCCCTCCTCAGCCATAGAAGATCCATTCGATCTATCCACATTTTTCTTTCACACTGATGAGGATATACTTAAATCTCTTTCAACTCCTGAGTATCCTTGGGATTATATGCACCATCGCTCATATTTCATCCCCAATGAAACTTCTTCATCATCGGACCAATACTCTGTCGCAGCAAAAGACTTCATCTATGGAAGTGTTGACTGGTTCAAAAACATCATTCTAGCACCTGACCCCTTTAAAGAAGGTAAAATGGCTAACATTTTACCAACCATGAAGGTCAATATATAAACCACATCCAGGGTAGTTGAAGATATTACACTCGAAGCATCTTGCTCCCCTGAAGAGGTCACTTCATACAAAGCAAATTTTTAGGAGTTTCATTATATTTTTTCTTGGTCATATATTGAGATGCCTGGGATTGATCCATATATTATGTAACATCATATCAACACATGGCTTGACGTTGCACCCATTCACCCAAAAAAATGACCGTCAAAGCTGGGATTGACAAACTATGTAAACTAGGTTTCATCCACCCCGTTGCGTATACCACTTTGGTTTCCAATCTTGTTCTCGTTAACAAAAAAAAGGTACCATTTGTGTCTGTACTGACCTTCGTGACTTTAATTTGACATGTTCCAAAGACAACTTCCCCACTTCGTTCATTGACGAGATCATTGATGCTTGTGCTGGCCATGAATTTTTTTCCTTCATGGATGGTTTTTTCGGTTATAACCAAATTCAGATCCGGAAAGAATATTTGTATGAAACCTCTTTCACTATCCCTTGGGGTACATTTCTGTATCGAGTTATGTCATTTTGAATTAAAAATGTTGTAGCCACTTTTTAGCGGGCCATGACCTTTTGCTTACATGACCTCATTCACATTATCTTGGTCTATCTGGATGACCTTGTAGCTTGATATTGGAATCATTCTCAACATTTGGATGACTTATGAAAAGTCTTCCTGCGATGTCGTAAATACAACATCTGCTTGAACCCCTTAAAATGTGTGTTTTGTGTCCCAACTGGTCTCTTACTAGGATTTCTAGTGTCTCAAACAAGGATTGATTTAGATCCTCTTAAGGTTCAAGCCATACTAAATTTCCCCCCAATAAGTACTTTGCGCCAATTGTAGAGCCTCCAAGGCAAGGCCAACTTATTTGTCATTTTATTCTGGACTATGCGACGAAAATCCATGGGTTCTTATGCTTGCTCCATACCAATATTCGTTTTGTATAGGATGAGCATGCGTAAGGAACTTCGACGCATTGAAACAATCTCTGACTTTGGCTCTGTTGTTGTCTCATCCAAACTTCACCAAGGAGTTTATCCTCTACATGTCAACATCTAAAAATGCTATCACTGGATTCTTGGTTCAAGAAGACAATTCTAGTCAAGAGCACATGATTTATTACGTAAGTCAAAAAATTTCTGGATGAGCTTTACGTTACTCCCATGAAGAGAAGATGGCCCTTGTTGTCATCTTTTTAGTACAAAATCTATGTCACTATATTCTCTTGAGTCGAAGTCGAGTGGTGGCCGATTCTAACCCCATGCATTATCTCTTGAGTCATTGCCTCATCCAAGGTCACGCTGCCAAGTGGATAATCGTTCTCCAAGAGTATGATTTGGAATTCGTTTCCCCCAAAAGTACCAAATATTTGGTGTTAGCTTCCTTAATGGTAGAATTGCCTTCGTCGTCTACCTCACCACCTATCAAAATCAATATTCATGATGAATTATTGTTTTCCATATCTATGGAAGAACCATGGTATGGGGGCATTCTCCTGTACTTGCACACACATAAATTTGGGCCCCATTTAATCCATGAGTATCATTGTCGAATCCGACACCAATATTTTAGATATCTCATTATTGGTGATGTCTCCTTATTGGTGGTTTCGATACCATATTGCATTGTTTCCTCACCCACGATGAAGCCAAAAAAATCGTGAATGACTATCATAGTGGAGCCTGTGGTGGCCACCTCTTTGGTTTGGACACCACCCAAAAGATCCTCCACACTGGTTTTTTTTGGCCCACTATCTTTGTCGATTGCATCCATGCATTTAAACCCTGCCACAATTTCCAGCTCTTTGCACCAAAAGAAAGGACACCTCTCTCACCACTACATCTTGTTATCATAGTCGGTCCCTTCTACAAATGGGTGATTGAATTCATGACATGTAACCCTCCTTCAGTCGATGACCATAAATACATCACTATGGTTGTTGATTACTTCACCAAATGAGTCAAGGCCATGCCTACGTTCAAATGTAAGGCTGACACTACGGCACGATTATTTTTTAACCACATCATCACTCATTTCGATGTCCCCCAATAATTAGTCTCAGACCATGGTTCTCATTTCGAGGATGCTATTTGGACAGAGCTCTCAGCCATGTTGAAGTTTTAACACCAGTATTCCTCCATTTATTATCCTCAATTCAATGGCCAAGTCGAGGTTGTTAACAAGATCCTCAAAACCATGCTCCAACGAATAGTGGAAAAACAAAAATCCAACCGGCACCACTTTCTCTTTTCAACCCTCTGGGCCTACCAGAAATCGACAAAAACCACCATCAGTTTTACCCCATTTCACTTAGTCCATGGTGTGGAATTGGTTCTTCCCATCGAATTCCAGATTCTGTTGCTTCGCCTTGTCATCGAACTTCTACTTGATACTTCACCATTAGAACAATGCCTACTTATGCGTGAACAAACCAATGAGGAATATCATGATTCTCTCTAGATGATCGAAGCGACCAAGACTCAGTTGAAGTCCCATTATGATTGCCACATCCATCCATGCACCTTTAGCGAGGGGGACCTCATCCTTGTTTACGACCAAGCCAATGATAAGTTAGGGAAAGTGAAGTTTGATTCCATGTAGTATGGCCCATATGTCATCCATCAATGTCTCAACAAGGGGGAATACATCCTTGCTAAATATAATGGCAACCTATTGAGGAGTCCCGGCAATGGGCTCTACCTCAAGAAGGTCTATGCCTGAAGTCACTCACCATAAGTGACTTTGTTTCATAGTAGTTTTTTTGCATCATTCTTTCCATGAGTCTCATAGTTTGTTTCCTTGGTTTTTCTATATGGATCCTTCCTCACATCGCTATGTTGGTTTCATTGATGTAGCAAGTATATTGTCACCTAATATCACCTCAGCTGCGTGGGTCATTTATTC
Source organism: Pseudotsuga menziesii (assembly GCA_001517045.1). Lineage (NCBI taxonomy): Eukaryota > Viridiplantae > Streptophyta > Pinopsida > Pinales > Pinaceae > Pseudotsuga > Pseudotsuga menziesii. The sequence continues at coordinate 154,188 of LPNX010703386.1, read as the reverse complement.
CCCATCACATGAGTTGATCCGTATAGATGAAATGTGTGATTGTGTTACTATCAATAAACATGCATATGATGGTGTCGCTAGTCTCTTGACCTCCTCCCTCCATTTGGGTATTCGTTGCCTTGATGTCTTTCTAGAATCCTAGCTGCTTGTCTCCCAGTTGAATAACTGCTACTGGGTACATGATCCTTGCCTCTTTAGAAAGTTCCTACACACTATACACTTGGTTATACATTTAGAATCCATTTCATTCATTTATGTTCCCATAAGTATAAATATTGTAGCAGACCAAATGGATAATGATGTTCTAGAGTGGCACATTAATCATCACATATAGGAAATAAACAACATCATGCATCATCATATAGTCATGCATACATATGTCATATACATCATATAGGAATCATCATAATCATAAAAGAGACTCATAAAAAACCAATAAAAACACATAAAAATGTGCATCCACGTGCATATATATATATATATATCATAATGTTTAGTACAAAGTGAGAAGATCCATTAGCTTTCTCGAATCATCATAGATATCATACAAAAATCCTGATGCACCAATGCATTGGGGGAAGCATCAAAAGCTGCTAGTTGGAGTTATCCTCCTCAGGCTCAGTGTCCTCCTCTGATTCCTCCTCCTCCTCCATAGGGAAATCATCTTGTGTCGCTGCTCTGACATATTCAGGAGCAACAATGATCCTCCTCATAAGGGATATCCACTCCAGAATAACCCTGTAGCATGAAGTGATCAAGTCATCATCAAGTTACTGCCACTAGTCGTCGGTGACCCCCTCCAGTAAGCATTCCACATTTAGCCACAGTGAGTCCAATGTAGCGCTCCAGCGTCTCCTATGTGCATGAGCGGGTGGATCTAAACCCTCCACCCTTCCCCTGCATCTCTGGTATCTTGCTGGAGGGTGTGGTCCCACGTCTACACATGATCATAGTATGTCATCATTATCTATTAAGCACATGATCTTGATACCACTAATCTAGGAAACAATATATGAATGCAAACATAAAAGGATCATGTATACGTACCATTAGGTCCCCATACCTACCCTAGAGATAGAGGAATTTTTGAGTCTCCTCGGTAATCCATCCCAGCATATGGATAGTCCTCTATGATGACTGGAAGTTTCTCTATGAAAAAATATCCTAGGTGAAGAAGAAAACCACCAAGCCGCCTCCCTCTTTAATCATCATCTCGCACCACCTCATCATTCGAGGCTCACGAAGCCCCCCCTCATGCACTACCAGATGTGGTCACAGAGTAGGAAGTCTCTCAATGAAAAATGAGCAAAAGAACAATGGGAAACATAAATCCCCCCCAACGAGCTAGCATGGTTTATCGCACACCGAACCGTAGTTAAGTACATTTGGGACCAGCCATAGCAGGTTCCCCTTAGCACACTCTCCACCATCAGGAGCTTACCACCTGAGATCTTGTGCGATACAGTCGAACCTAGTATGCGCAAAACCATCACTACCACTGCTCGACTATGTAGACTCTCGATGTCACACACTAGTATGTATGACTTGTGCACAAATACAGAGGCATACAAATTCCTTGAGAAAAGTTTATCCATCGACACCCCCCTTGGGAGCTTCAACATCATGTCGTCAATCACACCCAATACCTAGAGGCCTATTAAAAAGTATACATCATGGAGGGTGATCTTCAACCGCTCACCCTAGAACATGAAGCACTATGCCTCCTGGTCCAAGTAGCTCATAATATTGTCTAGAAACTATTTGGCTGAATTATTCAATGGGATCTAGAAGAACTTCCACATCCCACATTAGGAGAGTGTATCTTGTACTATCAGATCATCACTTATCTCCCCTTGGAGGTCCTCAATGTCTCACTCTCGCCATGTGAATTGAGGCATCCTGCACATACACATGATCCCTATTAGAACCATTCATGCAAAAATCCCTCATTCTGGGCTAGGTTGCACCTGTTTGACATTTTTTTGTGACCCAAATCACTAAAAAATGATGAACATGTGCGACTGGGTCACTTTTATCCACTAAACAGTTGCGACCTGGGTCACTCTTGTCTCTATGACAGGTGCGACCAGGTCACACCTGTATTCCTAATAAGAGTGACCTAGGTCACTCCTTTTCTTTCAAAAAGAGTGACCTGGCCTCGAGAATCCTTCGGGCTCGACCAAGGCCCCTAGAGTGAGAAAAACTAAAAATTAATCCATTGAAAAAGAAGAGTTTGATGAGAGCTATTACCTATAAGTCATAGATCAACAAACTGTTGGTACAATCAAAAGAAATCAACAATTGTGTCTTGGGGTCCTCCACTCCAAATTGGCACTACAAAGTAAAAATGACAAGTGTCATGTGTTCCCCCTTGTTTATAGGCCTCCATTTGGTCTAGTTTTTCTTTCATGCACCACAAAGTCATTTGACGTCCCTTTTTCACATCGTTTGCACCACCTGGTTTAGTTTTCTTCTCTTTTTATTTTGACAATACCCTTGTCTCATGCGCTCCTTATGTAAGAGTGACCTAGGTCACTCCTTTTCCCTAAAAAAGAGTGACCTAGCCCTGAGAACCCTTCGGACTCGACCAAGGCCCCCTAGAGTGAGAAAAACTAAAAAATAATCCATTGAAAAAGATGGGTTTGATGAGAGTTCTTACCTACAAGTCACATATCGAAAAACTATTGGTCCAATCAAAAGAAATCAGTAGTTGTGTTTTGGGGTCCTCCACTTCAACTCAACACTACAAAGTAAAAATGACAAGTGTCATGTGTTCCCCCCTTATTTATAGGCCTCCCTTTGGTCTAGTTTTTCTTTTGTGCACCACAAAGTCATCTGACATCCATTTCTCAAATCGCTTGCACCACTGAGTTTGGTTTTCTACTCTTTGTCTTTTGACAAGACCCTCATCTCGTGCTCTCCTTATGTTTTTCTGGTCCATTTCCCAGAAGTCAAATTGATTTGTGTGCCATCACGCAAATCATCCCATCCATGTACTGTAATGTTCACAAGCCATCCATTCCATCCATACTATACAGTTGGCCTTATTTTAACACCATACATCATCCCAAAAGGAGGCCCCATCAAGTGTTCCACTGGTATTCCTATCATCCATGTTCACAACATAACCTCTTTCCATACATCGAACACTTCCTCCTTGCTTGACTAACCATTATGAAGTTTTTGTTAAGATCTTTTTTGACTCCCAAAAGAATGAAACGATTATCGAGAACACTTGCATCCTTTCACACTCATTAAAGTATTTGAAAGGTCATCTATGCGACCTCGTTTATATCCTTTTTAGGAATACGTATACTATTAAAAGAAAAGGACCACCCTAGCACCTTTAAGCTAGGAACAGTTTCCTATGTATCATTTTATGCTTTGTCATACATTGGGACCGTAACTTATGAAAAAGATCATTATGGGTTGTTGTTAAGCTCTTTTCCAGCCCTCTCATCAAGAAAATATTACCGAGCAATCTTGGTTTCGTTCATGCTCGTAAAATTATTTGAATGATTGTCAAGTCAGTATATGTTTAACATTTCTATCTTGGTTCGACTATCTATGGTAAAGAAGTCTATCTTCGCCTGTGGTTTGGAGAGCTCTCCTTTGTACATTTTTATCCTTTTTCAGGATTAGGAGACTATCATATCAAAAAGAGACTATACTGGAGTATTCTTCCTATTTTCAGAGTCTCTAAAAATGAAAACACCATTGAGCATTTACCATCTCGGGCTCAACACAAATCCATGGGAAAGCATAATATCGAGATTAATTCTATGCCTTCTTTGTTCTCCTTAAACTATGAAGAAAACCCAAACAATGTCTTTAGGAGCCACCACATATGATCTTTCATTACAACAAATTTTCCCCATTGGGTCTCCTTTGTTCAGAGTACTTTGCAATGAGTCTCCCTTGGATATCATGGATATCACTAGGGCCAGTTACCTCCCCCGCTATTTCCCATTGTAGTTATCTTCCCGATTTTATAGCTATGATCCCTTTCCCATGAGTTAGTTTCATTTTCTTCCAGGTCAGCCATGCTGTCATACTCTAAACAAAGGAATTTTGAGTCCAAAATACTCCCTTTCCATTGTACCCCATTTAGTGTGTTAGTCCCTTGATTGTTCCACATCTTTGGTTATCCCCCTTGCGCTTCTAATCAAGGAAAAATCATTTCCTTGATATTTGCAAGTCTCACCTTGTCGATGTCAACACATCTATTCTAGATAATAGACCGAGAGGTCTCTATATCCTAGTTTCATCCACCTCATTGATGAGTTCCTTGGGCCATTTGAAAGGAGTAATTAGTTCCTTTCGGGTTGGTTATGTCTCACATGCTTGAATTCAACTACATCTTCACACTGTTGATATTCGTACAAGGCATTGGTTCGTTCATTATTTGGTTGAAGACCTAGGTTGTCACCTGAATCTAGAACATTGCTGAGTCTATTTATGGGACCCATACAGTCTCATGTCCCTTATGATTTTCGGGTTGCGTTGGCGAAAGTGTCTGAAATCCCATCAGTTTCATTCTTCCATGTATCTCGAGTACTTGATGCTATATATTGTACCACATATATTCTGACTCTTAGTCATTGAGTCCATCCAATTATGTACATCTCCAGGTCCAGGAGAGCATCAGTTGTGATGATATTGCATTCTCCTATGTATCATTTCTTCATATCAACATTTGTATTTAGCCTCCCATTGAGGCCACCATTATGTATCAGCATTTGTATATGTATATATCGGCTCCCATATTTTTAGCCTTGATCCCCATTATTTATTTTTGATACATTGTTATGAGCATGGGTATTCCCGCCTCGTCCATATACATGTTTTGAGATTATATGTACCTCATCCCATTTTTAGAAGTAATACAAACCAAAATCCACTGTAGTTCAAATGAGGAAACTCCACTCCTCCATGGTCCTCTCTAGTCTCTCCACCATTGCCACCATTTTCCCATGATCCTATGATGTCTATTGGGCATATGATGAGCTCCTACCCTCACACATCAGGGGGAAATATGTTAACACTAAAAATTGTTCACCTAGATCTCTATGGTATAAACCATAATCATACATCATATTCCCACCATTATCCCTCCATTTTGACCTTCACAATTGTATTTACACTAACTATGGTCCAAAACATCATTATTCCTTCCCCATAAATGAAGAGAAGATGAGCATTTATTGTGATTTATTCCCACTCTCTCCAAAAAAGGGTAAAAAACCCTAAAAATGAGAATGGGTCAAAAACCTTATATAAATACCATGGATAATAAAATTCCTAGTAAAAAAACCTTGGACCATCCTATAAATACATTATGAAGGCCTGCCCCAAAACACTTTTTTCCATTTTCTCTCAATCACACTATACACTTTTCTGCCATTATTCCCATATTTTGCCATGCCATTTTCCATAGTGTACGTTGAGTTCACTCCGTACCCATTTGGATCCATTCCCCCATTTGACAACTATTCGTGGAAGAGACCGGAGACCCAAACCGTGGAGCCGCAAGACCATTTTCAAGGATGGCTACGATGGACCACATTTCAGAAAAGGGTATATTTTGTTATTATTTTTCATTAGTTAGTATTATATATCTAATAAAACCTAAAAATATTGTTTTTTTTTTGCTTCTTGTTATTATTGTTGAACTCTACCCTATGATCTACATTATCTAGGGTTGGTGCTTTTGCATGTAGCTGGGGATAAATCCCCACTACAATTTTGTGATCCAACATCGAGGATTCTTAGTTTTGTCTCTACATATTGTCTTATTTTATTTTGTACCTCCATATCTTCCACTTTCTATCTAATGTTGCAGAAAATATAATACAAATCCTTCGAGGCAACTATTCACTCTCAATTTGGTACAAATTTTCAGTGAGTGTCTTGTTTTCTTGACATATTTATGAAATATTCATGGAATGTTGGTGAAATTTAAGTCTGTTGTCTTTGAATTTTAGTTGATGTGATATCATTAGATTATGTTAAAGCTACTGAATTCTATTTTTCTTTGTATGCATTCTAAGTTTTATGGGAAAGAAATATACTATAACAAGTATTTTTTCTCTTATCCTCATCCATCCATAATTCTATACTGTAGTATCTGTATGGTTAGAAAGATTCCCATCAATGCACCTATTTTGATTACATGTATTAACCAGGTTGGTTACGATCTAAGCATGTATTGAGAGAATTTCAAGATTACTTCTCTTGTTATTGAAAGTAGGCTCAACCTTATCAAGATCAACTTACTAATGCCCTGGCATAGTTTTAAAATCATCCTTAGAAAATTTCAAGGACTAACATCTTTTATGGAGATGTTTAGAGGGTTTGAAGGAATGATATATTTTTCCCATGGGACAACAACAATCAGATGCTCTAGTTTCTTAAGGTGGACAAGAACCTAATTCCTGGATGAAAAAATTTACTTAGTGACTCCACCAAGGAAAAACTCGCATATAGATGTAGGCACACCTGTAAGAATCCAACTCATGCAAATTTGTTTCCTTGCCAAATACTCTCTATTGGATATATTGCCGGGGAATGTACCATCCAACGTCACTAGGTAATCCACACATAATATTTTATCCTCCTATTTTTGGTCTAGATCTGATTTCATCTTTGAAACTCCAAGACATGATTCACCCCAAATAATTATCAATACTCCTTTAATAGAATTCCATGATTCACCTATCATAAATGTTGAAAATGGTGAATCATCCTCACAGTCTAACCCTCCTAAGGATGAAACTGTCATCTCTATATAAGATAAGAATTTAATCCTTCAACACCTAATGTGAGGAGGAGGTGGACCACCACCACCACCGAGAATTCATTGCTGGGTAGCACCTCTCCATGGAACCTTGAGACTACCTAAAAATTTCCTTGATATGCCTGCCCATTATATTAAATATGTACCCAAATATAATGGTAGAAAAGGAACCTACACTGAAGAACACATGCATCACTTTCAATATTTCATCGATAACATTTTTGTTGTCAAAGATGATGTTTATATGATAATATTCGTTCAATATTTATAGGGTGGTGTCAGAAAGTGGTTTAGGTATTTTTTGGTAGCCTCAATATGATCCATGGATCAGTTAGAGAATACTTTCATGAGGAAATGGGTATTTAAGTGGGATAATCTATACTACCTTACTGAATTATCCTCAATCAAGAAAAATAGTTGAGAAAATGTAGTTGATATTACAATAAGATTAAACAAAATGTACGACAGAATACTATAAAATATCAGACCCATAGATGTAGCCACTAGAACTACATATACAGGAGAGTTCCCATCTGATTTCACTATCATGCTAACAGAAAGGATATCAACTTCTCTTCTCCTAATGAAAGATGATGCAATTGTTGTTGAAGGAAACATGAGAGATGGCGGAAATATTAAAATGGAAAATTACTTGGATCATAAAGAAAAGGGAAAAGCTAGGGATGAGGCTGGATCATATGAATCTCATGAAACAAAAGATTCATACGAAGCCAAAATCGATGAGATGTAACATATTATATGGAATTTTTCTAATAATATATCCACAATGGATATGGAGGGAGCCATCCCTAGTAAGTCATCACCAAAAAAAAATCATTTACAATTCCATCGACCAAATAATCCTCAAATGATGTAGAAAGAGAAAAGGAATGAAGAGAAACCACTCTGACCATCGGTTCGTGAAAATACCAACAACATACTAGAACATCCAAAAGAAGAGGTGTTAACCCAAAAATCCCCCACATAGCTCTCAATGGCCTACACCACCCGAGGAAATCATNCATAAGACCTTCCATTTGACCCCCACACCTCCAAAAGAGCCCAAGGATGAAGAAAAGGGATAAAAACCCCAAAAAGGAGCCCAAAATAGCCCCCTAGGATCTAAAGCCCTAAAAAAGGGGCTAAAACCCTTAAAGGGGCTAAAGGCCCATAAAAGGGGCTAAAACCCTGACCAAGGGCTTAAAACCCTAAAACCCCTTGGAAAAGCTATAAAAGGAGGGTGGGGGGTCACTCTTAAAACACTTCTCCCTTGCCTATTGTTATGCTGCCCGTGGATGCTTTGAGACCTTTGCCTCTCAAGCCACCCACATCCCTTCTCCTCCACATCCATTCCCATTTGAGCCATTGCTCCCCCAACCAAGAGAGAGAGGCTTCCAGGAGCCAGGGCATGGTGGCCCATTACCCACTAAGAGAAGGTATATTTGTGTTTTTTGTGTTTGCTTCTTAGCTATTTATATTGCTTTGACTTCTAACCATTGTTTCTTGCAGGTTTTGTTTAACATTGTTTGCAAGTTTCTCCATTGTAGCTTAGGTTTGTTTTGTAGGGTTTAAGGAGGTATAACCCTAACCCATTTTCTACAGAGGGGTTCACAAAGCTTCCAATTCTTCTTTCTGCTCTTGCTTATGGTTTAGTTTAGTTCTAGTTTCTGTCACTAGATTAGCTTAGTTTAATTTACTGTTTAGTTTACTTGCATTTCCATTTCATTTTTTCTATTTTCCAACAGTAGGAACCTACCCTTGTGCCCTATAGGCATAAGGGAGTCATTCCTACTCCTACAGTGAGAAGAAATCCTCACTACAGCTTTGGCAACCATACCAGGTCGATCCCACAGGATCCCTAGTCCAAAATTTTCATTTTTAAGTTTTTAAAATTTTTGCCATAGTTTTTTAGGAATCTTATGTTAAATCTGTCTTAAATCATGTTTATTTACTATTTTAACCACTGCCAAAGCCTCTGCTAGGCCAAACCAAGTCAGACTGACCCCAGTACCAGTTACTGTCGGCCAGATCTGACTTTGTCTCACCAAAAATCCCCATTCCAGAGCAGGGCGCTCTTATTGTGGAAAAAGATGAGACTGGGGCACTCTTAATGAGCAAACATGTGCGCCTAGGGTGCACTTAATCCCCCGATTAGCGCGACTTCAACCCAGAAACTCAGGTTGCGGTTGTTTTTGCATTCTGTGCAACCCCCTTGCTCATTTCTGAAAAAATCTCGCGGCCCCCTCGCTAGACTTGGTCAGAAATGTGCGGCCTATCACATAGAAGTTAAATTCAAGATTAATAGAAAATAATTTTCAGTTTCAGAGGACTGTTAGTGTGACCCAGCTGCCTCTATCCACCATTGCAGGTCATTTTCAGTTTCTGTTTGTATTTTCTACAAATAATTTCATGAACAATGTGTAAATGTTAAATGAACCATTAAGGGTTAATAAAATGAACTAGTCAAACTAAAAATAACTTAAAAATAACCATATTTCTTCCCCCTTCCTCCTCTACCAAGTCATCACCGTCCGCGATATTTTGGGATACGACGAAGGGCAAGCTCGTATAGATCTAGGCACTCCATGATATTTTTCCCAAACCACTAAAACCAAGTGATGTGGAAGGTAGAGGGGGTAGAGAAGGAGGGATTCTCATGGCGCTAAGCGTCCTCCCTATTGACCAACCTAGCATTTGGGAGGTGACCTGAGGATCTACGGATGGGCTTAGTCCCATTGTGTTGAAAGCCCAACACCTTCTCTTGGTTGAAGAAGAATATTACTGTGAGGTAGACATCTAGTTAGGCCAACAAACATTCAAGGTTAATCATTGTACTTGCTTACAAATTTCTATTTATGCTTGCATACAAAACCATGACATGAAATCTACCATGATGAATTCATAAACCATATTGCAGCAACCAAATACCAGAAAAAACAAGCAAACCAACACACCATACCGAATAATTAACCCGACTCAGTTCATGACGCTGAGTAAGCCTTAAAATTTACCAAATTTACACTAAGTTCAATCAATTCTATAGTCTTTGAGGACATAAGTCCCTGACTGCTTCAAATGTGGGAAGTACTTGGGCTTTTCCCAAAAAATCATTGTGAGGAGTACCACAAGAACCCCAAAGTAGCTGGCCGCTGAGAGGAATTGCCAAGCGAAATGGGAAACGACCCCTTCCGATTGAGTAGAAGCACCTGTGAGGAACAAGCCAAGCGTTGTCTTCTGGCAGTCTTGGTGGCCGAGAGACCACCTTCAGCCAATAGGAAGCTATTGAAACTGGGTTCCAAATCTCGTACCCACCAATTTCATACACAAAAGCGAACACAATTGATCCTCCACGATCTTCTTCACGCCTAAGAGGTGAACCACGACCATTTGGAACACTTGATCGGCCTCGTCGAATCCATTCTCAGCAATCTCCCACACCATCAGAGGGCTACACTACCTCTAAATCTAATTCAGACCCATATCATTCTGAACCAATCCTCCACACCGCACCATCAAGCCCCATGGCTAGTGCAAACCCGGATCCATTTTTTGGCCTAGCCTTAGTAAGTGGACCCATGTCCACATCACAACCTGTCACCCACAACTTGGTAAGTGGCCCAAGCATAGCCATGCAGACTGTCATAAGCCAACTGCCAGCACCCATAGTGACTAGCCAAGCTGGCCTAGTGGTAACACGTGGGGGTAGTGGCCCCTCCACACACACTACCCCTCCTGCCACACAGGGGGAAATGTAGGTGGCTGGTGCCCCCGCCACCCATACCGCCCCCCACATAGCACTTGGGGGCATTGGCCCATCCACAATGGGGCCACCACAATCCCCCCTAGCTGTCCAAATGCACTATGCACCTGCAAACCCCACTCCCATTGCAACCCCATCCCACATTAACTTGGGATCAAATATGCCATTCATGGCTCGCCTTAACTTGCCTGACCTGGCTAGATTAACAAACGACCCCATTCGCCACCAAGCTTTTTGACCACCTATGCCAACTAAGCTACCATCAGACATCCCCAAGTTTGAAGGAAAAGCCAGGGAATGTCCCCAAAACCACATAATTACATTCCATCTATGGTGCTCATCCAACAACATTATAGACAACTCCATCAGGATGAGGCTGTTCCAACGTACCCTTACAGGTGCTGCAACCAAATGGTACATTGAGCTGCCGCAAGCGAAGTATCTAGACTTCAACTCCCTAGCCTTCATGTACCTACAATATTTCCAACTCCCTATCAGATATGATGAGGGGGTGGAGATCTTGTTATCCTGTCACAAAAGCACCACCACTCACATAACTGACCATATCCATGAGTGGCGGTGACACTGTAGCTTATGCAAAATCCAACTAGATGACAGGATATTCTTGGATTGGTTCCTTAAGACTTTGCTCCTGCCCATCGCAAAGGACGTTGCATCTGAACATCCCCAATTTGAAGAAGAGGCCATACTGAAGGCCCAACAATTTGATCTCATTTATGCCCAGTATGGATACCTGTACACCATCATTCCAGATGCTCCCCATCCAAGTACCTCCTACCACGACGCACTGAGGGCATCCCACGCTGTAGACGACATCATAGGGTTAGTCTTCCAGCAACCATAGCCTCGACCGACACCACCTACCATTACACCACAACCAAGCAACACCGCTAATGTTGCTTACCAAAACCAAGCTCCAGACTATGCTAGAATGATGTCTCAGTCCGGAGCGACAACTTCCTATGCACAACCTGTGCCACCGCAGCAGGCCCAGGCCATGGCTTGGCCAACATAGCAGTATGTGGGGAAAATGCCCACATTTGTGACACCACCACCTCCACAAATCTCAGTATGCACTGCCAGTGCAACCAGTTCAAGCCCCCGCCCCCACTCCTCCTGCTCCCTTGGGATAGGTGTTTGCATAGCAAAACCGTCCCAACCAGCCTGCCCCCAACAATCAACAAGGGAAAGTTAGGAATAATCAGCCCCGCAACCAAGGAAATAACCAACCGCAGGGAGGTGGTGAACAACCAAATCCTCCCAACAATGCCGTGGAAAACCAGCCAGCCCATAACCCCCCAGGACCAAATGCACCAAGATACAATGCCCCGTTGCACACAAACCAACCATGCACACTCTATGAGGTCTATGGGCACTACACATTCAAGTGTCCCTTCATGGGTTGTGCGAAGCAGGCCATTCGAAACGAGGCCCAACATGTCGCCAACGCTGCAAACCAAGCACCACGCAACCCGGCACCTCAAGGGCCTCCTCCTATGGTGCTTTAACACCCACTACTAGTCCAAGGACTGGTGGCAACCACACCCCCTCCCCAAGCCAATCCCAATGCTTCGGGGGCACCACCCATGGCCAAAACAGGCGTTCACCACCTGCTAGCCATGATCACTGAAGAGGTCAACTTGCAAACTGAACGGAATCAGTACGGTACCACCATCGAACCTGCTGACTCATCAACAACATTCACATCTAAGATAGTCAACCTGCCTCTTCAATTACCCCCATTCCTGCACCCCCCCATATGTAGAATCACCAATAATGCCATAGCTAGAGATATAGTTATCTATAGCATTATGGATGATTTGGCCCAAATTCCAACCACCATGTCCGCTCTTGAGGTACTTAAAACATGCCCAATGTAGCAGAAATCCTTACTAGCTGCCCTAGGGGCTGTAGACCCCTCCGACTCCAAGTTAATCACATTTGACATGGATAACAGAGAGCTGCGCATGCCCTCCACTATTGCCTTCCAAATCCTGGTGTCCATTTGAAACTTAGTTGTGCACCAATGCATAGTGGATGAGGGGGCATCCACATGTGTCATGTCTACCTTGGTTTGGCAGAATCTTGGATCACCAATTCTGCAACTGTCCTTCATGACTCTATGGGATTATGATGGACACCCCACTAAATCCCAAGGAATCCTCCCCCATGTCCCCATCACGTTAGCCAGGAAGGCAGTCCTGATTGACATCGAAGTCGACAATGCTCAACTCGACTACAACCTCCTCCTTAGAAGGAGTTACATGTGTGCCATGCGAGCTTTCGTGTCAACTGTCTTTTGCCTCATGATGTTCCCCCACGAAGGGAAGATTGTGACGGTTGACTAGCTCACCTACCATGATTCGCAAGGGTTAACAATGCCTACCAACGTTATCCCAACCATCACCACCATTGAGCCGCAAGGGGTGACCGCACATGCTAACGTCATCCCTGCAACCAACACTGTGGTTGAAAACACACCAGCCTCCCCACCGTTGAATGTGGGCCCTGGGTTATTTACCAATCCCACCATGACGACTCCTTTCCCACTGGTGTCACCACCACTGAAACAAAAGCAAACTGCGGACTTGTGCATGGTCTCATCAAGCACCGTTGCACCCAAATAGAAACCACAACCACAACCCTAACCCCAACCAAAACATCATCCGCAGCCACAACGCCAACAACAGCCGCAACATCACCCACAGTAGCAGCATTACGCACAGCCGCAATGACAACCTCACCCCCACCAGGGATGATTTTAAGGAACCATACTTATTTGAAAGTGTATAAATGTTGGCAAATATTACCAATTCTTAAAACACCAACAATAAAACGATTGGTGATATTTTTCAAAAAATATTTTAATTTCCAAGGATTTTATATCGTTTATATAATAATTTGGTGATTTTTAGGGTGAAAAAAATTTGCCCCATCAAAATTGGGCGAAACAGGAAATCAAAAAATGCAAAATGGTGAATCTTTTTTGGGAGAAAAACATGGAAAAATAGCCCACTGGGCTAAAATTCGCCCCTAAAATTATCCCTGACCCCCACATGCAACCAGCTGGGATTTATGTGGGATCATCTCTAGTCCATACAATTCCCTTCCTCTTTCCCCCACCTGGTGTGATGCGGCAAGCCGGTCATGGCCACCTTAATCCTACCCAACTTTACGTTGGGGATCCTAGTGTGGTACCTTGATCCACCAGCTCAACCAGCAATACCCCAGGTTGTTTTAACCCCGGTGCAACGTATTGTGGTTGAGTCTCACCCCCCATTCGGTCTGCATAAGCCAACCGCTGCACCCGCACCTGCACTGCCCCAACCCAAAAGGGCTAGGGGAAAGAACACCAAAGCTAATGTAGAACCACAACAAGTCCCACCTTGTGCCTTCTATGAACAACATGGCCATCCAACTCAGAATTGCCCTGAAATCCCAGTGATCCATGCTCATCTGGATGCCATGGATACGAACGAAAACATCCCTATGGTTGAACTCCCAACCGCGCCACTAGTCAAGAACAAGGCATTGAGGACAAACCATGCTTGTGCCCTTTGCAGCTTGAAAGGACATTACTCCCACCATTGCCAAGATTTTCCTAAATTTTGAATGGCTCTCGCTGACCTCCGTCACCATTCCCTTGAGTCTGAGATCACCTTGATCGAAGAATTTCACCCCCACCGCCTTCTTCAGAAACTGTGTCCATCTACATGATGTCCAGTTCTACATACCCTCTTATCTCCACCATCATCGATAGTCCATCAGACCTGTCTCTTCTGTTGCTTCCGCGGCCACAGCCGCAACCTCAGTTCCAACCTCAACCTCAATTACGAGGGAAACAATGGGGTTCATTCCCGATCAACATGATCCTTTTTCTTTTTCCTACCATCCAGGATCATGAGTAAGTCTACCTTGGCAACTCTCCATCTATAGGATTTCACACTAGGAGATCCTATGTGGTACCTTGAGCCACCTACCCTACCTCTAAGTCCCCAAGATGTGTTGACTCATGTCTAGCCAATTAAGATGATGTTACACCTACCTCCAGGTCCATCAAACACTCCTCTTGTCTCCAGGCCTGCCCCTCTTCCTCCAACAGAGACTGGGGGCAAGGCCACCAAAACCACAACCAGTACCATTTACATGATCTCTAGCACCAGTTTCTCTTCCATGTCATCGACTGTGAAAGATCCACCTGATCTATCCCGACACAACTTATGCAATGACATAGATATATGTAAGACTGCCTTCGGTTTTATCCCATTCCATTTAAACCAAAGTGTGGAGTCGGTTCTTCCAATAAAAGACTAGATTTCGTCGCCCCGTCATGCCAATGACCTTCATCTCGGCAAGGGGGCATACACCCGTATTAAATCTGATGGAAAACTCTTGGAGAAACCCTGCAACGGGCTCTACCTTAAGAGCTTTTACGCTTAACATCACCAATGAGTCACTTCATTTTCCTTTTCTTGTTTTTCAACGTTTTTCAGCAAATATCAAAGGCAACACCATCAGCTGCTAGTCAAAAGTCACCCAGAACCTGTTTGAGCCACCTCTGACACCTCCAGGATCAAATTTTCATTTCCTTATGATACCATCATCTCATGTTTAATTAATCAATTTCGGGACTATTTCCCACAAGTCACCTTGGTTTACAAGCCATGACATGACGATGCAAGTGTCTATGGACTTGTACTTGTATCACACTTCCCGACCGAAACTCATGCGATTTTTCAGGCCGCCGCTCGTTAAGGACTGTAATTTTAGCTTTTATTTTGTATTTTGGCATATAGTCGTCTTTTCCATTCACCGCACCTTACGCAGACCTCCAGACCACTGTCCATGAAACCTTTTATTTTTCTTACATATATTTGGCATATAAGTGCCTTCAGACTTGTACTCACATCTCATGTAGTTAAGTTTGTCCACCACAACACACACACACACTCTCCTGATCTCTGTCTGAGAGCCAGCTTGATTTGTGTGCCTCTGCTACACCGACTCGTAGGCCTCTGCCATGATCTATCCCACGCATGTATTGGTATGTTTGAGAGCCTTCTGCTCCGTCCATACTGCGTGGATGACCTTTGGACCTCTGTCCACCATCCCGACATGGGGCACTGCATGTGACACCATCGGTTGACCACACTGGAGTTTCATTTAAGCTCTTTTCTGACTCCTTAAAACAACGAAAATATCACCGAGCGCAGCTGCTTCCTTCCCCACTTGCTAAAGTATAGGAAAGGGTTTCTACATCATCTCGTTTACCTCCTTTTATGGACCATGTACACCATCTCATGAAAAGGACCTCCTTGCATACTCAAGCCAAGACCGTTCCCTTCTGCATACTTTTGTGCTTTCTCGGGAAGAGGGGCCGCACTTTATGAAAAATCTCACCACCGGTTGTCGTTAAGCTATTTTCCAGCCATTTCAACAAGAAAATATCACTGAGCAAACTTGGTTTCATTCATGCTTATAAAAGTATTTGAATGACCGTCTAGTTAGTATAGGTTTAACCTTTTCCTTCCTAATTGGATTACCAATGGTAAAGAAGTCTCTCATCCCCTCCAGGATGGATGAGCTTTCATATGTATACTTTTATCCTTTTTTGGGCACGGGAGACTACCAATGAAAAAGAGCCCCCACTGGAGTCTTCTTCTTGCTTTCACAGTCTCTAAAATTGAAAGCACCATCGAGCATTTACCTTCTCGGGCTCACAAAAAATCAACAAGATCTTACCATAACGGTGTCCCTAGACACCCCCCCACAGCAAACAGTTTGGTAGCATTCCCACATGGGGTCACCTTGTTCAGAGTACTCTACAATGTGTCTTCCTTGGATCCCATCAGTATCAAAAGTATCCACCTCCTCCAAGTATTTCCCATTTGCAACGACATTGCCGGTATTACAGCTATGATCCCATTCCCTTGAGTCAAGTTTCATTTGCTTCCTGGTCCGCCCTGCTATCATACTCTGAACAAAGGAAGTTTGAGCCTCCCACTCCCCCCTGCCCCTGTTTAGTTCTTTCCCCCCCCCCCCCCCAATTTAGTGAGTCAGTCCGCAAATTGCTTCACACCTTTCGGTTATCCACCTTGCGCTTATGTTCAAGGAAACATCATTGCCTTGACTAGGGAAAGGTCTCCCTCTGTCTACACCAATACATATATTCCAGAGGATAGACCCAGAGGTCCTTGTGCCTTGGTTTCATTAACATCATTGATGAGTTCCTTGGACCACTTGAGAGGAGTCCTTAGTGCCTCTTAAGATGGTTGTTTCTCACGTGCTCAACTTCAACTCCATCATCGCACCATTGAGATTCGTACAGGGTTTGTTCTGCACAATACTTGGTCGAAGACCCTGGATGTCACCTGACACTAGCACATTGGTGAGTCCACTCGAGGGACCTAAACAGGTTATGTCCCTTGTGATTTCTGAGTTGCATTGGAGACAGTGATCAGAAGCCCCAGCAGTGCTTCGATATACCTTTATGATTGATGCAGCATACTTGTACCATAGAGACTCTGACTCTCAATTAGCAAGTCCACACAGCTATGTACCAGATCTAGCAGACCATTAGTCATGAAAATATAGCATTCCATGAGAATGCCATGGGTCCAATGTACCAGATCAACATTGTATTCAGCCTCACATGGAGGCAACCATCATTGTAAAATCAGTTGTATATGATTGGCTCTTGTATTTTATAGCATAGATCAAATTATTCTTTTGAAATTGTCATAAGCATGGGGATGCCTGCCTCGTCCATATACATGTTAGAAATTTGTATCTCACCCATTGATGGGAACTAAATTAATACAAAAACCAAAATCCACCATGCCCTAGACCCGGAAGCACCACCTCTACACAGCAAATCCTAAGATGTCTATCGGCTATATGTTGAGCTCTTGCCCTCACACATCAGGGGGCAATCTGTTAACCCAAAAATCCCACACATAGCTGTCAATGGCCTACACCACCCAAGGACACCATCTCACAACACTCATTTCACTCCATAAGACCTTCCATTTGACCCCCACACCTCCAAAAGAGTCCAATGATGAAGAAAAGGGCTAAAACCCCCAAAAAGGAGCCCAAAATAGCCCCCTAGGAGCTAAAGCCCTCAAAAAGGGGCTAAAACCCTAAAAGGGGATAAAGTTAGGGCGAAAGGGGCTAAAACCTTGACCAAGGGATTAAAACCCTAAAACCCCTTAGAAAATCTATAAAAGGAGGGTGGTGGGTCACTCTCAAAACACTTCTCCCTTGCTTATTGTTATGCTGCATGTGGATGCTTTGAGACCTTTACCTCTCAAACCACCCACATCCCCTCTCCTCCACATCCATTCCCATTTGAGCCATTGCTCTCCCAACCAAGAGAGAGAGGCTTCTAGAAGCTAGGGCATGGTGGCCCATTACCCACTAAGAGAAGGTATATTTGTGTTTTTTGTGTTTGCTTCTTAGCTATTTAGATTTCTTTGACTTCTAACCATTGTTTCTTGCAGGTTTTGTTTAACATTGTTTGCAGGTTTCTCCATTATAGCTTAGGTTTGTTTTGCAGGGTTTAAGGAGGCGGAACCCTAACCCATTTTCTGTAGAGGGGTTCACAAAGCTTCCACTTCTTCTTTCTGCTCTTGCTTATGATTTAGTTTAGTTCTGGTTTCTATCACTAGATTAGCTTAGTTTAATTTACTGTTTAGTTTATTGCATTTCCATTTCGTTTTTCCTGTTTTCCAATAGTAGGAACCTACCCTTGTTCCCTATAGGCACAAGGGAGTCATTCCTACTCTTGCAGTGAGGACAAATCCTCACTACAAGAGGTGTATGAAGAAACTGAGGAGGAGATTAATTGGTTGAGTGATGAGTCTCACACTTTTCATCTCACTTGATATGAGGATGAGAGTACATTGATTTAAAATGAGGTTGGTATTTGTCAAGAAAGTGATGGTGAATCAAAGTAGTCTAATACTCATTACCAATTTCATACAGAAAACATACAACATGAAATTGAAAGGAAATATGATTTGATTCCTAGATCCTCCCCAACGGGTTATACCTCTAATCCTCGAACCCTCAAATATCCTGTGAAAAATCCTATAGACAAAACACCTCACTCTTCTTCAAGTCTTGAAACTAATAGTCTACCTAAGGATAATATTCAAGATATTATCAAAACCTAACATGCAAATCCTACTGATAAAATACACCCAAAAAAGATGAGCATGATTCTAAAGAGTCTGAGAGATCATCTTTCAATCTTGAGCAAGAATTGAGTAAACTCAAGATCCCTATCCCATTGTATGAGTTAATAAAAAAGTCTTACATATCAAAAGAAAATTGATAGGTTACTTCACCATGTTGAAACCTATGATAAGAAAGATACCATTAACCTAACTAATGAATCCCCTGCAATCTAATGTGGTCCTCATGCCGATGACAAGGAGGAACCATCTTCCCCTTATGTCACACTCAATTTACAAGATAAATTGTTTCATAACTGTATGCGATTTTTTTGGGCTTCTCATAACCTTATGCCTAAAATTATCATGGAATGGATGGGGTTTTACATAACTAGGCCTTATCATAGCCTTTATAGTTCTGATTGTAGGAATTTGAAATGTTTGGGAATGATTATAGACCCCGTGGTTACTTTGGATCAGTTACCTACTAAGAGTATATTAATGGATGTAGTGGTGGAAAATGTACCAGCTACATACATCATTATATTTTCTAGAATCTAGGATAATAATATGGGAGGTACCATGCATATGGATATGAAATACGCCACTATTCAAATGTTTGCAAAAGAAACCAGATGGTTGTATAGAGAGGCTAAGTTTACGTATGTTGTAAGTGACCAAAATAGTCCAAATAAGTATCCTCTCTACATTGATGAAGAAGACATGGGTTGTTTCATTCTCTCTCTTTAAATGATTCTATTGAGGATGAAGGGTTCAAATATCAAGTCATGGAACCCACTGAAATCCAAAATAAAAAATTATGGAAATTATTTATTGACAGGGCCTTTGCATTGTACAAGAGATGAGTTTGGAGAAGGGGTCTTGTTGCTTTCCCCATATCGGGATAAAATTACTATGTCATATAAGTTGGTGTTTAAACCTACCAATAATGTTTATTGAGTATGAAGCACTCATCCTTGGATTACAGGCCTCCAAACAATTATAGGTTACCAAGTTGGTTGTTTTTAGAGATTATGAGTGAGTCATAAATCAAATCAAGGAAATTTATTAGAATAAGAATCCTAGGATCAGATCTTGTAGAAATTTTGTTTGGGACATCATGGAATTTTTTTTGATGCTTTTAACATAACGTTTGTACCAAATATCTTAATCAACAAGTTGATTATCAACCTATGACGACCAACACCTTCAGACCTACACAACAACTAAAATTGAAGTGAATTATAGTCCTTCTGTTCTTGATAGTGTTAATTATTGGAAATTCTTCAAGGATGAGACACAACTCAAAATGTTCCTAGAGTTAATTGAAGAGTTTTCAGCCATGAACATCGACCATAGAGATAATGAAGATGATGTTGAGAATATTGTACAAGTAGATAAAGATGGAACTACAGAGATGGTTCCCAATATTGTAGGTCATAAGATACTCTTGCTCAAAAATAATTTCATTTTGAAGGGGTTAGTGCCATTAGAACAATTTTTTGAAAAAAGTGATGTATCTATTAAACCAGTTGTCCATTCGACAACAAAATATATCGACAAAATCAATATAGGTATTGTTGAAGATCCTAAATGTATTAAGGTATCCCAATCCTTATAAAATGAAAACAAGAACAATTATCCATCTATTTTTAAAGAACACCTCGATGTTTTTTCATGGACGTACAAAGATTTTAAAACTCATGATACTTCTATAATACAACATATAATCCCATTCAATCCCGATGCAAAGCGAGTCAAACAAAAATTAAGGAAAATTAACCCTTTGTTACTCGGTATCATTGAGAAAGAATTCAAAAAATTGCTAGATGCTAAAATCATAATTACTCTTCGCTACTCTGATTGTGTAGCTAACCTAGTACTAGTAAGGAAGAAGACTTGTGATATTCGCTTCTGTGTATATTTCAGGACCTTGAATAATTGTTGTTTAAAATATAATGATCCTTTTCCCAAGATGGAACACATCCTATAAAAAGTGGTTGGATCAAGAAAAATATCTATGATGGATGGAGTATAAGGTTATAATCAGATAGCAATGCATCTTGATGACATAGATAAAACCACATTCGCTACCCCATGGGAAACATTCATGTATGAAAAAAATGTCATTTGGCCTTATAAATGCTGGAGCCACTTTTCAAAGAGACACGTATATAGCATTCATAGGTGAAAATGATAAATTCATTGTTATATGTCTTGATGATATGACACTATTCTCAAATTTTGATGAGGAACACCTGAAGCATCTAGAGAAAACCTTTCTAAAATGCAGAAAATTTGGCATATCCTTAAATGCCAAGAAATATTTTTTTTCCATGAAGGAAGGAATAATGTTAGGTCTTATTATCTCCAAATAAGGAGTCAGAATAAACCAATACTAAGTAATTTCTATTCAACTTATTGATTTGACTCAAAATAAAAAAAGAAGTGCAATCATTCATTGGAAAAACTATTTTCCTTAGAATAATTATCCCAAGTTTTGCAGAAATTTTAAAAAGTATGTTGATATGCTTAAGAAAGACACTGAAATAAATTAGACTACTAAGTCCAGGACCTCTTTTAAACAGATAAAAATTATTTGGGAGAAGCACCTGTCCCGATTAGCCCAGATTAATCTAAATATTTCTTAATTTTTTATTTTGCTTCAGAAGTAACTATTGAAGCTATCTTGTTACAAAGGTCAAGAGCAACCCATTTCTTCTTATTTTCATCTGAGCTCTATGAGATGCATAATTAAAATATAGTAGTATGGAGAAATATTCCTATGCTTTGGTAAAGACTGTCAAATCCTTTTAGGATTATGTTATGTAATAAAAAATAATGGATTATGTTCCAAACAATACCACCAAAGATATCCTATGGAAGCCAGATAGTGAAGGTAGAAGGGGAAAACGGATCACAAATATATAAGAATATGATATGGAGATCAATCCAACCAAATTGGTCAAAGGAGAAGGTTTACCCAAGCTATTGGATGAATCTAATTGTAAATCATTGGAAATCAATCTCCTGGACCAAATGCTAGTGGATGAAGATGGTAGTGCTCAACATAACCTCCCACTTCATATTAATGATAAGTTATCCCTGTCTAAGTGGTACAAAGTTATTTTATTTTACATGAAAATTTTTGCTTTCACTAGTACAAAATGAGACAAGTGACTAGGAGACCAAAAAAATCGGCCACCATGGTTTTTTTAAGGGATAAATGACCAAAATTGAGAAATTTTAAGCGAGCTAACTAAAAATGACCAATTTGGTCACGTGATAATAACTAAACTAAAAATGACCAAGATAAATAACCAATTTGGTTATGGGATAAAAACTTAATTAAAAATGACGACATAGAAATTGGTCATTTATTTGGTCATTTTTAGTGGCGCCACTACGACAATGAAAAATACAATTTCGACAATGAATTTGTACAATTTACTAAATTTTAACACTATAGATGGATTCAGAGACCCCCTAGAAGGCCCCCCTTCTAGGGGGGATCTGAATCCATCAACAGTGTTAAATTTTAGTAAATTGTAACATTATAAATGTATTCAGAGACATAACCTAGTGTCGAAACATGACGCGATAGGTGAAACTACTATTTTTTTTCAATATCATTTCATTTGTACTGTCACATCCAGTTCGATGCGCTTACCATGGCCATATATTATTTCACCATTTTTTTCTTTCATATTATCCCTTCGATAGATCTACCAATTTGCATCATGTGCATCATCACAGTGTACAATTTTAAGGGTCAATAAATATGCATAATTATTATTTCCCTATCTGAGCCCCATTTTTATCTTGAAATAGTGCAAATCTCTCAAGTTTAAAAGGGCTCCCCATCCATAGGATGAATTTCTCCCTACAAGACTCCATCTATTTATTCTCAACATTAACATGCTTCTGAAGTGTTGGAGCACGATGTTAGAGGTGAACAAACTAATTTTTGTCACAAGGTCATTCCACATGTAACGTTTCATCCAATTTGACATACGTGTTGCATCTGTACATCAGTTCACCATTTTTACTTTTAGCTGACCCTTTTGATAGACTTGTAGAGTTTTATCAATTTTTTGCACACATGTTTCCATGCCATGATTATTATGTCATCACATTCAGGTCATTAAGCTGATCATGCTCATATTTTCTTTGGCTAAAAGTGATTCTATTTGACCCATTCAACAGTTTGTTAAAGTTTCAGCAAGTAAAGGAATTTTGCACCATGCCCATTAAATTTTTTCGATTTGACACCCATTGATAAATTACCAATCTCGCTTATCGGTAGTCATCTTGATACATATAAGATTGAAAATTTAAAGTGTCTCCTTGAGTCCCTCTTTGAATGAAACTTCCAATTACCTTGATTTTGAAAAGAAAAAAAAATCTCCCCTCCTTTGTAGAAATCCTCTTTTCTCTTTTCCCTTAAAAACAATATTTTACCTAATTTCTCTCTCCCTTCGTCTACGACCTAAATTCTCATACATTTTTCCCATTCCCATTTTCAATTAATGGATTTAATTCCTTTATTCTTTTTTTTTAATGAAAAATTGCGTCAATTCATTAGTCTCCCACTACCATCCCTTAAGCCTTGCATTCACCTTTTTGCATCTCATGAATTAAAAGAGAAATATTTTCCGCATTAACTTGACATTCCCTTTCTACTTATGACATTTCTATTTCTCGATATGAAAGGCACTCATTTATAAATTAAAAAAAAAGTTATCAAAGTTCTTTTGAATGGATGTTATTCACCTCATCACCGTCCCATAAGCCATCTAGGGTTTCCTAAGAAGTATGTACATAGTAAACTTAATGTCAAAATGGGAGGTCTAGAGGATATTATCTTTCCTCTAGACCAACCCATCTAGATCCAATTAACAATGGGATAAAATCAATACTTACAATTAATCTTTAATTTATAATATGTTCTATTATAACTCAGTGTCATCTATAAAGATTTCCTTCTTGTTTTTTTTCCAAATTAGAAATATCCTAAAATACTTACGGATACCAACTTAGTCTTTATTGATACAATATCATGACCTCGGTGTAGATCTGTGTTAAAAGGGGATCTACCAAATGTCGGGAGGGATCACTATATAACAAGATAAAAACCTCTTTTTAGAGTGCAAATGTTGAAAAAGCATTTTAATTTATCTAATTTGTATACTTTATATATATGTTGTTGTAAATGTTTAAAATCTAATTTGAGTTGACATGTTTTGACCCCGGTGTAGATCTGTGTTAAAAGGGGATCTACCGAACATCGGGAGGGATCAAATATAATGAGGTGAAAACCTCTTTTTAGAGTGGAAATGTTGAAGAAGCATTTTAATTTATCTAATTTGTAGACTTTATATATGTGTGTGTGTGTTGTTGTAAATGTTTAAAATCTAATTTGAGTTGACATGTTTTTTTATAATATTTTTATTTTTATTTCATGTAATTTTTAAGATGAACACAAAAAGAGTTACACATATCCTTCTATTGAGAATTATAAATGAAACATATTTCCACTAGTCCCAAATACCTCTTGGTTTTGAGCAAAGTTCCATTCCCAAATAACTCTAGGTCTTGAGATATGTTCGATTCCTTTAAATCCAAGGAATATGATTTCTTAACCATAAAAAGATTTCATGTGATACTCCAAAACCAAAAAGTAGTTTTAATCAATTTCTTATAATTTTTTATAGGTCGAAATGACAGCGAATATGAATTATTAACCATAAAAACATTTCATGTGATACTAAAAAAAAATAGTTTTAATCAATTTGTTATAATTTTTTATAGGTCGAAATGGCAGTGTGAAAAGCAGTGCAAAAGATTCTAGTATATGTGGGGTTCAAATACTCCCCCATACAATATTCATCTATTTTTTCAAAAATCTTTTCTACATAGAGTTTGATTTGCAGGATGATCGGTTTCTAGGAACCTTTTTCTGAGATCATTTTCATTTAATCGTCAAAGGTCAATGTACTTTCCCCCATATCCCTCGAATTAGTAAGAAACATGTTTCCATGGGAATCGATCCTTGTCCTTCTCCCACCATTGAATGTGAAGAACAAAGGGTTCCATAGCGTGGGAGATGAATATTTTCCTTAGCAAAATTGAAAGAAACAAGCCAACCTCAGACCAAAAGGTGAGAGTTACTTTACCCATTTCCATGGTTTCGTTTCTTTATTTATTTTTTTAATTGGGAACTTTGTGACCATTGAGATTCATTGTTCAATTATCATGTAGTTATTGTAATCTATTGAGGGTCCTTTCCTACCTGCAATAATAAAATTGGGGTCTCTTTTGTTGGGTTGGAATTGAACCATGCATGTCCATACTACTAGGTTTAATACACTATTAGTGAGCCCATACCAAATAATCATCCAAATGAGATAAGAGTCAGGAGAAGGGATCATTGCAAGTGGATGGAACAAAGAGATTATTTTCAATTGGTACATTTTTCTTCACTTAAGAAACTTATACAAATTATCAGGGGTTTACTCAACATTTTAGAGTTTAATATTTGTAGTTATGATCCATTGTTGGAAGCCACTATTTGATTAGATAAAACTCTAGCTATCCAAGTCACTCGTGAAAGGGAATCTCAATGTTTCTATCACAACTTACAAATTTACAACAAATGTAGTGATCATTTCTGGTTTAAGTTACCAATGTAGCTCGATCCTGACATAATACAATGAAAATGCATTGGGAAGGTCCTCATACACACAAATTACTAAATTATCCTCAATTTTATTATGAACCTTAAAGTTGGAATTGAACCCATAAACCATTTTCTTGTAGCGTTCTATGCTATTCTCTTTGTCTTTATGTCCTTGAACTTAGAAAGGCATGCATCCATAAACAACCTAATTATACACTTTCTTAGAACATATACCTTGGAAAAGGCCAAATCAATAAGCAAAAATTTAACCGTAGTTCTCATCCTACTTTGGATAATACACCATGAAGGATCCTTAACAAGTTTCAAAAGTGGAATAGATTATGCAACAAAAATGAAGGACTAAAGAATGCATTGTAACCTGTTGTGTAGTATTCCCTGCAAAGAATGAAACAAATTTAATATGGGATTCCATTTCTTTTTGGATTTGCCAAATTTGGATATTGTTTGTAATCTTGAAAGTCCATGCTCAAGGAATTGGATTTTTTGTAGTTCCCTTTCTATTTTAACAAAATCATCTTATGCTTCAACATATCCAATATTATATGGCTCAAATCATTTTGGGAATTATTGTTCAAATATTTACTCAACATAATTTTCAACTTGATAGGAACCTTTTACTTCTTTGTTGTTCATTGACGGTGGATAGTTTTTCACAATATTACCCAACTTAATACTAGGAGGAGAATGATATACTTGGGTTTGAATTTTTTGCATCTATACATAAGAGAATGCACTCGATGCCTGATCTCCATATTGAATATTTCCTGTCATATATGAATCCTAAAAAATTTCTATTTGCTGAATGGGACATGAGAGGATTTTTGTTTCTCTTATATGATTAAAAAATTTACACACATACACACTCTTAATAGGTCCCTTCTCCAAAACAAAAAAAAATTAAATAGTGGTAAGACATAATGATAAATCTCCTACAAAAAGAAATCTCTCAGCCAATGAATTGAGTGGAAAAAAAGAGAGTTTAGTGCATAATTGAAGGCCGTTCAAAGAAATACCTAGGGAATTTCATCTTTAATTAAAATACAGGTGATAAATTGGAAATTGGCTGAGCCACTACAACATTATGCCTTATCCTTAATACATAAGGGAAATTTTCCAAACCACTTGAAGGTGTGCATGTAAATTGATGTGACCATAGTTCAGGACAAAAATATGGTTATTATGGAATTAGCGTAAGCAATTCTTCAGCTGGTTGAACTATGAAAAATGTGGAAGAAGTGCATGGAACTTAATTCTCGATGAGGCCAAGTTGTTTTGGGATCTTCTTATCCAGATAATTTTGAAGAAGGAAGCTCATATTCTTCCTTCTCTACTCCATCATCAAAGAGGTTGAGTTTATATTCTTCAACACCACATAAAGGTTCAATATAATTGTCTAGGGATAAATTAAACCTTTTTAATCTTCAATAGTCTCTACCAACATAACAATCTATTAGATGTACTAGGAGCTTCAGTAAAATCAAGAGAAATCTACTACAAACACGAGGAATCGTTTGATTTTGGAAACCAAGGGGATGGAGAAAGGGAAAGGCAACATCAAAGATCACTCACACTAGGGAATAATTCTAAAGCTACCCAATTTTATAAACCATAAAGGTCATTGTATCATGTTAAATGTAAGAGGGGAAAATAAAAATTAGGCACAATTGAGACTTTAGAAAGCAATGCGACTTGTGTGTAATGTGATACCTACAACAAGTGGTGAAAAATTCCATCTGGATGTTGATGTAATTGTAACTTTGGAATGTATTCACTTGTATTTCTTATCTATTGTAACTTGATGTTTATTCTGGGATGTACTTGTGTCATGTCATGCCCTGATGCTCCTATCGGGAGGATCTATATTGTAAACAAGTCATGTCAAGTCATTGTGGGTAACCCTCCTATTGTCTAAGAGTTAAAGTCCCCGCAGTTTCGGGGCACTAGGGTTATTAGAATCTCCTTGAGAGGCCAACCCTAGTAGGGTTTTAGTCATGTCGATATTAGTATAAATAGAGAGCTGGAATCTCTATTTAGGACACATCTCACACACACTCAAGTATAGTGCATAGTTGAGGAAGGAGAAGACACTGGGGCTAGATAGAAAGAAGGTTACTGCTGTCAAGAGATCACTTACTGCTTTTGGTTTTACTTTGGTGCTGATTCTATCTCTAAGGAAGTTGTGGGGTTTTATCCATTTATGGTTTCCCCGAGGAAAAACACTGTGTTCATTTTCTCTTGTGTTTGACTGTTGTGCTTGTTGTTCTCTCAGTTAAATCCTAATGTTATGCTAGCTTAATGTTAAAATCTAACATGGTATCAAATCTAACCTGAGAAGAAGACACTGTACAGCTGTGAGAACTAGGGATTCCTACTTTGTGGATCTCTCTCCACAGATTTTCTTCGAAAGAGAGTTGGAACAACTCTCCTCCCTAGGGCGCATCTTTCTGTAGAAGCAGAATCTAATTCTGAGGTTTTTCTGTTTTGGATCCGACAGTGCTGCTAGAAATTAGGGCTTTTCATAGAAGAGGAAGTTTTCAGTGAACGAAGGCCTGGATTGATCTCCTCCCTAAAATCAAAGTTAGGGATAAAATTCAAAGCAATTGGTTGGACAGAACTCCAGAAAATCAAAACCCTAATTTTCTCCCGAACCAGCTCTGCAGGATTTCAGCTCCAAATCCAGATTCGACATCTTGACCTGGTAAGATCTAAATATTTTGTATTTCCATTTGAGGTTCTCAGTTAAGATGTCTCATCATACCAATATTGATGAAAATATTGAGGGAGCTAATAACTTCTGACCTTGGAAGTATAGGATCTCCCTGGTCCTGGAAGAAAATGAGCTAGACTCCTATATCAGTGAGGAGGTTCCAGTTCCAGAGGGAGATGAGGAAAAGGCCTTACATAAGAAGAAGTTGGTTATGGCAAAGAGAATCACTGCTGATTCTATCAAGGATCACCTCATCCCACAGGTGTCCTCTCTCAAGACACCTAAAGCTATGTTTGATGCCCTAACCAAACTGTTTGAAGGGAAGAAGATCAATCCAAAGATGACTCTAAGGAATTAGTTGAAGAATATAAAGATCTAGAATTTTGAGACCATCCATTATTACTTCACAAGGGTCTCTTAGATCAAAGAACAACTAGAAGCTGTAGATGAAGAAGTGGAGAATGTAGAAATTGTGATGAAAACACTGAATGGCCTCCCTAGGTCATGGGATTCATTCATCCAAAGAGTCTGTGCCAGAAAGAAGTTAGTCAAGTTCAGCAGACTATGGGAAGAATTCTCTCAAGAAGAAGCTCCAATAGAATCTCAAGAAGAGAATATGGGAAGTGAAGATCAAGCCCTCATAGATCACTCCAAGAAAGGTAGAAGAAACTCTCATCACTCCAAAGGTAAGAACTTTCACCATAAAGATAACATTAGAAAGGACCTATCTAGATTGAGATGTTATACATGTGATGAAAGAGGATAGTTTGCAAAATACTATCCTAGAAACAATATTAACTCTCATAAGAAGAAGGGAAACAATAGAAGACATCATGCTCATGTTACAAAGGATGATGAACCTTCCAAGAAGAAAACCAGATACGAAAGTGAAGATTCTTCCAGTGAAGATGAATATGTTTTGATTTCTGCTCTTACGAGAAACATTACTCATGGAAGCACTGCTTGGCTTATAGACAGTGGGGATTCCAAGCATATTATAGGATACAAGGAATCCTTTGTGAAACTATAAGAACATGAATCAACTCACAAGGTGAAGCTAGGAGATGACTACCAGTATCCAATAAAAGGCAGTGGGGAATCCTCCTATAAACTAGAATATGGAAAGTCTATGACAATGAAGGAAGTATTGTTTGTGCCAGGACTCAAGAATAACCTTCTCTCCATATCTGCATTAGATGCAAAAGGAATAAGGGTTGCATTCATATATGGTCAAGTCATCATGCGGCCAAAAGGAAAGACCATTGATGATGCAGTAGTGATTGGAGAACAAGAAGGAGGTTTGTACAAATTAAAGGGCCATCCAAAACAAGCATTGGTCCATGACACAGTAGAGCCAAATGAACTTTGGCATAGAATACTTTCACAGTTGCATTATAGAGCACTAACTATTGCAAGCAAAGCTGTTGAAGGTCTTCCAGAAATCCAAGCAAAACATGATGGGGTCTGCAAAGGATGTGCAAAAGGAAAGAATACAAAGAAGACATTTCCAAGCAGCGAAAGGAAATGAATTCAAAGAGCTATGAAAAGGCTCAGGGATTAAGAGGGATTTTTCCACTCCTTACAATCCACAAAAAAATGGGGTTGCAGAAAGGAAGAATAGAATTATCATGGAACTTGCAAGAGCAATGCTTCATGATCAAGATCTTCCTATGCATCTCTGGGCGGAAGCTGCTAGAACATTGGTGTATGTATAGAACCGTACTCCACATAGAGTACTCAAGAACAAGACTCCTGAAGAATTCTTCTCTGGAAAGAGACCAGAAGTCAGCCATCTCAGAATATTCAGTTGTCCAGTGTACATACACATTCCAAAAAAGAAGAGGACTAAATTAGATCCTTCAGGTAAGAAGGGTATATTTGTGGGATATTCTGAAAAATCAAAGGCTTACAGAATATACTTCCCTAGATTCAAGAAGATTGGTATTAGTAGGGATGTGACATTTGATGAAGACACAACTTACAACAAATCCAGAAAGAAACCTACTGAAGAATCTGAAGAAGCAGAAGCACCCAGGATTCATGATACAACCATGAATGAAGAAGCTCAAAAAGAAGATCGAGAATTTGAAGAACCAAACAGACCTGTAGATCCACCTCAGGAAAATAATCCTCACAAAAGGAAACTTGCTTGGGTAATAGAAGTTATCCAAGGCGTGGAAAGATATGAGGCTCCAGAAGAGAATCACAGAGAAAGAAAGAGGACCAGAACCTGCTCTGGGTATGTAGCATTACTATGTGATTTCATTGATAAAGAACCTTCCAATTATGAAGAAGCGGTAGAATGGAAAGAATGGAAGGATGCTATGATCGAAGAGTATCAGTCACTCATGAAGAATGATGTTTGGGATGTTTTCCTAAGACCAGAAGGGAAGTTAGTTGTAACTTCCAAATGGATCTACAAATCAAGCATGCTGCAGATGGTAGCATAGAGAAATACAAGGCAAGATTCGTGGCTCGTGGTTTCTCCCAGAAAGAAGGAATAGACTATGAAGAAACCTTTGCACCTATATCCAAATACACTTTCATCAGATCGGTACTTGCTCTGGCTACAGTAACGAAATGGAAGATACACCAAATGGATGTCAAGACTACTTTCTTAAATGGTGTAGTTGAAGAGGAAGTGTATGTGGATCAACTACTCGGTTTTGAGACACATGATAGAGAGTCTCATGTATGCAGATTGAAGAAAGCCCTGTATGGTTTGAAATAGGCACCCAGGACTTGGTATTGCAAAATTGATAGCTTTCCATCCAGTTTAGGCTTTACTAAGAGTAAAGTAGATTCCAATCCTTACTAAAAGGTTGAAGATGGCAACCCAGTGATGCTCCTACTGTATGTAGATGATCTGTTTGTAATAGGTATGGATGGGTTGATTGCTGATACGAAGAGGAAGCTTGCTACCAAGTTTGAAATGAAGGAATTGGGTATGATGCATTATTTTCTAGGCATGGAGGTGTGGCAGAATGCAGATGGGATTTCCCTGGGACAAGGGAAATATACAATAGAGATCCTGAAGAGGTTTGGGATGATGGGCTGCAATACTATCGCCACACCTATGGCATCAAACCTAAATCTATTGAGTGATGCTTCATCAGAGATGGTTGATGCTATGATGTATCATCAGATGATTAGGTCCTTGATGTACCTGACGAACACGAGACCATATATTTTCTTTGCTATGAACACCTTGAGCTAGTTCCTGACAGATCCGAGACATGTTCACTTGATTGGTGAAAAGAATATTTTGAGGTACCTGAGGGGTATAGTTGATTATGGGCTCAAGTATGAGTTGAATCAGAAGATTAACCTGGAGGGTTATGCTGATTCAGATTGGGCAGGCAGTGCCATTGATAGGAAGAGCACTTCAGGGTGTTGCTTCAGTATGTGATCTGGTGTGATGTCTTGGTTTAGTAGGAAGCAATCCTGTGTGGCACTTAGTACAACTGAAGCAGAGTATGTCACAACTTGTTCAGCTAGTTGTGAGGCAGTATGGCTGCGGAAGCTACTGTCTGATTTATTTGATCTCCAGTCGGATGCTACTTGTATACATTGTGACAACCAGAGTTGTGTGAAGTTGTCAGAGAATCCAATGTTCCATGACAATTCGAAGCATATTGACATCAAGTATCACTATATCAAGGATATGGTGCAGAGGGGAGCAGTAAATCTCTAGTATGTTGCGACGGAGGAACATATAGCCGATGTGTTGACAAAGCCATTGGCTAGGGTGAAGTTTGAGTACTTTAGGGAGAATCTTGGTGTTCTCTAGATCGAGGTTTCCTCCAAGGGAAAATGATGAGACCCATATCCATTCTAACATGGTGAGAGGATTGGTTCCTTCCATGGTCAGATGCAAGGGCTGATCCATTCTATCATGGTGAGAGGATTGGTTCCTTCCATGTTAGATATGAGTGTTGAATCCGTAAGCCATTCTGACGAGTAGGTTAGATGTAAGGGCTGAGCCATTCTCTCATGGTGAGAGGATTGATTCCTTCCATGTAAGATATGAGTGCTGAGCCATTCTGATATGACTGTAGGATTGGTTCCTACATGATCAGATAAAAGGGCTATTGCCATTCTTGGAATGGAGCTGCCTGCTGAGGTACCATGAATACTTGGTCTAGGACTGAGGGCCATTATGATATGACTGTAGGATTGGTTCCTACATGATTAGATATAAGGGCTATTGCCATTCTTGGAATGGAGCTACCTGGTGAGGTACTAGGAATACTTGGTATAGGACTGAGGGCCATTCTGATATGACTATAGGATGTGTTCCTACATGATCAGATGTGAGTGCATGGCCATTCTAATGTGATTGAGGGATGTGTTCCCACTTTATTAGATATAAGGGCTGTTGCCATTCTTGAAATGGAGCTACCTAGTGAGGTACCAGGAACCCTCAACCTGGGGTTGAGAGCCTTTCCATCATGGTTACAGGATGTGTTTCCACATGGGTGGATGTAAGTGCAGAAACTTTTCATCATGGTTGTAGGATGTGTTCCTGCATGGGTGAATGTAAGTGCAGAGCCCTTTCATCATGGTTGCAAGATTTGTTCCCGCATGGGTGAATGTAAGTGCAAATCCCTTCCATCATGGTTGCAGGATGTGTTCCTGCATGGGTGGATGTAAATGCATATCCCTTCCATCATGGTTGCAGGATGTGTTCCCACATGGGTGGATGTAAGTGTAGAGATATTTCACCATGGTTACAGGATGTGTTCCTGCATGGATGAAAGAGTAGAGCCTTTTTAGCATGGTCGTAGGATGTCTTCCCACATGGCTAAATGTGAGTGCTGGGCCTTTTTGATGTGATTATAGGATTGGTTCCTACATGATTAGATGTGAGTGCTGGGTGTGCCTTTCTAATGAGTAGGTTAGATGTAAGTGCTGGACGGGCCATTCTAACTTGGTGTCAGATATAAGCACTGAAGAAAGACCTACATGGAGGCTAGGCCTACAACCAGCATGAAAAAGGGTTGGCTCTATAGAAATTCCTGTGACGAGAAGAATCATGAGATAGCACCCATGATGATCTAGTGATGATGATCCAGTAGTGATGATCCAGATCAAGTGATGATCCAGATCTAGTGATTATGACCAATGATGATCCAGATCGAGTGATGATCCAGATCCAATGATGATGATCCAGATCGAGTGATGATCCAGATCCAGTGATGATGACCAATGATGATCTAAATCTGAAGATGAAGATGACTTGAAGACAAAGATGAATTGAAGATACATATGACAAGATGATCCAGAGAAGAAGACCAGTGATGAAAATTATGTCGAGAGAATACCTTCCTAGTTAAGAGGGAGTGTTGATGTAATTGTAACTTCAGAATGTATTCACTTGTATTTCTTATCTATTGTAACCTGATGTTTATTCTGGGATGTACTTGTGTCATGTCATGCTCTGATGCTCCTATCGGGAGGATCTATATTGTAAACAAGTCATGTCAAGTCATTGTGGGTAACCTCCTATTGTCTAAGGGTTAAAGTCCCCACAGTTCTGGGGCATTAGGGTTATTAGACTCTCCTATAGAGGTCAGCCCTAGTACGGTTTTAGTCATGTCGAGATTAGTATAAATAGAGAGCTGTACTCTTTATTTAGGACACATCTCACACACACTCAAGTATAGCACATAGTTGAGGAAGGAGAAGACATCGAGGCTAGATAGAAAAAAGGTTATTGCTGTCAGGAGATCACTTACTGTTTTGGATTTTACTTTGGTGTTGATTCTATCTCTACGGAAGTTGTGGGGTTTTCTCCATTTATGGTTTCCCTGAGGAAAAACATTGTGTTCATTGTCTCTTGTTTTTTATTGCTGTTCTTGTTGTTCTCTCAGTTAAATATCCTAATGTTATTCTAGCTTAATGTTAAAAATATAACACTGGATCTATATCACTAGATGACAATCTTGTATGGTTTTATAGTATGAGCAGGGATGCACAATGCCAAAGATGTTCATCTCCAGAAGAGATTTGATATACAGGCATGTTGATAACATACTTTCCTATTTTTTATAACGAGGGTACAATTCTAGGACTTGAGAAGAATATATGACCTTTTACCAGCATGCTTAAGGAATATGCTTCATCTCTCAGCTCATAGATGAAGCAAGCATTGACCTTGATGAAAAACCTCACTACAGAAAAACTCTCAAAGATGGAAACTACAAGCATCACACTTCCTCCATAATTAAGGATGGTTTTAGTGTGTTGACAAGATTTGCATGGATATTACAAAATAATTGAGGCATTTGGCCTTATGCAATGGAAGGAAGGGAAGGGGTTTTGGAAAGGGGTTATGGTGCACAAGGCACACTTTCTCCATCATCAAGAAGGACATCGACATAAGAAAGAGTCAACTGCATAGAAGGAGAAACCAACATGCTAGGAAATTGTGGTAAAACTTAGTTAGGAGATTGGTCAAGTGGACCATTTTGTAAGAACTTGGTAATACTATAAATAGATTTAGAAGTCTAGTCACTAAATCATGTTGAAGGGCACATTTTTCATCTGATGAAATCAGAGATCTAGGACTTGTTTGATAAGAAGGACCAAGAGTTTGTGAAAGAAGAGAATCAAAACCCTAGGTTGACAACATAGGATTGGTTAGGACGATATATCTATTCTGATATTCATGAGGTATTCTTCATTGAGTTCCCAATAGTACTATATGAGTGGTTGGCACAACTTAATTTCTAGAAAAGGAATTTCCAAGGAGGAAAACCAAATCGGTGGACCCTAGAACTAATTCAATAATTGTGAAGGATGAACAACAAAGCTTCAAGGGTTGTTGAGGTGTGGATAGACAACATTTTAGAAGGATACATTACAAAGTTCACTTTCAACACAGTCAAATATTATAGTGACATGAAAGAGAATTCTTTAAGGGACCAAGGGGGTTATTTCTCTTTTCATTATAGCTGTGGATTAAGATTCTTATCTGCGAAAAAGAAATACAAAAAATGAATTCCCACGAGTCGAGCCATGTTGTGCGAAGGCTGTGGGTACTATAAAGGTGAGGGCTTGGATGGAATGATATGGGGTAGATGGATTGAAGTTAATACAAGAATGTGAGGGAAGCTGTAGAAGAGTGTGGTTTCCTATGAAGTGGGACGAGGTTCTAGAAAGAAAAGAGGAGGAAGACAAAGGATAGGCTTGGTGCGACTGAAACAAAAAACTACATGAAGGCAACACAAGGGAATAAGTGGAACTATAATGACCCAAAAAATGGCTAGGATACACCCAATTATGAGGAAGGTCCAATCCAAATCTACAACGTACCTACTCCTTCATGTGTCGTGCTAAACTCAGGAGGCCAAGTCCATTGCAGGGTTGTCCTGCGTGTTAACATAGTGGTAATAATAACAGATTGATGAATACTGTGAGAAGACCCAAGATGGTGGGTGATGATGTGAAACCACCCCTGTTTCAAGGCAATAGGACAACGAATCCTGAATAATATTGGTTCTTATGTGAAGTAGTATGGACAATAAAACAAGTACAAGATGAAGATATAAAGAAAGGACAACTGGCGATGGCCTTCCAAGGTCGCGCATTGGATTGGTACATGAAATTTATGCAAGTGCCAACAGGAAATTCCTAGAATAATTTAACATAGATCAGGACTGGACTGATCGAAGAGTTTAAGAAGACAAAATAGGAATCATAGTACATTGTTGAGTTGAACGAAATAAAATAGTACCCAAACAAATTAGTATGGGATTTTGATCAATGATTCAAAACATCGATGGCTAAGGTCAGTTTAAATGAGCAATGTGTAACATAAGGAATTGTTTATCACAACATTGGTACCACACATCTGGATGCCACTGATGCAACAAAAGATCCCATCTAAGGAAGAATCTTTGGAAATCACCATGAAACTAGAAGCTTCACCAGTTAGTGAAACAAGGATTGGTATGAGTAAGATCCAATCATAATTGATGAAGCTCATTCTTTAGTTGCAAGATATTAAGAACGGAAAATAATTCTGTGAAGAACTATGGTGCAGTCGATGCTGGATAGAGGGGCATCATAAGGATCAATTCCTGGACTTCCACAAATATTTACAGGATGGAGCTCCCAATCCATTAATTCAAGGAGGATTACCATGGTGTCGAATTTGTCAGACAAGAGGACATTAGTCTGAGGAATATGTATTTCTTTAGAAGGTTGTGTCGAAACCAATGGACCTTTTCTACAACTTTTGTCGATCGATTGGCCATGAAGAAAAGGACTGCAGAGTGTATGATTTGATCCAAGAAAGGACTATGGATACATATTTTATGAAGGGAGAGGAACGACGACTAGTATAAATACCAAAACCGAAGCATACTCAACCAAAGTATAACCAAATGCAAATGTAGTATACTTAGCTTCATCCTAATAAGTAGCCACATCAGTTCAACCAAACACAATATAACTAGCAATCCTACCAGCAATAAGGAGGATTTCGACAAGGATTTTGTGAAGGTCACAACAAAGTATTTGGTCATGGAGGAGCTATAAGATGAGGTCGTGGACCCATAAATTTCTATAATTGTGGAGTATTGGGACATTATTAGAGAGACTATATGAATCTATAGTCTCATTGTACTTATTACATTTCCATAGATCATACCATCGAAGAATGTCAATAGGTGATTGTGAAGTGGAAAGTGAATAATGTGCTGCAACCACAACAATACTAGAATGAAGCTCAAAACCAAAATCCATGACCGAATGTAGGGAATATCTTAGCTGAACCAAGAAATCAACCAATGAATGTTAGTGTGCTAACCCGAGGGGAAAATATGATAGGAGCCGATGGACCACTGATAAATATCCGACCAAAAACTCAAAAGAAGGTGTAGTTATATGTAAACACTGAGAAACAAAATTTCTTTGATGTAAGAGATATGCTAAACATGAACCCTAGTAAGTTACCAGTCTATGAGATGCCACTAGTCTTTGATTTGACAATGTTGGGATTATCAAGATAGGTTAGTACTTTGAAAATTTTTCTGGAGAGCTGTCTAATGTTAGGAAAATATCTAGATGCATTAGCAGAGACAAAAGGCTTGTTGTATCGACAGGAGGAAGGACGACAAGAAAATCTAGTGAATTCATCACACAAGAAGAAGACTGGAAGGGAAATGAGTATGAATGTCCATATTAGTGACTATAACGTGGATTCAATCATCTTAAATCTAGGATCATATGTAAATATCCTAATGAAACAAACATGGGAAATGATGGGAAAACCACGGTTGGTTTGGTCCATGGTACAGCTGTGACTAGAAAATAAATCGAAGGTGTCACCAATTGGTAGAGTACCTTGCCTACCTGTCTAAGTGGAAGGACTTAAGACATACATAGAATTCGATGTTATTGAAATAGTCGACAAAAGTAGCTCATACACCACATTGTTGAGAATTGGTTGTGCTAAAAAAAACTTAGCTGTTATCAATTTCATGAAAAGGGTAATGACCTTTGAGAATCAATACATACGGATCATTGCGCCATTGGATCCCCAAGAAGGAAAAAGATATGTTGAACCAATAAAATATGATTTTTCAAGAGGATGGGATAAGTCTTATAATATTTAGAAATATTACATTAATCCAACTGTAGACAAAGAGATGGGCTAGCGAAGTACTAGCTCCACATCATCAGATTCTGACGATGCACTAAGAACTGACGGTACTGGTTACACGAAGTATTGATTAGGAAGTTTTCATGTGTCACTTAGTAGCTTTGGCTGGTAGCGACAAAATCCATTGATTTTTCGACATATGAAGGATTACCTAAGTTGGCAGTTTTTATCAACAAATTTGAAGACAGATTATCAGATCCTCAACGCTTTTTGGAGTTGGAAGAAGAACTGAAGGCTACTCTAGAAAGATGGTGGGTTACGCACAATGATTTGATGGGAGATTGAAACTTGTTGATGGCTGATGGAAGTTTGATTCAAAGAAGAAAAATAATACCAAAGTAAGAAATATGATGGAAGGATTGATCCCAGTGATCATAAGGTCACATGCCAGACCGCATGAGTAATGAGGTTGAAGGAAAAATGGTTCCATGCTTTTTTCCATACATTGGATGAAATACCATGGAGGTGGTGTGTTTCTATAGAACTATGACAAGAAAATACAACATGGGAGGAACTAACTATTATCTTTAGCCATGCGTTCAATTTTGGGAGTAACAATCCATCCATTCATAATGCACTAAAAGACATCCACGACAAAGTATTGGAGATAGTTTTGGCTGAGTTATCGAGGAAACCACAGAGGAAGATAACACTGCAGATGATGATGACATGTTACAATGCATCAGGTGAACCTGATACTAAAGACAATCGAAGAGCTATTGATATTCCAGAATCAGAGGGAAGTCGTGACATCGTAGCACCGGAAGCATCAAGAGACAAATTCAAGAAACAAATAAAACTAAAGAAGGTTGATATTGGGACAATAGAGGACCTAAAGTTTGATAACATTGGATATTACTAGGACTATTCAGTGATGGGGAAAGTCATTGATTTTCTACATGATTTCTAATACTTGTTCCTGACTAAGTTCTCCGAGATGAAAGGTATTTCTGACGATTTGGGTGAAATGAAGATTCCACTCAAACCTACAGATTTGGGTGAAATGAAGATTCCACTCAAACCTAATGCGAAACTGGTCAAGAAGCAGCCATACAGGATAAATATGAGGTATAAAGAGAACATCAAATCATACTTAGAGATGATGATAGATTCTGACATTATCAAACCAGTCGAAGAGTCTAAATGGATCAGCCCGATGGTGGTGCAGGACAAGAAGATCGGGGAAATATGGATCTATGTTCATTTAAGGAAGATGAATGATGCAAGTGTCAATGATCCATTTCTGACACCATTTACTCATGAAGCATTGGAATGAGTTGGAGGACAATAAATCTATTCATTTACAGATGACTTTTCAGGCTATCACCAGATCAAGATTGCGAAGGAGGATAGACACAAAACCAATTTCGTAACAGAGCGGGGATGTTTTCAGTACACGATGATGCTATTTGGTATAAAAAATGTTCCCATGATTTTTTCAAGGATAGTTCTTGCTTCGTTTAAGGAATTCATTCTTAAACTCCTAGCAGTTTACATGGACAATTGGACCATCTATGGACTAGTAAAATACCATACTGCAAATCTTCGACTGATGCTAGAAATATGTCGACAACACCATATTTCATTAAATACGAATAAGTGTTTATTTTGTGCTTCATTTCAGATTTTGTTGGGACATATTGTATGTAAGGATGACATGTTGTTCTATCCTTCCCATATTTTGGTATTTGTCCCACAAAATACACCACCCATTTATCAAATGTTTGTACTATGATCTGAGGTACTAACAACATCTTATCTCTTCGTGATGTTTTTCCCATTTCTTGACATATATTGCAACTCTTAGCATAGTCTAAAACATATCCATGCATTGTCGACCACCATAAGCCAGCTTGGATTATCTTCGTAGTGGTTGCGTGACCTCCATAATGTTCTCCTGCAATCCTGTCATGTGCATCTGCTAATAGTCTTTCCTTCTCATGAGGAAGAACATATTAATAAAAAATTTCATCCAACCCCATTTTGTATAGCTGTCATGTGATTAGATGGAAATCCATAGCTTTAACAACTAGTTGATTCTTTTGACTCGTGGTAAAATCCTCTAGGGCTTTGCTTGTTCCCAAAAATTGAACAATTTTCTCATAATGATCATCCACCATTTGGAATATAAACAACTACGCATCAATAAAGACATCCTCAATGCTGCTTGTTGGCTCAACCCTCAACCAATAAAACCCAGTTGATAGGGGTCCCTTTCTATCGACACTCAACTCATTGCGATCTCCCTGAGCATCGGACCAAACAAGTTTTACCCTATCCAGTAACACCCACAGAGCAGATGAGGTCTCACCCGAGATGTTCAAGGGAGGGCTAAGAAAACCAATTTTTTGTAGTATAAAAGAGGGCTAGGGCATCGATGGTTCATCATCTTAGAAATCATATCAGATCAACTTTTCTAATAGAACCATTATCTTGCATCATCCATTCATAACTGTAATAGTTCTAGATTGGAAAACATAATAGCATTCATAAATGGTAAAACATTACATCATAGATCCATATTTCCAATTCACTTAGCATTCATCATCAGGTTTGCAGGAACAGAAAGATAGAAAAAGACAAAATAAGACAACGATGATTCAAATAAACATCCATCTTATCATATCACTTCTACCCAATCAAGAATAGATCAAAACAGATAACAATTCATCTTAGACAGATAACAACTTGTTCCTTCTCTCTCCCTCTCTATGTCTCCATCTTCATATCCAATGGTATTTTAATTCACAATTCTTCTTTCTATACATAGGATGGAGCCTTTACATTGATGGTCCACTTATAAATAAATCCTAACTTATTTAATTGACTAATGAACAATATCCAAAAAAAATGGTCAACAAGAAAAAAAAGTGATAGAAAATAATCAAAAGTAGTCTATCTTCCGCCTATAGCGCTATCTTCGTCTTGCACGATTTTTTTCTGAGTTTGCGTAGCATCCGCAATGCTATGGAACTTACCCCAACCCATTTCTAACAGGTCCCGAACACAGTCTTGTGGCTCGTCCTTGAGCCATGCTAGGAAGACTTAGTGTACTCAGTAGGCTTGGATTGCAAAAATTGCTCCTAGAGAGTGGTGTGTTGATTGTCGGGAATATCTCAAGATGCACAATTTTCTGCAACTTCCTCCTTTGTGGTGAATCTCTACTGAACTTAGCACACCACTGCAATATCATATCTCATAGAATCTGTTTACACCTTTGACCA
Organism: Pseudotsuga menziesii; assembly: GCA_001517045.1. NCBI lineage: Eukaryota > Viridiplantae > Streptophyta > Pinopsida > Pinales > Pinaceae > Pseudotsuga > Pseudotsuga menziesii. Next base: position 113,133 of record LPNX010703386.1, on the reverse strand, counting down.
CAAATACAGGTTATTGGACTTCTTCGGGCCCATTGTCACTCTCTGGGTGGCTCACTGCTGCATGAGAACTATCTGTAGCTGTATGAAAAAATTTTGGGCTTTTGTACCCCCTTGGAAGCCATTCTCGTATCCACAACCTTGTCATTCCTTACATTCAGGTTCATCCTAGGCCGCCTAAAGTCAAGCCCGTTCCCTGTTCCTACAGACTTAGTTAAGTGGGGCAAGAACTCTAGCCCCTTCCAGATTCCTTATGTTAGAATAATCAACCCATATTTACCTACCTTAGACATTAATTAAATCATTTTTGTCTTATTACCTGGTCTCCTAGATTCCACTCTATGCTAGTTGCCTTCTACATGTCATAGAAGTCAACACTTGCTAAAACTAAGTCATGGAGTGCTTGGGAAACCTCTTGGAAACCATATTTAGCATGTCTGCTTTATTCTAGATCCTCCAAAGTGCATATCTACTTTTTCTGTAAAGCTTCTTTTTTTATTGAGCATTAAGGCAAAAGGAAAAGCTAGACTAGGTGTAGTTGACTTGTTTTTTTCCCACAACATCCTCCATCCTTTTATCCTAATAAAAGCATGTATGAGTTGTCTTTCCATCCCTTATTATCTTTCCTACTTGACTTTGCCAATTCGTGAGCATCCTAGTGGATTTGGAAATTGCTTTATGCACCTATGGGGGATTTGACTAGATTTAGTAAGCCTACTTTTTGACTATTTCAAATGGAATCCTTATGCATTTTGATCTCTCATGTAATTATATATTTCAGTAGCCTATTACTTCACAAGTTTGTCTATTGTACACTTATTCAATATAGATTAGTGTTATGCTCCAATTTCAGTCTCCTTTGATGTTAATTTTGCATGATTGATTAGCAATTTTGTGAGTGTAATTGTTCTATCACTTGGGTTAATTTTCCACATGGTATCAGAGCCTTTGTATATCGATTTATCTCCTTCCATATTGCTATTGCAGGTTCAACATCTTAACTGGGAGCATATTCTGCTGACTGAAGGGCACAGTTTCTGAGCTATGGACCAATCTCATAAGATCATCTTGATTCCATTTAATTTCTTTGAATGGAAAGATGATATGGAGATATTTTTGAGAGAGAAAGGTCTCTATAGGGTTACTATGGCAACTGAGGCAGAGCCTAATGAAGCTGCAGAGAAAATCAAATGGCACAATAGGAGGGATGAGGCCTATGGTCTTTTGTGTCTGAGAATTTCAAGAGACCTCCTCTTCCATCTTGATGGATTGAAATCACCTAATGAAGTGTGGGAGAAGCTTGTAGATATTTTTGGTAATACAAATGAGATGATACGACATCAAATCGAGTATGAGTTGATCTCCTTGAGTCCCAGTAGCTTCGAATCCTTGCAACTCTATTTTTCCAAGTTTAAAGCCCTTGTTTTGCAGCTAAAACAATGTGGAATTGAAAAGAAGGAAGAGAAACTAGTTTTGGCCATAATATTGAAGCTTACCCCTCAGTATTCAATGTTTGTTTTGACCTTCCATGCCACCAAGTTGAAAGCTTGAGCCTGGAAGATGCCTAAGCTTGCAGAGTTCATGGAATCCCTCACACAGGAACAAGATAAGTTGGTGATGATGGGAACCATCAAACCTTCCAAATACCAAGCTTTGGTTGCTAGATATTCAAGGGTGGATTCAAAAAGCAATAAAAAAGATAAAAATCCAGCTGAGAAAAAGAGAGACAAGAGAAAGTCTCAAGAGGAGCCCCAAGGCTCCAAGAAGAACTTCCAGAAGAAAAAGAACAAAGGAGAAAAGAGCAAGTGTGCATATTGGAGTAAGGGCTATCATCCTAAAAGCTCTTGTATGAAGAAGAAAATTGACATGTTGACCCAAATCCCGAAGAAGAATAACATCTCCCTTCCTGATTGCTAAAAGAAGAGGGAAGGAGGATCAAATTCAGAGGACAGAGAGAGAGTACATGCTTTGGTTGTTGGCACATCAAAATCACTTAGCTTCATCATAGAATCTGGAGCTTCTAGACATATGGTTTCGAAAAAAGAGGCATTATCCTCTCTTGACACGTCGAAAGGTCCAGCAATAGTTTTGGGAGATGACTCTCTCACTGACAGTTTGGGGAAAGGAAGGATTTATCTTGAGCATGGTAAGTTCAAAAATGTGTTGTATGTTCCAGGTCTTGCCTCTAATCTCTTGTCAGTGTATCAGATGACTCACACAGGGTCTCCAAAGAAGGTCATATTCTCCCTTGATGATGTTGAAATCACAGAGATTTCGAATGGTAAAGTCATAGAAAAAGGTGTCGTTGATCACACTTCGAAGGTATACACGTTTTCCCATTTTCTACCCTACTCAAACCCCTCTGCTCTTTTGATTCATGATAATGAGGAAAGAAATATTTGGCATGAAATATTTGGCCATCTTAACTACAAGTATCTTTATGATTTGAGTGAAAACGATATGGTCATAGGGTTACCAAATATCAAGTTTTCCAAGGGAGTCTGTTAAGGTTGTATCCTAGGAAAACACCTAGAGCACAGATTTGAGAGAGATAGTCATGAGAGAACCTCTGCACCTCTTGAGTTGACCCACAGTGACATTTCCGGTCCATTTCCTCATATGGCAATGATTCAATCCAAATATGCACTAACCTTCATATATTACTTTTCCAGGTATTGTTGGGTTCACTTCCTAAAGCATAAGTCTGAAGTTTTTGACCTCTTCAAAGTCTTTAAAGCCTTGGTTGAAAACCAGTCTGGGAGGAAACTCAAGATCCTCAAATCTGACAATGGTGGTGATTATGTCAAGTTTGAGTTCATTTAGTATTGTAAATATGTAGGCATTCAGATGCAGCATTCGATCCGTTACACACCACAACAAAATGGTGTCGCTGAGAGAAAGAACAGGTCACTGAAGGAGATGGCAACTTTCATGATGGAGGCTAAGAATTTGCCACCAAATTTTTGGGCTGAAGCTATAAAATGTGCATCCTACATCTAGAATAGGGTGCCTCATAAGAATATTGATGGTGTGAATCCTTTAGAATCTTGGAGTGGGCACAAGCCAGATGTGACCCATTTCAGGATTTTTGGCTCAAAGCCTTGGGCTAGAATTCCAATTGAAAAGAGAAAGGATTTGCAGCCCCAAAGAAAAGAGTGCCTATTTGATGGGTATTTTGAAGATTCAAAAGGTTACAAACTGATAAACTTGAGCACTAAGAAATACTTTATTGAAAGAAGTGTTCAGTTCCAAGAAGAGCCTTTAGTAGCAGTTGAAGTTGGAGAGTCTTCTTCACCACCAGATCCATTGATTGTAAGTGGAGAGACTAATTAGTTTTCTGATTCAGATATGTCTGATAATTATGATTTTATTGCATATCTTGATATTCCTACAAGACCAAAATGGGCAGCAAACACCATTCATGTAGCTAGGGAACTAGCTGGAAATCATAGTGACACTAGGAGGACTAGATCTCAGTTTGAGAGTGCCTTGTGTATGAAAGATCCCCTATTTGATGAGAATTTCCATCTAATGGTTGAATCAGATCCATAGACATATGAATATGCAGCACATGATCCAAGATGGAAAACAACCATGAAAGAAGAATTCAGCTCGCTCCAGAAGAACAAAACTTGGGAACTAGTTGATTTTCCCCTAGGGAGGAAGCTGGTTCAATGTAAGTGGATTTTCAAGAATAAGTTTGCTGCTGATGGTTCACCTTTGAAATATAAGGCAATATTGGTAGCCAAGTTCTACTCACAAGTACATGGTATTTACTACAATGAAACCTTTGCAGCAGTGACAAAGATGGACTCCATAAGGCTAGATTTAGCTATTGCAGCTTCGAAGCAGTGGGAGGTACATCACATGGATGTGAAGTGTGCTTTCCTAAATGGAGATCTCACTAAAAATATTTACATGCAGAAACCTGGGGGGTTTTTTTCTAATCCATCTTTTGTGTGCAGGTTAAATAAATCATTGTATGGGCTCAAGCAAGCCCCCAGGGCTTGGTATGCCAAGATTGATGGATTTATACTATCATTGACTTTTGTTTGATGCAAGTATGATCCTAATGTTTATTTGAAGCTGATTCATGGTTCTTTGATGATTATTTTCTTCTATGTGGATGACCTTCTGATTACAGGAAGTTCAAAGAAAGATATTGCCTCTTTGAAGGATGCAATGAACCATGCATTTTCTATGATAGATTTGGGATTGTTGAGCCAATTTTGGGGTCTCAAAATTGCTCAATACCAACATGGAATCAAAGCACATCAGTCCAAGTATGCCTTAGATTTGATGAACAAGTTCAACATGAAATATTGCAAGCCAAGCAAGACTCCTTTCCTTTCAGGAGTTAAGCTTGAAGAAGCATGTTCTTCTCCTATGGTAAATAATACACTGTATAGGTAGTTGATTGGGTGTTTTCTTTATCTTACACACACTTGAAATGATCTATATTATGCAGTTAGTGTGGCTTCAAGATACATGGATCAACCTCATGAGATCCATTGGAGAGCAGCCAAAAGGATCCTTAACTTTGTTCAAGGAACAAGAACTCATGGGATCTTCTACAAAGCTAAATCTGATCTTGATTTGATTGGGTTTACTGACAGTGATTGGGAAGGTGACAACACAGATCGAAATTAAACATCAGGATATGTGTTCATGCTTGTAGAAGGACCAATCAGCTGGTCAATAAAGAAGAAGAGTGCCATAGCAATCTCATCTACAGAAGCAGAGTATAGAGGAGTTGTAAATGTAGCAACTCAATGTTTGCGGTTATAGGGAATACTTGGAGAATGTGGCTTCGAATCATAGTTTTCAACTATTATCTACTATGATAATTAGAGAACCATTCAAATATGCAATGATCCAGTTCAGAGACAGTGAACCAAACACATTGAGATTCATATACACTACATCAGACAGCTTGTGCATGATGGCACCATTCATCTACTCTTTTGTTCATCTTCAGAACAAGTAGTAGACATCTTCCCCAAATTTTTTTGTGAAAAGATATTCAGCAATCTCAAATCACTACTGGGGATTTCTGATCATGCTGTGAAGGATGATTGATGAAAATATTTTCAAATTTTGTTTTACTATCCATGTTTAAGGGAGGATTTTCCCATTGGGTTTTTGCCTCTTTCATTGGTTGTATGGACAAGCAGTATGTAAAGGGTGACTAAGCCTTGTTGCTAGGCCCTGTAGTTTTCTAATATTTACTCATAAAGTCAGGATTAAGGGGGGTTTTAGAATAATCAACCCATAGTTACCTACCTTAGACATTAATTAAATCATTTTTGTCTTATTACCTAGTCTCCTAGATTCCACTCTATGCAAGTTGCCTTCTACATGTCATAGAAGTCAACACTTTCTAAAAATGAGTCATGGAGCACTTGGGAAACCTCCCAGAAACCATATTTAGCATGTCTTCTTTATTCCAGATCCTCCAAAGTGCATATCTGCTTTTTCTGTAAAGCTGCCTATTTTATCGAGAATTAAGGCAAAAGGAAAAGCTAGACTAGGTGTAGTTGACTTGTTTTTTTCCCACATCATCATCCATCCTTCTCTCCTAATAAAATCATGTATGAGTTTTCTTTAAATCCCTTATTATCTTGCCTACTTTACTTTTCCAATTCGTGAGCATCCTAGTGGATTTGGAAACTACTTTATTCACCTATGGGGGATTTGACTAGATTTAGTAACCCTACATTTTTACTATTTCGAATGGAATCCTTATGAATTCAAATCTCTCATGTAATTATATATTGCAGCAGCCCATTACTTCACAAGGTTGGATATTGTACACTTATTCAATATAGATTATTGCTATGCTTCAATTTCAGTCTCCTTTGATGTTAATTTTGCATGTTTGATTAGCGATTTTGTGAGTGTAATTGTTCTATCACTTGGGTTCAATTTCCACACCTTGTGAGTTTCTTGTTTTTTATCTCAGACCGACTAGGAGAAATATAACCAAGGATGACCTTTCTAGGAACTTTCGTGTTAGACGATCTAGCCCGCATACTTGCAACTTCTTCTTCAATTGCCAATGACGAAGGATTCTTACTCCAAATATCCCCTATATTGAGGGTGCACTGCATATTTTCTCCAGTTTCCACTGCTTTATGCAGCAAAGATTCCTAACTCTATAAATTCAGACAGTGTAGCTTCACCCCATGGTGTCCTCTCAGCGGCTGACCATCTGCTTATAACACCTGCCTCACTTCAGATATTATCATTGTCATATCGGGTCCATCATTAGGACTAAATCCTGCATTAATGAACCGATTACACCGCTGATTCTGCCAACATCCTACTTGGATTTTCTATCATTAGACGTTATTTCAAAAAGTGTCGTCATTCACTTGTCTTAATGGTTGTCATCGAGTACTGATGTGACGTACGATCACCGTATTATGGTTGGTGGGATCTTTCATCTAAAGGGTGCTACCGATTCTTCCTTTTATTCAACCTCTCCTTTTTTCGTAGTCACTTCCTCTGGTGCAACAATTTCCTTGTGCATAACCACTTTCTCAGGAACATTCACTCTCTTCCATGTAGCTACTTCTCTCTCAGTGCAGCCCCTCTTTTCCATGCAACTACTAGTTTCTCAGTGCAGCCCCTCTCTTCAATGCAACTATTGTTCTCTTGGAGCGTCCCCCCTCTTCCATGCAACTATTGTTCTCTCAATGCAGCCCCTCTCCTCCATACAACTACTATTTTCTCGGCACAACCCCTCTCTTCCATGTAACTAGTGTTCTCTCGGTGCAACCCCTCTCCTCCATGCAACTACTATTTTCTCAATAAATCCCCTCTCCTCCATGCAACTACTATTTTCTCAGTGCAGCCCCTCTCTTCCATGCAACTACTGTTCTCTCGGTGTAGCCCCTCTCCTCCATGCAACTACTATTTTCTTGGTTCAACCCCTCTCTTCCATGCAACTACTATTCTCTCAGTGCAACCCCTCTCCTCCATGCAACTAATATTTTCTCAACGCAACCCATCTCCTCCATGAAACTACTATTTTTTCAACACAACCCCTCTCTTCCATGCAACTACTATTCTCTTGGTGCAACCCGTTTCATCCATGAAACTACTATTTTCTTGATGCATCCCCTCTCTCTTATCACAATCACGTCATCTTTCTCTCTATCCTTTTCCTTATTTGCATGACAACTCAAACAATGCGCGCCACTGTCAGGTTAATTATATTAACTATTTTTTATCTAGTGCTGAATTTTACTATGTCACAACCCTATAGATGTTACGGAAGATCATTCTAACTATGCTAATGACTCCTATTATTGTGGAATCCCTTCCTTCTGGTGCACCCTTCCTCTTTCTGTCTACCCTACCTATATTTTCTTTCTCTCTCTCTCTCTCTATTTTTTTTTCCATTTCGCAATGCCTTAGGCATTGTGCGGTTCTTTCTTTGTCTAATAAGGATTCAAGTGGCTGCCATTCATAAGCTTTGGCAGTATTGCCCCATCTAATTGCTGCAATTGAACTACACCCCGAGAGGTAATAGAATTAACAAGATATGGACCTAACTAGTGCATCTATAACTTACCTAGATGCTTCAAGAACTTGTTGTCATATAACAACACCAAATCTCCTTGCTAAAACTATTTGTTTTTTATATGGCGATCATGCCAAGCCTTCTGTCAATCCTTTTCAATGCGTTGATTAAATAATGTGATGAAACAATCTTATTCAAGCTGCATCAACTATGTTGCATTCTCTTCTAAGGATGCATCATAATCCATGTCGGTTGCTCCTACAATGCATAGACTGGGGACGATGTATTCCATAGGCATGGCTTCCTCTTTCCCATACACCAATTTAAACAGTGTTTTCCCCGTCAATATCTTGTAGGTGGTGTGATACTCCCATAGCACATCTAGAAAGTTCAAATCCCAGTCATCTTGGCTGGCATTACATACCTTTGTAAATGCATGCTCCAAGATTTTATTGAATGCTTCTACAGTCTTGTTTTCCTGTGGATGATATGGTGTACTTTTCTTGTGCCGTATCTATAGTTCCTCTGTTAGTGCTCTTACTATGCGATTGATAAAATGGCTTCCTTGGTAACTCATCAATACTTTGGGACATCCAAACCACGTCACAATGTTATCAAATATAAATTTTACAGCTGTTGCAGTAGTGCAGTCCACAACCGAGGCAACCTCCACCCATCTTGTCAAGTAGTATATTGCTGTGATTATGTACCGCACACTAGTTCTTTTTCTAAGTGGGTTGATTGGACCCAAAAAATCCACAGCCTATTTATAAAAAGGTGGAAAAGTCACCTGTGGCACTAGCGACATCTTATCTCGCCGCGATGATTTACCAGTGCGTTGAAATACATCGCATCTTCAAGCATAATTTGTCACATCATTGTGGATAGTAGGCCACCAAAGACCTACACAAAGCACCTTCCTTGATGTTGCACGACCCTCGTAGTGCTCCCTAGTGACTCTTGCTTGTGCTTCCACTAAGATCTACCCTTATTCATGTGGTAGGACACATCACCACAAAATTTCATCTGGTCCCATCTTATATAGGTGTTCGGCAATCAACTGATAATCAGAAGCTTTAACCACCAACTTATTTTTTTGAGTTGTGGAAATTTCTTCTGGTGTGATTCCTGTCACCAAAAATTGGATTATTCGGGTGTAATGGTCATCTTCCATGTCAAATTGAAATAACTGCACATTGGGTAGTCCATGTTAAATTTTAGTAGGCTCTTAACCTTTTTAAATTCTGGATAAATGATCGAGGCCAACATTCATGCAACTCGGCTTTACAATTATTTCAAAATCAAACTCCTGAAAGAGAAGTAACCAACGACATATATTCCCCCCCCAACATAGGATTATTGACCAGGTACTTCAAATCAGAGTGGTCAATAAACATATTGAAGTGGCCACCTAAAAGGTAATGCCTGAATTTTTGTAGCACATAGACCATTTGCAGACCTTCATGCTCTATGGTTGTGTAATTCCTCTCGATGAATTCCAACTTTTGACTAGAAAAAGCAATGGGGTGATCCAAATCTCCTTCTCCTAGTTGCGTGAGAACTACTCCTAGCGTAATAGAAGATGCATCAACATGCATGTGGAATTCTTTGTTCTAATATGGGAATACAAGTATTGGTGCTGAATCCATCTTGTCCTTCAACATGTCAAATCTACTTTGACATTCTGGGCTCCATATAAAGACAACATCCTTCTTCAGTAGTTTCTCCATCAGGGCAGTGATTGTAGCATATCCTTTAATCAATTTGTGATAGTATCCAGTTTTCCCCAGTGTCACCTTGAGCATTTTTACTTTGGCCGGTGGTGGAAATCTCAAAATGAGTGCTATATTTGCAGGATCAAGTAGTAATCCTTTCGTACACACAATTTGACCCCATAGTATCCTAAATGGTGCACAAAAAATGTACTTCTTGGAGTTCAGCACAATCTGATGTTGTTGACACCTCTCCAACATCAGTTGAAGGTTTTCCAAATGATCCTTGATTAGGCCATACACTATCCAATCATCCATATACACCTCTAGGAACTTCTGAATGAAATATTGGAATGCTACGACGACCACTCGGGAAATGATTGCGAGAAAATTGTTCAACCCAAAAGGCATCACTGTGTATTGAAAGCAGGCCCATGCAGTGAAAAATGTGGTTTTATGTTGATCCTCTTTGGCGATTATGATCTGGTGATAACCAAAGAATCCATTTGTGAAAGAGTACATTTCTTGACCACCTTCTCCTTCAAGTACTTTGTTAGTGAACGGGGTCGGAAATGGGTCATGCATACATGCATAATTCAATTTTCTTAAGTCAAAACAGATCCAAACTTCATCTATTTTCCATTCTTGGACCACCATGGGAATTATGCATTCTGATTCTTCTACCGGCTCAATGATTTCAGAATCCAACATCCGGTCAAGTTCAGTCTTGACTCTTTCTTTGTATCATGGATTCAGGTGATATGGCCTCTATCATACTGGTTTCACATATGGTTTTAGAGGGATCTTCATCTCTCCTAGATCACCCAGTATCCCCTTCATTTCTGAGAACTTTGTTGGAAAGAGATCTTGAAATTCATGTAGTAGGTCTGTAATTTTTTCCATGGTCTTCTCATCCCAATAGTCCCCAACATTTGGAAATTTTGGGTTTTCTTCTGTCCCAATCTTGACCTTTCTGATCTTCAACGGCTAACTCATGGGATCATTTGGTACATATGGTGCTACAAAATCCCTACTTCCTTCTATCTCAGGGATATTGATATTCCATAGCTCATCATCATCTTCAGGTTCTCCAGACATGTTATAGAATTCCATTATCAACTGCATGTGGCACTGCGCATGTGGATCCATAGGGTATGCGATAGGTACAACTTTTAGAACCATGTCCTGAATAATCTAAAGTGCATTGTTAACATCAGGGTTAGTGTATACAAAATGGAAGGTCTGCACAAAGCAAACTGTCAGCTCCTCCCAAGTGTTTATGTCCCTTCATAGCTCTGCTGATACATACCATGATCTTGGCATTTCATCCAGGGTGTGAATAAATGCACGAATCCATTCATCCTTTGGTCGCGTTTCCCATAATGTTTGGCATTCCATCAAATGACCACTAGGGTCATTCCATCCATCATACCTCCCAGCATGGTATTCCTCTGCATTGCCAAAGTGAACTATCATCAAGCGTTGACATTGGGCCCATCCAATAATTGTCTTTTTGTGAGTTTCCCACAAGCATTCTGGAGTAGCCTTCAGTGCTTCCTCCAGTTTTGGTAATCACTATGGTTCTGAGACATTTTCTTCAAATTCCATTAAGAACACATAAATTTTAGGCAGTTCTTCATAAACTGGTAATTCCGCATTCTCAGTTGCAACATGAAGCAATGACTACATGATTAATCCACACTTTTTAAAGGACACCTCATGCATTTTGGTTTTTCCAATTTTTCGGCACATCGTCAGAATCAGAAGACATAGAACTAGCACTTTGCCAACCAAGTTCTCTGTCAGCCGTGGGGTGAACATAATATTCATATATATTGTAGGCATGATCTCACCCCCTAAAAAATTCATCTTTTATTGGTTCAATGTATCACCATCCTTCATCAGGATCCATAGGTGCGATGACCCAAATATCTTGGTTCTTGAAAGTCATCATCTGCTTTTGAAGTTAATGACTTCCATGCTATCATTGGCCCACACAACCCCTAGAAGTGTAGGGTAGGATCCTTCACCATTAACAACTTCAATTACATCGAAATCATCACGAGTCCTCATACCTTGAACATCTACGAACAGGTTAGATACCCGTCCAATTGGTTGCACCTTTTCCTGATTGGATAATCGTAGCTGCACAGGGGACCATCCCAATGTCAGCTGCCCCATCTTTTCCCATGTCTTCTTTGTTAAGATATTTACATTTGAACCTAGATCCAAAATGACCCATTCGACTTCACAGTCTCCAATCTAAATATTCATACGCATCTCTTTTCCTTTCTTTTTATTATGTAGAGAGTTCATCGCAGACTCCTTACCCAGGTGGCGCAACAAATTTTCAATCTCATCCAAAGTGCATAGGTCCCTTGCTAGTGATAAAAACATCTCAAAGAAGTTATTCAAGGTACCATGTTGCTGCGATGGTCCTGCCTCTAGTGTAGAATCAAAAGTAGGAGGAATTTCATAGACAAGTGACTTACTAAGATTTCTTTCGATCGCATCCCATGCTTCAAAAAATGTCTCCTTTTCAGTTGTGATATCGAACGGTGCCTTATTCTATCTAGCGAGTTGAATTTGTGGATGGGGTCCATCCTCTCCTTTTGTGGCTCCTATGTGGGTGACAACAACAATGTCAACATCCGCTATTATGGGCTCTGCTCAGATTGTCACTACCATCAGCCCTTGATTCAGGTTCATTGGGGGATTATGAGTCATCAACACCTTTTGGTTCAATGGGGGGTTCATCAGTTAGTTCATAGTCTAATTCTAGATTGGAACTTGATTCTGGGTTGGCAACTGGTTCTGGTTTTGTAGTTGATTCTGAGTCTGGACCTGTTTTGGGCTCAGCAACAGAGGAATGTCCCTAGCCTACCATCTTACAGTTAGTTGTGGGAATATTTTGATAGTATGATCGATCATTGTGCAATATGAAAATTGTAAGTGTGGGAAATATCTCTAATAGTGCCCAAATACCCCAAAATTGTAGCACTGGACTGATCCATGGCCTCATCCTCCTCCTCATCCAAAGCCTCCTCCTCTTCCTCTGAATCCTCCTCGTTGCTAGTACTATGGCTGAGCCATATATTGCAGCATGGGATTTGGCTACTGCAGAACAGACTGTGTGGCTTAAACATATTGTGGCTATAGCTGAGGCATCATCATTTGATTTTACTACTGCTACGATGCAAATTGCGGCTGTGGTGAGAACTATGGCCACGGTTACGAGGGTGTAAATTGCATCTGCGGCGGCAGTGTATACAGTGGTCAAGCATTTACCATCTAAGGCCATGTCTACAGCTACTATATGGTGCAAGGATCTTCTCCCTTCATAAAGTATGAATCATATGTTCTCTCTTGTAGCAGATCATATGCTCGACAGTCTTTGTCTTCATGTCCCACCGATTTATAAAAAGAACAATATAGATTGGTTGGTTTTGACACCATTGTTTGCATGTAACTACACTCTTCATGTCACTGCCCATAAAATTGACATATATGACACCATGGTACACTACCACAACTTAATGGGTTTGGAGCTCCTGAAACTAGATAATTTCAGAAATTGGGGAAGTTATCCTTGGTCTGCCTGTCTGCATGGAACCGAGTGCACCAGAGATCGTTTCAATCTTCCTTCTCCTTCTTGATGTATTATAGCTGAAGTGTTAGATTTTCTAGCTACACCTGGATTTGATTCATGCCAACTGCACTCTCTCTAAGAGGTGAAGCTTCCAAATTCATCACAATCTCCAGAGCCTCACTCTGTTTTGTGATCTACTACTGCATTAGTGGTTGTTGAATATGAGGTACAAAGGTTGGGTTAAACTACTCTTTATGTTTAACATCTCTCATCTTAAAGCTTACACATGCCATCGATGTCTTGAATATCAGGTCGAAGTCCCAAACAATCTCAATGGGAAACTACTTAATCCTTCCAACTCATTAATGTATTGAGCCTCAGACTTAGGCTTCCGGAATTCTTCGATCAGTCCCTACTAAAATTTATCCAATGTTTTTTAGGTGCTTCCATAGGAACTTGAATGAATTTCATGAACCAATATAGTGCACGACCCCACAGGGTAGTCTCCCATTGACCTTTCTTGACATCATCATCGATGGTTTTTCGAACTGTCCACACTACCTCATAGAGGAACCATTACTGCTCAGTATCATCAGTCCCATTCCCATGAAACAAAGGCAATTTAGTATCATCTCCCTCCATCCTCATCCTTATTCCTACCGATGCCGATCTACTACTAGAATTCTGTTGAAATGTTGGGCAAGCTGACATAGAATTTGTGTTTCTCCCTGAGTTTGTAGTGGTGTGCGGAGGTGTGGAAACATTGCCGCTAGGGTTTGATCTTGTCGTTTTCCTAGGCGTAGTGTAGGTCTGGTCATCCTCTTCATCACTGTAGGGTCTCTTTGTCTCATGTGGTTGTCCTTCGTGGTTTTGCATTTCAATCGCAACAGGACCTTTCCTTGTCCTCTGCTTCTTCTCCTGTCAAAAACTTGCTCCTCCCCTTGTACAACCACTTTCTTCCTCAACTTCCCTCACAATCTCATCGAAACTTACACCCATATACCCGTTATCTTCCCATTCGTCTCCCCCCTTTAGTCGTAGTATCCACCACCTCCACACACCAGAGTTTGACTACTCTAGGTGCATCTTCAGTATGCCCTTTTCATAGAAAACCATTTTAATTGACAGCTATAGAGATAATAAGAACATACCTCTGGGCCCATTGAAAAATTTTCTTTCTGCTTCGCTGTAAGACTTAGTAGTGTCATCTGTGAACTCTGTAATGTATCATTTTAGGATACTATCCAGCCAAACCTCAACAACTTGTGACACTCTATTGTCAGTTTATTGCAGATCCTGGATCAATTAAGGGGTCAAAGATGTTGGTTTTTCTCCTTTGAAATTTGTCTTCTTGTATGTAAACTGCGCCAACCACTTGTACAATATAATGGGAAAATCATAGAAGAAATACTTGTGAGGACCATTATGTATGTAGTTCACCAACCACTTGCCTGTGGTCAATCCCAGGTTCTGATTTTCTGCTTCAGTGAATTCTCACAGCTTTTGGTCAAACCAATATTGGATTTCTAGTTGCATCGGGTGACATCCCCTCCTCTCAGTCACAACAAGGTCCCAGCAGCATAACCAATTGTTGTATCAACCCTCAACCAACAAAACCCAGTCAATAGGGGTCCCTCTCTGTTGACACTTGACTCACGACAATCTCCCTTAGCATCAACCAAGACAGGATTTACCCTCTCCAGCAACACCCACAGAGAGGATGAGGCCTCACCTGAGATGTTCGAGGGAGGGTTGGTGAAACCAAGTTTCTGTGGTATAGAATAGGGTTAGGGAATCGAAGGTTCATTGAATTAGCAACCAGATTATATCAACTTTTCCAACAGAACCATTATTTTGCATCATTCATTCATAACTGTAACATATCTAGATCGAAAAACATGATAGCATTCATAAATGGTAAAACATTGCATCATAGATCCATATTTCAGATTCGCTTACCATTCATCATCAGGTTTGTAGGAAAAGAAAGATAGAAAAAGATAAAATAAGACAATGATGATTCAGATCAACATCCATCTTATCATATTACTTATGCCCAATCAACCACAGATCAAAATAGACAACAATTCATCTCAAACAGATAACAACTTGTTCCTTCTCTCTCCCTCTCTATGTCTCTCTCTTCATATCCAATGGTATTTTCATTCACAATTCTTCTTTCTATATATAAGCTTGCGCCTTTACATTCATGGTCCACTTCTAACTAACTACTAACTGATTTATCTAACTAATGACCAATATCCACAAAAAATTGTCAACAAGTAATAAAAGTGACACAAAATAATCAAAAGTAGTCTATCTTCCGCTTATCGCACTATCTTCATATTGAGAAATGTCTTTTGAGCTTGCGCAACATCCACGATGCTGTGAAAATTACCCCAACTCCTTTCCAACACTGCTTGGTTCTTCTCCTGACTCTATCCTTAACAGATGATCTAGTCTTGTGCTCAACCTCCCTATTTTCACAATGATATTGAAATCAAATTCCTGAAATAGTAGCAGCCATCGAAAAAATCCCCCCCCCCCAACACAGGATTTTTGACCAGGTACTTTAATGTTGAATGATTTGTAAACATTTTGAAATGTCCTCCTAATAGTTAGTGGTAGAATTTTTGTAATGCATACACCATCACCAATCCTTCTCTCTCTGTTGTTGTGTAGTTTCTCTCTGCAGTTGACAGTTTGCAACTCACAAATGCAATCAGGTGGTTGATTTCTACTTCTCCTGGTTGTGCCAAGAGTACCCCTAATGTGACTAATGAAGACTCAACATGATCTTGGAACTCCTTCATCCAATTTGGAAATATCAATATTGGTGTTGCAACCATATTTTTCTTTAGAGTATCAAGGTTTCTTTACCAGTCGTCATTCCAATCGAACTTCACATATTTATTCAATAGATTATCCATTGCCATAGTGATTGCTATGTATCCTCTTATGAACTTTTGGTAGTACCTTGTATGGTCCATTGTCACCCTTAACTATTTTACTGTTGTAGGTGTCGGTAAGTCGACAATTACTGCAATCTTGGTAGGATCGACCAACATGCTGGCCTTACATACAATATGTCCCAGAAAAGTCCCAAATGGAGCACAGAATACACACTTATTTAGATTGAATGAAATCTAGTGTGGTTGACATATTTCTAGAATCAATTGAATATTCGCAGTATGGTATTTTACCAGGCCATAGACGGTCCAATCGCCCATGTAGAATGCAATGAATGTATGAATGAAGTCCTTAAACACAACAAAAACTATCCTTGAAAACATTACATGTGATTTTTTTAGAACAAACGAAATAATCATGTACTGAAAACATCCCCACTCTATTACAAAAGTGGTTTTGTGTCTATCCTCCTTCACAATCCTAATCTGGTGATATCCTGAAAAGCCATATGTAAACTAATATATTTCTTGTCTCCCAACTCCTTCTAATACTTCATTAGTAAATGGTGTTAGAAATGGATGATGGACGCTTGCGTTATTCAAATTCCTTAGATCAACATAGATCTGGATTTCCCCCATATTATCATCTTGCATCACCATCAGGATGATCCATTCAGACTCTTTGTCTGGTTCGATAATGTCGACTTTTATCAATCACTCTAATTATACTTTGACGTGTTATTTGTACCTTGGATTCAACTTGTATGGTCGTTGATTAACTTATTTCCCATCAGGTTTGAGTGGAATCTTCATTTCACCCAAATCACCAGAACTACCTTTCATATCGAGAAACTTAGTTAGAAACAAGTCTTGGAACTCACATTGAAAATCAATGAATTTACCCATTTCCAAATCATCCAATGTTATCAAACTTTGGGTCCTCTATTTTCCCAATATTAACCTTCTTCCATTGTAGTAGTTGCTTGAATTTTTCACCTGACGCTTCCAATGATGTGCTGTCATGGCTTCCCTCTGATTCTAGAGTATCGACAACTCTTAGATCATCTTCATTAACATGTTCTCCTAATACATTGTAACATGTCATCATCATCTATGGTGTTATCGTCCTCTGTGGTTCCGTTGGTAACTCAACCAAAAATATATCCAATACTTTGTCATGAATGTATTGTAGTGATCTATGAATGGATGTATTGTTACTCACTATGGAAATTAAGCCCAAGTTGTAGATCAATTACACTCACAAAATTACTAGTCTAGCATGAAAAATTCAACAAAAAGGAGACTGAATATGGAGCATAACACAAAATTATATTGAATAAGTGTACATAATCCAAACTCATAAATTAATATTCTTTCCAAATATATAATTACATCAGAGATTCAAAATAATAATTATTCTATTCAAATTGGACAAAAAACAACCTTACTAAACTAGTCAAAATCCCCCACAGGTGCATAAATCACTTTCCTAATCTATAAATATGCTCACGAATTGTATGAGTGAGATGTAACAGCTGATAAGTGATGGAAATATATCATAACCATGATTTTTGATGGAGAAAAATAAGGAGGATGAGCTGGGAAAAAAACAAGGCAGTTGCTCCAAGACTAGCTTTTCCCTTTTTCCTTAAAACTGCTAAGAAGAAAGGCAGCTTTCAGAAAAAGAAGAACTATGATTCTGATATTATGGAATTACTGCATAGTTTTCATAATATTTTCTAGGATTTTCTAAAGCACTCCTTAATCTAGTTTTATCATTTGTTGAGTTCTAGGTGCAAGTGGATGCCAACTAGCATAATAAGGAATATAGGAATAGGACAAAATTGAAAAATTAATGTCTCATAAGTGTAACGATGGGTTTTATTACTCTAACACCCCCCCTTAAGCCTAAATTTATGTAAAATATCAAAAACATATATCATATTATAGGGACTAGCAGCAAGGCTTAGTCACCCTTTACATATTGCTTGTCCATAGAACCAAGGAAAGAGGCAAAAACCCAAGGGTAAAATCCTCGCTTAAACATGGCATAAAAAAAAAAATTGGAAATATTTTCATCAATAATTCTTCACCACATGATCAACAATCCCCAATATTGATTTTATATTACTGAAGGTATTATCATAAAACACCTTAGTGAATATGTCTACTACTTGCTTTGAAGATGCGCAGTAGAGCAAAGCAATGGTACCATCATGCACAAACTCCTTGATATAGTGCATATGGATCTCGATGTGTTTTATTCATTATCTTTGAACTAGATTAGTAGATATTCGAATGGTGCTTTGATTGTCACAATATATGACAGTGGAATTATCTGATTCGATCCCACATTCTCCAAGTATTCCTTGCAACCATAAACATTGAGTAGCTGCATTCACAACTCCTCTATACTCTCTCTATGTAGATGAGAGTGCAATGGAACTTTGATTCTTACTTAACCAACTGATTGTTCCATCTTCAAGCATGAACACAAATACTAAAGTAGACTTTCAATCTATGTTGTCACCTGCTCAATCATTGTCAGTAAATCCAACTAGCTCTAAGTCAGATTTTGCTGCATAAAAAGTCCCATGAGTTCTTGTTCCTTGAAAAAATTTAAGAATTATTTTAGCTTCTTTCCAATGGATTTCATGAGGATGATCCATGTGTCTAGAAGCCACACTCAGTGCATAAACACTCAATCAACTTCATATATAGTGTATTATTTACCAAAGGAGAAAAACTTGCTTCTTCAAGCTTAACTCCAAAAAGGAATGGAGTCTTCCTTGGCTTGAAATCCTTCATATTGAACTTATTGAGAAGATATAAATCATACTTGGACTGATGATATTTTATTCCATGTGATCGATAAATTTCGAGACCCAAGAATTGACTCAACAATCCTAAATCTGTCATGGAAAAGGCATGGTTCAGTGCATCCTTCAAGGATGCAATATCTTTCTTTGAACTTTATGTTATCAATAGGTCATCCACATAGAAAACAATAATCATTAAATAACCATGTATCAGCTTCAAATATACATTTGGATCAGACTTGCATCGAACAAAGTTATGTGACAACAAAACACGATCAATCTTGGCATACTAATCCCAGGAGGCTTGCTTTATCCCATAGAATGATTTATTTAAAATGCACCCTAAAGATGGATTAGAAACAAAACATTCAGGTTTCTGCATATAAATCTCTTCATTCATATCTCCATGTATAAATGCACACTTCACATCCATGTGATGCACCTCCCATTGCCTTGAAGTTACAATGGTCAAATCTAGCCTTATGGAGTCCATCTTTGCCACTGGTGAAAAGGTTTCATTGTAATCAATACCTTGAACTTGTGAGTAGCCTTTAGCTACGAATATTTCCTTATATTTGAAATGTTAACCATCACCTACAAATTTTGTTTTATAAACCCACTTACACTTAACTATCTTTCTCCATAGGGGAAGATTGACTAGTTCCCATGTGTCATTCTTCTGGAGCGAGATGTAATCTTCCTTCATGGATGTTTTACATATTGGATCATATGATGCATATTCATATGTATGATGGTTTGATTCAATCATCAAATATAACTTCTCAACAAAGAATGGATCTTTCACAGAAAGGGCACTCTCAAATTGAGATCTAGTCCTCCTAGTGTCACTAGGATTCCTAGCTAGTTCCCCAGCTGCATGAATGATCCATGCTGACCATTTTGGTCTTGTAGGACTGTTAGGATATGAAATTAAATCATAATTATTAGACATATAAGAATCATAAAACTCATTAGTCTCTTCACTTACATTCAGTGGTTGTGGTAATGAATAAGACTCTCCAATTTCTGTTGCTGCTAAAGGCTCTTCTTCAAACTAAACACTCCTTTCGATGAAAGTTTTTGAGTGCTCAAGTTGATCATATTTTATTTTGGAATATTTAGAATACCCCAAAAATAGGCACTCTTGGATTTGGGGTTGCAAATCCTTCCTCTTTTCAGTTTGAATTCTAGCCTGAGCCTTTGAGCCAAAAATCCTAAAATGGGTCACATCGGGCTTGTGCCCACTCCAAGATTCGAAAGGAGTGATTTTGTAACACCTCAATTTTGACCCCATTTGCATTAAATGTATATGATTTATATATTGTAATGGATCATGGTGTGGAGCTATAGGAAAATGCCCCATCATTGATTGTCTTATTATGTTTCGGCGATGCCAATGGTATTTTGTGCTAACTAGGCACATTACAATGTTGGACACCATGTACATATGCAAAATTAATTAAAAGACCCACAGTCAACTATATCGATGCAACAAGAATGAAAATGGAATGGTCTCCTAAGGTTCAGGTGGGGGATGTCTAACCCTTGGAATCCATTGGGGAACATCCAAGTGTCAATTGTTAAACCCCTCTTTTGTCTTACTGACCTTTCCTTGTCTCATTCAACCATCAAATTAATAGGCTTGGACTTAGTTGGGGGCAATTACTACCCTGGGAAAAAATATGCATGGGCAGGGTCAGTATTGGCAGGATTGTAAACATTAGAGGAATTTTGGAGTCTAAAATGGGCCTCCTAAGGAAAATAATAAAATAATAGTTAAAATAATAAAATAATATTGATTAATTTTGGAGGAAGAAAGAAAAAAACTACTTTTTGTGTTCGTATTTTCGACATATCTCCCTGTGTTTTTACTCAAATTTCGATCGGGAGATCTCGTTAGATGCGGAATTTGATTCTGCATCCAACGAGTACCCACACTGCATACTTTTGACGGACCCCGCTACCCCAAAAACAAGAAATACCTGAAAAAATGTGATGATGACATCATCATCACGTTTTTTCAGGTATTTCTTGTTTTTGGGGTAGCGGGGTCCGTCAAAAGTATGCAGTGTGGGTACTCGTTGGATGCGGAATCAAATTCTGCATCCAACGAGATCTCCCGATCGAAATTTGAGTAAAAACACAATGAGATATGTCGAAAATACGAAGAAAAAAAGTAGTTTTTTTTAATGACAAATATGCCAATTCAACCATTATGGTTGACTTATTTTATTGAAATTCTATTGGTTCTTGAATTCCAACTCACAAAAACTTATTTTGGCACGTTTTCTTATAAGGCCCATTTTAGACCCCAAATTTCCTCTAATGTCCTTTCCCACACACTCACGCATACCCAAGGAATCATGGATCCGATCATTCCCGTCATCCTCATTCTACAGTCACACAGAAACTCGTTCTTTCTCAGGTGAATCCACCTTCATGTAGGTCATATTATTTCCCTGACGCAGCTGAGAGATCATTGTTGGTTTCCCCATGATTTTTGAGTTGTTGTGGGTTGTTGTTGAGTCCTTTTGGCCACGATAGGGCCAAGAATGACTCTAGAGTTGAATTTATCAGTCTAAGCTACGTATTACCCAATTTCCATTCTAGTTTTGCTTGGTGGCATTTCCTTTCAATCAAAGAGCTGTTGTTTTGTTGTGTGGGCATAGTGGTTGGTTTTTGGTCTATTTGGGAGTGGAAATGGAGCCTAAGTGTGCTTGATAAACCGAGTGTGAATAGGAGCCTCGCAGAAAAATATAGAGGGATGTCTTTCTTCTCTACACCCCCTGAATAGAACTGGAAGGGAAGTCATGGTCTGAGGGATTGCGTAGCAGAGAAGGGGATGATTCCTTGTTTTGTGTGTGTGTGGATGTCCTAGAAGTTAGGATAGCTCTGGTGCATGTGTCCTTATCTCTTCAGTGATCTGACTATCTTAGCAACCAGTGTTTCCAGCTCCTGATAGCCTGATAAACCCAAATTTGTTGGCTTGGCTATGTATTGTTGTGTAAATTTGGCCTAATAAACCCAACCGTGTTGTCTTGGCTGAGTTGTGTATCCTTAGCTACGTGTGAGCCTTCTATTTTCCCCTTACTCCTTGTGGAATCATGCCTATCTTGGGGGTGGTAGTTTTGCTGAGATATTGATGAGCACATTGGCCTATGGTTGGGTGGAATGTTGCATCGACATAGTTGGTTGCGAGAAATACTTCATATAAGAAAAGTATCTCTTGTTTATCTTGTCTCTGCAATTAAATTACTATGACCATGTAAAATTCCCGAATGTGAATATTATGTATTTACTGCTCTATTTATTGAATTATAAGTTGCATCTATGAATGTTTTATTTTACTGCATTTTATATCTCATGTTCATGGGGCTTAGTTTTCCCAGGTTAGTATGTTTGGTTGCGTCCTCCCCGCTGAGTTGAGGGGAGGGGACGTGATAGATTCCATCAAGTTTGTTGTGAGGCATGCTATTCTGGATATAGGATGCACATTTTATTGCTTCAGCCCAAAACTTTGGTGGCAAATTTTTAGACTCCATCATACAGGTTGTCATCTCCTTGAGTGATTTATTCTTCCTCTCAGCAACACCATTTTGTTGAGGTGTGTACAAAATAGAATGTTGCATCTGGATACCTACATATTCATAATAATGGATGAAATCAGAATTGAAATACTTACCATCATTATCAAATATGAGGATCTTGAGTTTACTCCCATACTGGTTCTCAACCAAGGCTCAAAAGACCTTGAAGAGGTAAAGAACTTCAGACTTATGTTTTAGGAAGTAAACCCAACAGTTTCTAGAAAAGTAATCTATGAAGGTCAACACATATTTGAATTGAATCATGGACATATGAGGGAATGGACATTAGAGGAAATTTGAGGTCTAAAATGGGCCTCCTAAGGAAAATAATAAAATAATATTTCTTACTTTTGGAGGAAGAAAGAAAAAAACTATTTTTGTGGTTCATATTTTCAACATATCTCCCTTCCTTTTTACTCAAATTTCAATCAGGAGGGATCATTGAATCGGGAATTAAATTTCACATCCAAAGAGTACCCACACTACATACATTTGATAGACCTTTCTGCACCAAAAATGAGAAATAAATTAAAAACATCATGATGACATCATCATTATGTTTTTTTAAGGTATTTCTTGTTTTTGGGGTAGTGGATTTTGTCCAAAGTATGCGGTGTGGGTAGTAGTTGGATGTGGAATTTAATTTTGCATCAAACGAACTCTCCTGATGGAAATTTGTGTAAAAATGAAGGGAGATATGTTGAAAATATAAACAAAAAAATAGTCTTTTTATGAGAAATATGTCAATTCAACCATTATGGTTGACTCATTTTCTTGAAATTCTATTGGTTCTTGAATTTCAACTCACAAGAATTTATTTTCGGCTCATGTTCTTATAAGGACCATTTTAAACCCCAAATTTCCTCTAATTTGAAAAATGTCACCGTGGATTAACTCAAGAGGTGAATAGGTTCTCTCATGACTGAGTCTCTCATACTTGTGCTCTGGGTGTTTTCCTAGGATGCAACCTTGGTAGAATTCCTTAGAAAAATTGATCTTTGGTAACCCTATGACCATGTATTTATCACATAAATATAAAAGATACTTGTAGTTAATATGGCCAAATTTCTCATGCCAAAGTTTTCTTGCTTCATTAGCATGTGTGAGAAGAGCAGAGATGTTTTATAAAGGTAGGAAATGGGAAAAATTGTATACCTTCAAACTGTGATCCACAACACCTCTTGCTATGACTCTACCATTCTAAATATCTAAGATTTCAACTTCATTAGGAGAAAAAAAAACCTTATTAGGAGACCCAGTGTGGGTCATCTGATACACTGACAAGATTTTAGCAGCAAGACCTGGGACATACAACACATCATTGAAATAACCATGGCCTATATCAGTAACAAAGTCATCTCCCAAAACAATTTTTGGACCTTTCAAATCACCAAGAGAGAAGAAAGTCTCCCTTGTCAAACCCATGTGTCTTGAAGCTCCAGAATCAATGATGAAGGTGGATGATATTGAAGTGCTGGAAACCAAGGCATGAGCTCTCTCCTTGTCATATGAATTTGATCCTCCTGCCCTCTTCTTTTTACATTCACGAAGGGATATGGTTTTCTTCTCTAGGATTTGAGTTAACATGTCAATTTTCTTCTTCATACAATATCTCTCAGGATGATATCCCTTACTGCAGTATGCGCACTTGCTCATTTCACCTTTTTTCTTCTTGTTCTGGAAGTTATTCTTGGAGCGTGAGGGATCCTCTTGAGACTTTGACTTGTCTCTATTTTGTTTAGGTCACTTCTTTGAATTGTATGTCTTCTTGCCTTTGGAATCCACCCTTAAATCTGCAGCAACGAAAGATTGATATTTGGAAGGTTTGATGGTGCCCATAATTACCAATTTATCTTGTTCCTGAGTGAGGGATTCCATGAAGTTAGCAAGATTAGGCATCTTCCAAGATCATGCTGTCAATTCGGTGGCATGGAAGGTCGAAACAAACAATAGGTAGTCAAGACCAAGATTATATAGTATGTTCAAGACTATTTTCTCTTCCTTCTTTTAGATTCCACACCATTTTAATTGCAGAACTAGGGCCTTAAACTTGGAAAAGTAGACTTACAAGGATTCAAAGATACTGGGACTCAATGATATCATCTCATTCTTGAGTTGATGTCCCCTCATTTCATTTGTATTTCCAAATAGACTCTCTAGCTTCTCCCAAGATTAATCTGGTGATGTCAATCCATCAAGGTGGAAGAGGAGGTCTCTTGAAATGCTCAAGCACAAAAGACCATAGGCCTCATCCCTCCTATTGTTCAATTTAGTTTTATCTATAGCTGCATTGGGCTCAACATCAGTTCCCATGGTAACCTTGAGATTCCTTTACTCCTCAAAAAAATCTCCATCTCAGCCTTCCATTCAAAATAATTGAATGTACTCAAGATGATCCTTTGAGATTGGTCCATATCTCAGCAGTTGTACCCTTCAACAAGCAGAATGCGCTCCTAGCCAGTGATGTCGAACCTATAATAGAATTATGGAAGTAGAGTTATATAAATACCAAGGATTTGATACCATGTGGAAATTAATACCAAGCTATAGATCAATTACACTCACAAAATTACTAGTCTAGCATGCAAAATTCAATAAAAACGAGATTGAATATGGAGAATAACAAAAAATTCTATTGAATAATTGTACATAATCCAATATCATAAAGTAAGAGTATTTCCAAATATATAATTACATCAGATATTTGAAATCATAAGGATTCTATTCAAATTGGACAAAAAGAAGGCTTACTAAACTAGTCAAAATCCCCCATAGGTGCATAAATCACTTTCCTAATCTGTCAAGATGCTCACGAATTGGATGAGTGAGATGTACCAGATGATAAGTGATGGAAATATATCAAATGAGTTATTTTGGATGGATAAAAATAAGGAGGATGAGTTGGGAAAAAACAAGGCAGTTACTCCAAGAATAACTTTTCCCTTTTTCCTTAAAACTCCTAAAAAGAAAGGAATCTTTCAGAAAAAGAATAACTATGCTTTTGCTATTATAGAATGACTGCATAATTGTTGTAATATTTTACGAGATGTTTCTAAAGCACTCCTTAAGATATTTTTTGCATTTGTTGACTTTTATGTGCAAGTGGATTCCAACTAGTGTAGTAAGGAATCTAGGAATAGGACAAAATTGACAAATCAATGTCTCATAAGTGTAACTATGGGTTTGATTATTCTAATACTCACAAAAATGAACATATGGTTGAAGCTAATAGTCAGTTCCTCCCACATTGTAGTTTCTTGATGTTGTTTTGTAGAAAAATACCACCTCCGTGGTATTTAGTCCATTTTATGGACAAACACATGGACCCATTCTTCCTTTCACCTCATTACCCATGAGGTTTGGCATGCGACCAGTTAATCCCTGGGATCAATCCTACCATCATATTTCTTCCTTTGGCATTATTCATCTTTTGTGAATCAAACTTGCATCAGTTGTTGACATACTTTCAAGTCTCCCATCGAATCCTTGTGCATATCCCACCATATTTTTGAAGCAGCCTTGAGTTCTTATTCCAATGCCAACAAGTGTTGAGGCTCTGATACTCTGTCTTCAAATTTGCTGATAAAAAATACCAAGTTAGGTAATCCTTCATACGTTGGAAAATCGATGACATATGTCGCTACCCACCACAGCGACTAAATGATGCGTACACACTTCCTAATCAATATTTTGTGTTACCAGTTCTTCTAGCTCTCTAGTGCATCGTCAGAATCCAATGATGTAGAGCTATTACTTTGCTATCCTAGCTCTTCATCCGCAGTGGGATTGACGTAATCTTATGAAATATTATAGGCACTATCCCATCCTCTCATGACTTCATATTTTATTGGTTCAACATATCTTTGTCCTTACTAGGGATCAAATTGGGCAATTATCTATATGTCACGATTCTCAAAGGTCATTACCCTTTTCTTGAAATTGATAACCGCTAAGTTTTCATTCGCCCAACCAATTCCCAACAATGTAGGTTATGATATACTCTCATCAAATATTTACATAAAATCAAAGTCTACGTATGTCTTAATTCCTTCAACTTTGAGAGGTAGACAAGGTACTTGACCAATTGGTGACTCCTTGGCCCGATTTTCTAGTCGCAGTTGTACTGGGGACCAAACCAGTTATAGTTTCCCATCATTTCCCATGTTTTCTTCATTAGGATATTTAAGTTCGATACTAGATCTAAGATGCCTAAATGGACATCATAGTCATTGATCTAGACATTCATCCTCATTTCTCGTCCCATATTTTTCTTGTGGCATGAATTTACTGGGTGTTCCTGTCGTCCTTCCTCCTATTGATACAAGAAGCTTACTATCTCTTCTAATGCATCTGTATCTTTTGCTAACATCAAATAAATATCTAGAAAATTTTTCAAAGTACCAACCTTTCTTGATGATCCTGAAATATTTTTCAAAGAGAAGAATGGTGGCATCTCTTAGACCGGTAACTTACCAGGGTTCCTGTTCAACATTTATCTTGCATTGAAGAAATTTTCCTTCTTAGTGTTTACATCGAACTGCACCTTCTTTTGAGTTGTTGGTTAGATATTTATCACTTGTCCATCATCTCCTATCATATCTCCCCCTCGGGTTACCACTCCAATATTTGTTGGTTGATTTCTCGGTTAAGATGATATCTTCCCTACATTTGGTCCTGGATTTTGGTTCTAAGATGCATTTTGGTTTCCTACGGTTGCGACGCATTCTTTACTTGCCACTTCACAATTAACTGTCGAAATTATTTGATGATATGATATATGACAGTGCAATAAGTACACTAATACTATATATTCAGATAGTCTCTATGATAATGTCCCAATAATCCAAAATTATAGAAAGTTATTGGTGCATAGACTCGTCTCATAGCTCCTCTATGAACAAATCATCTGTTGTGACCTCTACAGAATCCTCCTCAAAATCCTCGTTGTTGCTGGTAGGATTGCTACTTATATTATGGCTGGTTGAACTCATGCGGCTGCTAATTAGGTTACGACTGAGTATACCGCAGTTTTGGCTAGTTATATTATGGTTGTGGTATTTCTACTAGTCGTTGTTCCTCTCCCTTCATAAAATATGTATCCATGGTCCTTTCTGTTAATGTATTTATAGCTTCAGTATGTATTCATCCGTATATCTTATGTATTGTACCCCGATGTTTATTCTGGGATTTGTCTGTAATGTATTTGAGTCATTTCATGCCCCGATGTTCCTATCAGGAGGTTCTATAATGTAAACTAGTCATGTCAAGTCAATGTGGGTAACCCTCCTATTGATCAAGGGTTAAAGTCCCCGCAGTTGTGGGGCCCTACAGTTATTATACTATCCTAGAGAAGTCGACCCTAGGTGAGTCATTGTAAGTTGGGGCAATAGTCCCCACCATCGTGTTAAGGATAACCCTCCTTGTTGGTCAGAGGAGGCAAAGTCCCCACAAGTTGTGGGGCACTAGGTTTATTAGACACTCCTAGAGATGTCAGATCTAGTAAGTAATTGTTAAGTGAGGTCGACATGTTGGAGTGGGATTTAAGTGAACAAAAGAATATAAATAGAGAGTGAGCCTCTTTATTTATTACACACTCACTCACTCATTGGGGTGCATGAGTGAGAGAGAGAAGTTGTTGGGATATCATCTTTATGTTTTCAGGTTTTACTTTTGGTGCTGATTCTATCTCTGACGAATTTGTGGGGTTTTCTCCTTTATGGTTTCCCCAAGGACAATTCTTTGTGTCTCTTATCTCTTTTGTTTATTGCTATGCATGTTATTCTCTCAGTTAAAGATCCTAAGATCATAATGTTAGCTTGAATGATAAAAATAATACATGGTATCAGAGCTAACCTGAGAAGAAGACATTGTGCAGCTAAAAAATCTAGGGATTCTTACTTTTTGGGTCTCTCCCCACAACCCATCAGCAAAAGTATGCTAGGGTGACTCTCCATTGAAGGGCGCATCTTTCTGTCAAAGCAGAATTCAATTTTGAGCATTTTCAGTTTTTGGTGTGAGAAATTAGGGCTTCTTATAGAAGAGGAATTTTTGAGTGAGCCTAAAATAGGATTTCTCTCCTCATCAAAATAGAAGTTTAGAGACCTGGGTCAAGATTTTTGGTTGGGTAAAACTCCAGAAAAGTCAAACCCTAGTTTGACCCTGAGCTGGAAAAAGCCTAAATACTAAAACTGATATGTTTTGGTACATTCACTATATCTAGGGATTGGGGAAGGCTCATGAGATGAAACTTTCACATGCCAAAAATAAAATCTTTATTTACACTATGTCCAAAATTCAGCCTCATATTTACTGAATTCTGGGAGATATTATCCCTCCATGTTAGGGTTCCATCCTCTTCAAGGATTCAGCCCTAAACAGGACACCTGGGGAGAATTGCTATATCTTTGGCTGAAAAGGTCCAAATGAAATTTTGGAAGATGTTTGAGAAAGGGAACGGACTATAATTTCTATGGTCTGAGGTTAAGACCTAGAATATGAAACAATGACATGTGGCCATCCCTAAAACTTCATTATTCTGAATAGTTTTGTAATAGGTCACCTTGGGAAAATGATCATAAGTCCCAATTGGTGAAACAAATTATGATGAAACATGTGGTGTTGAAATAGGGACAAGTGAGGCTACCTCAGTGCAAAGGTTCAGACATAGAGGAGTAGTAATTTCAGAGATACCATAGAAATAGTATCAGGAGTTTCTGCAGAAGAAATTGGTAAACTAGGGCTTCCTGTTCTGGGAGCTTCCCTCCATTGTTTTTAGAAAAGGAGTACATTGGACAGCTCAAATTGAAGAGATCTATATTTCTATCCAATCATATCTAAAGGAATCCAAGTTTTAAAAATTAGGTTTTCTCTGACAAACCCTAGATTAGCCAGCTCCCGAACCAGGACGGACACCTCAAATCGATAAGATCTAATCTATTGCTATTTTCATTTGAGGCTCTCATTTCAAAGTGATCTATCACATCAGCTTGATGATAAGCT
The DNA here is from genome assembly GCA_001517045.1 of Pseudotsuga menziesii. Classification (NCBI taxonomy): domain Eukaryota; kingdom Viridiplantae; phylum Streptophyta; class Pinopsida; order Pinales; family Pinaceae; genus Pseudotsuga; species Pseudotsuga menziesii. Next base: position 83,993 of record LPNX010703386.1, on the reverse strand, counting down.
TGATGAAGTTGACAAATTCCAAGCATGGAAGTATATGATCTCTCTGAAGAAAATGATCATTGGACACCTACATGAGTAGAGAGGTTCCAATTCTAGAGGGAGATGCGGCTCAAAGCCTTACACAAGAAGAACTTGGTTAAGGCCAAGAAGATCATTGTTGATTCAATCATAGATCAACTTGTACCACAAGTGTATTACCTAAAGACACCGAATATTTTTGATTCCTTGACCAAGATATTTGAAGGGAAGAACATAAATCATAATATGACCTTAATAAATCGGTTGAAGAATGTGAAGATCCAAAATACAGAGACCATACAGTCATACTTTACAAGTGTCTCTCAAATCAAAGAACAACTTGGAGTGGTAGAAGAAGAAGTGGAGAATTCAGAAGTTGTGATAACCACCTTGAATGACCTCCCAGGATCATGGGATTCATTCATTCAAGGAATGTGTGCTAGAAGGAAGTGATTACTTTCAGAAATATTCTAGGAAGAGCACACACAAGAAGAAGATCGACTCATAATAAGAGAACAGAAGATGGGAGCAACTGAAGATCAATCTCTCACCAACCAAAGAAGATACCTCAAGCGATGAGGAATATGAATATCTCAACTCTTGAAGAATCTCTTATCCATATTATCATTAGGATAATAAATGATGCTATTATGAATGAATAAGATGATGAAGCTGAAGGCTCAAGAAGGAGTCTACCCATGAAACAAATAAAGATAAGTATTCAATTGTCATTTCATGATATTGTTTTGTTATGCATTTGTTTATATTTAGTTAATGTATTATGCATGATAGAATGTTTGCATTAATGACAGTATACTGATAATATGCATGTGATGGGTAAGTAGCTCATGGTGCTATAGAAATCTCCATTGCTACTTATCTAGAATGAAACCTCTTTGCTGACATATTGGATTGGTACACAATCTCCATGTTGTCCTGGTAGAGATGGAAGGCATTTAGAAATTTTCTGTGAGATATGGATGAATGTTGTATTGGATAACATAGTTGCATAATCATATATCTTGATGAAAAATAATTTTTCATTATGAATATACCCTATGAAATGTTTCTAACCATACAACTAATGCATCTGACTTGTAGGAAAGATTGCGTAAAATTGCCTACAAGCAAAGAAGGATGAGACTTGTTTTGAAGAACAAGTGACGATAGTTCAAGATGAAGAATAATATGATAAATCCAGGGACATCATTGATGCAAAACCTTCCAGCTATGAAGAAGTAACAAAGAAGAAAGGGAATACCAATTCAATAAGAATGATGTCTAGGATGCAGTATCGATACATGAAGGGAAGTTCGTAGTTCCATCATTTAGTAGATGGAAACATCATGGGATACAAGGCAATATTCATAGCATGAGGCATAGAATACGAAGAGACATTTGCAGTAGGGATGATTTTAAGGAACCATACTTATTTAAAAGTGTATAAATGTTGGCTAATATTACCAATTCTTAAAACGACAACTATAAATTGATTGGTGATATTTTTCAAAAAATATTTTAATTTCCAAGGATTTATATCGTTTATATAATAATTTGGCGATTTTTAGGGTGAAAAATTTTTACCCCATCAAAATTGGGAGAAACAGGGCTTTAGAAAATGCAAAATGGCGAATCGTTTTTAGGCAAAAACATGGAAAAATAGCCCACTAGGCTAAAATTCGCCCCTAAAATTATCCCTGATTTGTAGCCACTAGAAATACACATGATAGGAAGAATCATGTGTGCAAATGAAAGAAGGCCTTGTATGAGCTCAGAAGACACCCATGGGATAGCACATAGATGAGGAGCTTGATGAGGATCTGAACCTTTGCTACAAGGTTGATAAAGGATGACAAGCTCACAGATGGGTGCGAGAAGAACACTTTGAAAGATAGAGGATATTGGTATCCAATGACCCTAGATATATACATAGAATATTAGTAGCAGAGGAAGCTACTTGTCACTCCAGTATAGAATGTTTCAATGCATAGAGTATGGAAGACAGATGGAGTATGATTCTTCAGAGGGAGTGACTGCAGAAGATCCTGAGGTTTGACATGGTACGATGGGATGGATAGATTATTGATGACTCTAGGATTTACTGAGAGTAAAGTGGATTCCAACCTTTGCTTCAAGGTTGAAGGTGGAAGACCAGTGATGCTCATGTTATGTGTCGATGCACTATTTTTTAGGCATGGAGGTGTGGCAGAATGCGAATGGAAGTTTCCTCAGACAAGGTAAGTATGCAGTAGAGATCCTGAAGAGATTCAGGATGATGGAATGCAAGGCCATGACCACACCTATGGCATCAAACCTAAATCTATTGATTGATGCTTCATCAGAAGCAGTTGATGGTACGATGTATCGTCAGATGATTGGGTCCTTGATGTACCTGATGAACATGAGACCAGATATTTGCTTTGCTGTGAACACCTTGAGCCAGTTCTTGAAAATTCTGAGACATGTTCACTTGGTTGCTGCAAAGCATATTCTGAGGTACCTAAGTGGTATAGTTGATTATGGGCTCAAGTATGAGGTGAATCAGAAGATTAACCTGGAGGGTTATGTTGATTCAGATTGGGCAGGAAGTGCCATTGATAGGAAGAGCACTTCAGGGTGTTTCTTCAGTATGGGATCAGGTGTGATCTCTTGGTTTAGCAGGAAGAAATCCTGTGTGGTACTGAGTATAGCTAAAGCAGAGTATGTCGCAGCTTGTTCAGCTAGTTGTGAGGTAGTATGGTTGAGGAAGCTACTATTTGATTTATTTGTTCTCTAGTTGGATGCTACTTGTATATATTGCAACAACCAAAGTTGTGTGAAGTTGTCAGAGAACCTAGTGTTCCATGACAAGTCAAAGCATATCGAGATCAAATATCACTATATCAGGGATATGGTGCAGACAGGAGTAGTGAAGCTCCAGTATGTTGCAATGGACAAATAGATAGCTGATGTGTTGACAAAGCCATTGGCCAAAGTGAAGATTGAATACTTCAGGGAGAAGCTTGGTGTTCTCAATATTGAGGTTCCCTCCAAAAGGAAGTGATGAGTCTATGAGCCATTCTAACATGGTGAGAGGATTGGTTACTTCCATCGTAGATTGTAAGGGTTGAGCCATTCTGTTATGGTGAGAGGATTGGTTCCTTCCATGTCAGATATGAGTGCTGAGCCATTCTGATATGACTGTGGGATTGGTTCCTACATGATCAGTATAAGGGCTATTTCCATTCTTTGAATGGAGGCACTTGTTCAGTTACCAGGAAAGCTCAGTCTGGGACTGAGGGCCATTCTGATATGATTGTGGGATGTGTTCTCACATGATCAGATATGATTGCATGGACATTCTGATGTGATTGAGGGATGTGTTCCGACTTGATCAGATATAATGGTTGTTTCCATTATTTGAATGGAAGCACCTAGTCAGTTACCAGGAAAGCTTAGTCTATGACTGAAGTCCATTCTGATATGACTGTGAGATGTGTTCTCATATGATCATATATGAGTGCATGGCCATTCTGATGTGATTGAGGGATGTGTTCCCACTTGATCAGATATAAGGGTTATTTCCATTCTTTAGGAGAATGGAGGCACCTGGTCAGTTACCAGGAACCCTCAGTCTAGGACTGAGAACCATTTTGAAATGGTGAGAGGATTAAGTTCCTTCCATGGTTAGATGTAAGTGCAAATCCTTTTCACAGATAGTAGTAGGTGTGTCCTACCATGCTAGTGATTGTAAGTGTTGTGCCTTACCACAGATGGTAGTAGGTGTGTCCTACCATGCTGGTGGATGTAAGTACTGAGCCTTTCCATAGATAATAGTAGGTGTGTCCTATCATGCTTGTCGATGTGAGTGCTGTGCCTTTTCATAGATGATAGTAGGTGTGTCCTATCATGCTGGTGAATGTAAGTGCTAGGCCTTTCTGACAAGGTTGTGGGATGTGCTCCCCAATGGTTAGATGTGAGTGATGGGCATGCGTTTTTGACATGGTGTTGGATGTGTTCCTCTCATGGTCATATGTAAGTGCTGGGTGGGCCATTCTGACTTCGGGTCAGATATAAGCATTGAAGAACACCTACATGGAGGCTAGGCCTACAACCAGCATGAAAAAGGGCTGGCTCTGTAGAACTTCCTATGATGAGAAGAATCATGAGATAACACCTGTGATGATGATCCAGCAGTGATGATCCAGATCTAGTGATGATTTCTAGTAATGATCCAGATCGAGTGATGATCCAAATCCAGTGATGATCCAAATCGAGTGATGATCTAGATCCGAAGATGAAGATGACTTGAAGATTACAAGGACTCAATGATGATCAAAATGATACAGAGAAGAAGACTTGTGCTGATAAATTGTGTCGAGAGAATACCTTCCTAGTTAAGAGGGAGTGTTAATGTATTTGTAACTTCGAAATGTATTCATCCATATATCTTATGTATTGTGTTGTAATCTCACAGATCACCTAAGGCTACCAATAATACATACTAAAACATACATAACTATAAATCAGATACAAGAGACAAGAACAGATAGGAAAACAGATTATATTAATGTAATGAGTTCATACAAGGCAGAGAACTGAACTAAGTTCTTGCTTGGCTCAACAGCCTAATATATATAAGTTACAAACAGTTACAAAATAACTACCTGTCGGTTCGGTGAACTGACACAACTGTTAGTTAGATGACTAATCTTTCTAGTTTAGTCGGTCGACCAACTTAGTCGGCTGATCGACTAAGTCGGCCCATCGACTTAGTCAGCTGATCGACTAAGTCGGTCTTCGTTCAAGTCGACTTTGTCGACTTGCTCCTTCTACATCTCCCCCACGAACAAAACGTTTCTTCGTCCTGAAGAAACAGGGAGGTACAAAATTTGAAACTCTGTCGAATCAATCATATTTGCTCATGATGTGGACTGTGCAGACGAATGGTCGATCTCTTCTGGACGCAGACTTCGACAATGGCTGGTGTTGTGATGGAAAGATGATGCTGAAAGTCGGTCCAACTCTGCAATGCCTTCTGGATATCGATTGTTAAGGTAGTGAGACTTGAAAGGATCGACATCTTTTCGAACATGGGAATTTCTGCGATGTTCTCCATGTTGGGACCCAACAAGTTGTTTTGCTCTTCTGCAGCATTGATGAGTCATTTCATCTGTGGGCAGATGATGTCGAATTTCTCTAGTTTGGGAAGGGCTTGTTGAACCCACTGATGTGCCTCTCATTCTAGCTTCTACAGTTTGTTGGTCTCCATCACAATTTGTTTTTCAATGGTCTGCCTCTGTCGACTTCCGGCCCTCCAAAGCCTGAATGCCCTGTCACGCTTGCCTTGTCTGCTGATAGACCTGCCCATAGTGAGTAGGCCAGTCTCGTAATACTTCCTCAGTGACAACTGATTCTTCCATATGATCTTGTAGAACCTTGTATGCCTTCAAGAATGCAGTGTGCTGGGCCAGGAGCAGTCGAACAGTCTCCTCCTTTTGCTCTTCCTTAGTCTCTTGCATCCGGGTCTGGACGGTCGATACCATTGTCTCGAAGAGCTGATATGCTTTTTCCAGTGGTCGATCTATGTCGACTTCGATAGGGTCTGGTATCAAGGTCTGTACTAGAACTCTGCATCTGCCGAGAAACTTGACTTCTTCTGCATTTTTGGCTACAAGCTCTTTATTTTTTCGATCTGTCCTTTTCTTTGACTCTTTGGCCACAGTTTTAAGGAGTTGGCCGACCTCTGTGTCGTCCAAGGAACTTGCATCCCTTAGGCTAATCTGGAGACCGGATGTTCTATGAGGTTCTTTCGTTTTCTTCGGTTTGTCTGTCTGTTGCTCTTAGGTATCTGTAGCAGTTGAGGTTGGGTCTATGGTTGGTGGAATGGAGGTTGAGGATTTTTATGGTTGGTTAGGTGGTATAGAAGTCGGAGGTTTTTCTATTTAAGGAGGTGGTATGACCACTTCTGGTTGTGAAGATGACGGTGGTTGTGATGGGTTTGGCTGTAATTCTGGTGGTGGTGGTGGTGAAGGAGGTTGTGATGATGGTGGTGTTGGGGACCGAGTGGGGGTATGGACAGGGGTCGAAGGATTGGGCAGGGTGTGTTATGATATTTGGTCGGAAGAAATACCTGCGTCCGATGATGTAGTGGGTAGGTCGTCCTGGGTGTTGGTGATGATTGGCTCTGTGACAGACTTTGATGTTCCTATTACATCACCTTGTTGGTCTCGGGTGAATGTCATCATAATAGTTGCATAGGGCTTCTTGCTTGCATAGAGAGGAGTTTGGGTTTGTATTTTTTGGGCTGACTTAAATAGTCCAGGAAGTGTCGCGAAGAAAGCTTTAAGCTCAGCATCTTGGTCGACCCTGGCTCTGAGTGCTTCCGGGATGGTGCATTGATATTCATCATGGGGACTATCTGCCTGCTGTACTGGTGCTTACTCCTCGACTATGGTTGTCGGGGATGGGGGGGAGGGTTCGACACAAGGTCGACCACATTTTCAGGTGTTGGACCCGTTTTTTCTTTCTTTGGCCGACCCTCTGGAGCTCCTGTGTCCAGATATCGTTGAAACTGAATTTCAACTGATACTTTATTGGCACGGGCATCCTTGACAATGATCGTCGGACAAGTCAGCCAGAATAAGCTTGCACTTACCCCTACCTTGTTGTAGTTTTTGGGCCTTGATTTTTTTCCTGGTGATAGCTATCTCCTTAGCCAGCTTCTTAATAATGCCTCTGGATAAAGCATATTCTGGGTCGTCTCCTTCGACTTCACCTGTCAGTACTTGAGTGGGGTCGATGGTTGCTGGAGCCGGAGGAGTTGTCTATTGCTGTGGTGGTACTGTTGGCTGTGGTTGTTCTGTCGGCTGGGGGTCGACTACCTTTGCAGTTGGAGGTTTGACCGTGATGTGTACCCGACTAGTGGGCACGGCCGGGGTATCCTCCGACACAAATGTGCTGATGTATAAATTGAGCTCGTAGTCTTCTTCTTTTTCTTGGTTGGTGAGTGGTTCTATGATGGAGAAGTCGACCTGTTTGGAAGCCTCTGGAATTGGTACCTTTGTCTACGCTTGTTGGGTCAACTCTTGAAAAATCTGGTCGACCGTCGGATAGTAGTCGAGGTCCTAGGATTTTGGGTGTTGACCTCGCATGTACCATACTAATGTATGATCAAGTTCTAACTGTATGTGAGACTCAGCAGGGAGATTTCGTCGGATGTTCTGGGGAACCCTCCACCTTGTCGTGCGAACCTTCAGCTGCTGGAACCAGTTTTCCAAGAATACTTTCCCCTGTGCCAGCTCATGCAGGGTTCCTTTTTGTGAAAATGGTTTAAAGCAGTGCATTTTAAACTTGGTCGGCTCCCAGAAGACTGGACTACCTTCCAGACAAATATGGTACATAATAATCCAGAGAATGAGAGAGGGGAACTTGATCATACCTCCCGTGTCTTGGAATCTCTCGCAGATGGTTTTGATCATGTCGACAACATAATCTCGCCATCGGTAGATCCGATCGTCGGTTGCAATTGTGTCGACGGCCTCCAGCATCTCCAGTTTAAGGTTGATGCCCTGACCTACGAATGTAAGGGTGATTGCTATGATTTTAGCCATGATTTGTGGCGTCCCTGTCGTAATCTGTCCGATCATCAATCCTTTGGAATTCTTTCCCGACGGTGAGCCCGTAAGTTCTTGGACTAACCCGTCTTTGATCCCAATAGGTACAGGGCTGCCTTGGTTAGACAGACCCGTAAGCTTGGAGATAACATCCCCGGTGATATCAATCGGCTGGTCGAAGTAGAATCGACCATTGTGGTAACGACTAATAATGAATTTAACAACGGCTTCTTTCATCCCACCGAAGCTGGCCATTAGTGGTGCGTTAGGGTAGTTGAAGATGGAGCTCTTCCAAATTTTCTCAGCGGCCTAGGTAATTCTGTTTGTCGACATCGGCCCACTCTTGGATCTCTATCCAGAGTTTCTGGAATGGGCCCTCCTGTACCTTAGCATTTTTTATGTTCTTTAAGCAGCTGATCAAGGGGGTGTCCTCTGCTTGCAGCTCCTTTGCCTTGGTCGTGGCTCTGGTTAGTTTGGGTGCCATTGCGTTCGACTGGTTGGGGTTTTGACAGGGTTCTTGGTCTTTGGTCGACTAAGATTGCGGGTGCTCTGAGGGTAATGGGTGTGGTGAATGAACCTTCGACTATCCATTATTTATAGGCGTGAGTGTGGTTGAGTGTCAAATTGGGTGTATTAATGGCGGACTTGACAGTCCAACTGCAATACTTGAGTGCGACTTAATGGAGGATTTGTTTCGGCGCTCGAGGCCATCAATGCGTGATGGGACTTTCGAAGTCGATGGTCGGTGTCGTTGGTGAAAATGGTCGGCCTGACTGGTCGATGAAGATCGTCGATGGTGGTGATGTTGATGGTCGATGTAGTGAGTCGCTGTCATGGTTTGTGGTGTTTGTATTGTTTTATTTTTGGAATTTTTTTTAGCTTTTTATGGGTTTTGATTGACGGTTAAGGTCGTTATTTGATTTATTTATTTTTTTAATTTTTAAATTTTTTTTCAGTTTCTGTAATGTTTGAGTCGGGCTCCATTAACGAGCTTCCGAAATACTAGGCCCTGTAATGTCTTTAGTCGAACCGAACCGTTGGGATATATTTCTTCGACAACGTAAGGTCCCATCCATTCTGTGTGTAATTTCTTGGGTTTTCCCTTTACTCGACTGTTATAAAGTAAAGCAAGGTCACCGACCGAGAGGTTTTTGTTTTTGATATTACGGTTGTGCCAGGATTTCTATTGTTGTTTGTGAATTTCCTGATGCTGGATAGCCATGATTCTATGTTCTTCTAGCTTACTGAGTTGAAAAAGTCGGTCCTTTATTGCCTGTTCGACATCAACATGTAGTATTTGTGCAATAATAGGTTTCTGCTGTCGAAAATGTAGAGGGACAACTGCTTCTTGCCCATAGACTAGTCGGAAGGGGGTTTGATCGGTCGACCGCTTATATGCTGTCCTATATGCCCAAAGAACCGTAGGGATTTTCTCATCTCAATGATCTTTGTCAGTACTGCAGATTTGGGTTAACCCTTTTGTTAGTGTTTTGTTAAAAGCTTTAATCGCGCCATTCGACTGAGGATGATATGCAGTGCTTCGTCGGTGGTCGATGTGAAACTAGTTGGTCAAATTTTTGATGGTTTTGTTGATAAAATGTGATCCTTAGTCGCTAATCAATGTGAGTGGGCATCCAAATCTAGTGATAATGTTTTCGTAGATAAAATCAGCAGCTACCTCACTTGAACATGTATCGACGGGTTCAGCTTCTGCCCATTTGGTGACATATTCCACTGCCGTGATAATATATCTTGCACCTGATTGTTTGGCTGGGATAGGGAACAGTCCTATGAATTCTATAGCCCAAATTTTGAAGGTGAGACTATGGTTTACAGATATCAAGGGAATTTCTGTACTCGACAGAGGTCGACCAAGTCGTTGACATCTATCGCATCGACTAACAAAGTTTTTGCAATCTTTGTGGATTGTCGGCCACCATAATCTTGACTGTTGGATTTTTCTTGCAGTTGTATCCACTTGAAAATGTCCTCCTGCAGGTCCATAGTGTGCTTCATGCATGATTTTTTCTCTCTCATGGTCGAGTACACAACGTCTGAGAATGTCATCTAACCCCAAGTTTTATACAAAAATCCATTGATGAGGCTGTAGGGTGCAGCCTTCATTGCTAAGATTTGTTTCTTCTTGGTGTTCAGACCTTCGGGTGCCTGACCTGTCTCTAAGAACTGAGCTATTTCTTCTAGTTCTTCAGGTACTGCTTCTATGTGAAATAGATGTGCATCCGGCAAGTCGTCGTCGACTCTGGTCGGTTCCTCCCCTGTGTCTATACGTGATAGGTGGTCGGGCCCGACATTTAGCTTCCCTGGTCGGACCACTAATTCAAACTCAAATTCTTGAAAAAGAAGTAACCATCGACAAATTCTTCCATGATGAGGGGGTTTATTAACAAGGTATTTCAAAGCTTGATGGTTGGTATAAAATATGAAAGGGTTGGCCAATAGGTAATGTCGATACTTTTGGAGGGAAAAGACCATACCTAGGGCTTCTTGTTCCGTGGTCGAGTAGTTCCTTTCAGCTTTATTTAATTTTCTACTGCTGTAGACTATAGGGTAATCCATCCCATCATCCCCTGGTTGAGTAAGGATGGCTCCAATTGCGATGCCTGATACATTGATATGTACATGAAATTTGGTTGACCAGTTTGGAAATTTAAGTATGGGAGCTTCAACCAGTTTTCTTTTTAATTTGTCGAAGGATATTTGGCATTCTTCTGTCCATGTAAAATCCTGATCTTCTTTTAGCAGTTCCTCCAGAGGGTAATTCATATCTGAATAGTGTCTGATGAATTTCCTATAGTATCCTGTATGGCCCAATAACACCCGGACCTATTTATGGTTTATTAGGGGTTTTAGGTCGAGGATGATTTTTATTTTGGCAAAGTCGACCTTTATACCATCTTTGTAGACAATATTCCCTAAGAGAATGCCTATGGGAGTCATAAAAGTACATTTCTTAATATTTAGGGAGAGGTGTATCTGTCAACATCTCTCCAGCATAAGTCGGAGCCATGTGCCGTGATCCTTTAGGGTGGAATATATTGTCCAGTCGTCGAAGTATACTGCCATGGTCTTATAGATATACTCTTGGAATGTTTTGACAATGATTCAAGAGAATACTATAGGTGCATTCTTCAACCCAAAAGGCATAACTCTGTAGGAAAAGGACCCAAATTCACATACAATTGTTGTTTTCTTTTGATCCTCTTTTGCTATGGGTACTTGATTATATCCTGAAAATCCATCTGTAAATGAATAACATTCATGGCCTGCAACTTCATTCAGGATTTCATCAGCATAGGGGGTGGGGAATGGATCTGTGAGTGTGACTTTGTTGAGCTCCCTAAAGTCGACACAAATTCTTAACTTGGTCGGGTCATGTTTCTTGGGTTGTACGACCATGGGACTTGCCCATTCCGACTGGTCGATAGGGTAAATGATCCCTGTTGCTAACATGTTGTCTATTTCCTTCTTAACTATCTCCTTATATTTATGAGCTAGTTTGTAAGGTCGTTTCTTGACAGGTCGGACATCAGGTTTAGTATCTATTTTCATTTCTCCCATTTTCTGTACTAACCCTTTTAAGTCTTTGTAGTCCCTTGCAAAGACATCTTGGAACTCTCTAAGTAAGTTTAGGATTTCAGTGGTTTGGTGTTCGTTCCAGTAGTCACCAATTTTAGCTATTTTTGGACGGTTGTCGTTTGAAATGTTGACCTCCTTAGTTTTCACTTTGGCATCCAGCCACTCTGGTGCTTTAGCTTCATTGATCAGCTGACTTCATTTTTTGAACTATGAGAATGTAGTTGGAAAGTCGGCTGCAGTCATTCTGTCAAGGTCTAGTTTGTCGGTGGTCTCGACTTTCAGGATTGAGTAGATCGGTTTGGTTGTTTCAATGTGGTCGGTCTTCCATCTAAAGCTCTTACCTTCTGTGTGTTCATTTTCTAAGTGTAAACGTGTCGACTGTGATTTTGATTCAGCTTGTATCTTGTTAGAGTCCTTGATTTGTTGATGGTCTTGGGAGGGTTGTTTTTCTGTCGGTTGAAGAAACTGTTTGATTTGGTGTGCTGTCCCAGCCAATTTTTCGTTTTGAGGTATGAACTTGAAGTCCTTAATAAAATTTTCTTTAAGTTCATGCCAAAAGAAGGTTTCTCCTCTAGCTTCCTCCATATTATACCATTTAGTAGGCAAGTCGTCTAGGGTTGAAGGGAACAAATGTGGCCAGGCTCGCTCATATTTGTATCCAAGCCTTTTCCACTCCTTTTCACAAAGCTTGATGTGGTCTTCTGGGTCTTGGCCTTGGACAAAGATAAGGATTTGAGCTTCCTGGGTTAACTTTTTCCCACCAAATCATTCGACAAAGAAAGTTGAAGCAGTTGTCCAGGTCTGCAATTTTGTCTAATGGGTGTTCCACCATCTAGCTGCTTGACCTGTAAATGTTTCCACTAAGCTTTGAAGTCTACCATGTTCTCCAATATTTCTAGATACTTGTTCAAGATGCATGATTAGGGATTCTCTTTCCTTATATCTGGGCAGTTGAGTAGTATGTAAACTGGTTGGCTGTAATGTAGGTCATTCCCTGACTTTCTTTTCAAATACTTTAGGGATAATTGATACAATGAAGCACTGTCGGGTGGGTTTTTTCTGTACTTTTTGTATAGTCCAGCACCCTCTTTCTTGTGTTTCATAATTTTCCATTTCCCAGTCATATAATTCAGCATCTGAATTATAACCAATTGATTCTTGGTTACCTAAGTGAAGCTCCCCATAGATGTTTGGCTCTGTATAGTCCGTATTGTTATGGATCTGGTAAAGCTGTCTGACATCGACTTCCTCATCAATCGGTTCTGTCCAAGGTTGTCCTTGTGATGGATTAATGGGTACGATGAATTTTTGACCATTTCCTTTTAGTTTGATGTGTTCTTTATCTAAGGATATGGAGGCTTTCATCTTTTGTCCCCAAGGTCGACCGACTAGCGCTGGGAAGGAGCTAGATCCTTCTTTTGGGTCGATAATTTTGAAATCAACCTTAGTTGAGATTCCTTTGATGGTCGTGTCGACATCTTTCCAAACCCAAATGGGTTCAATGAGACCTTTGTCGGCAAGTTTTAGGTAAATGCCTGACTCATAGAGTCGAGGTCAGCCCATCTTTTCCCATGTATCTCTGGTCATGATATTTACCTGAGACCCGAAATCGAGCACCACTTGTCGGACGTGATAACCTTCGATTTCCAGGTCGACATTGTTTTTGTCTTTTTGATTTAGTCTACAAATTTTCTTAGTTTGTTTTCCAAAGTTAGAGATTTTTATGTTGTGTAGTAAATCAATGAACTGAGCTACATATTTGTCTGTTTGGATGAGATGAGTTAATTGCTGTGTCATGCTAAGTCGACTGTTAATAATGTCTTCTTGCTGTGCAATGTCTTGAAATATGTGGGTGGCTTCTTGATAGGTTTTTTTTTCCTTCAGATGATCCGGATAACCATTTGTGTTGTTAATTTTACTAATTTGGGGGTTATCAGGCTTTGTTTTTGTGCCTTGGTGAGTGACAATATGCAGATTTTTAGTAGTTAATACATCATGCTTTTGCACACAAGACAAGACATTAACATTTTTCTTATTATTGATTTTTTCTAACATGGTAGGACAATCCTCCAGAGAGTGATCACCTACTCCACAATGCGTACAGAATTTAAGGTCAGTTCTGTCCTTGTATGGATAGTCTGCGCATCGGTGCCCTTCTTTATAGCAGATGAAGCACTGGGAGGGTCGATGAGTTCGTATGTCACGATTCCTGATGAATCGACCTCTTCTTCCAAACCATTGTTGTCGATTTTCATACCAGCTCTCATATTGTCAGCCTTCGTATCGTTGCCCGTTCTGGTCATTAGTATTATTTTTCTCATTGCTTTGCGCCATTGCATTCGTCTGGTAGACCGCCTGATAGTTCTGTCTGTTTTTCAGGTTTAATTGACAGTAGGCCGTCTTGTGACTTTTTGTCTCACAGATGGCACACCAGCAAGCTTTGGAATTATTCATGTTAAAAGGACATTCTTTCGTAGAATGATCTTCGTGCTCCTGGCAAATTTCGTAAAATACTTTAGTTTGCACAAAACGGACGTCTTGTCGGCTGTATTCGTGTCGACAATTATCTTTCAAGTGTCCGGTCGTGGAACATTTTGTACACCAGATTTCTTGATTCTTGAGGGTCATTTCTTTCAATGACTTCTACACATTTTCGAGCTGTTCCTCTAACCTGTGGTCCGTCGGATAAGCAGGTATGTCTTCATCCATTTCCACCTGCAGAGCTTTGGTCAGCGCATCTTCATATGTCTTGAACGTTTCCAGATTGATATGTCGACGTACTTTCTATGATAATCCTGCAAGGAACCATTGGATTAGTAGTTTCTCATCAATAACATAATATAATTGGCTTAATAGGTCCTTCCAACATTTGTCGTAGTCGCGCACTGTCTCCCCTAGCTTTTGCTACGTTGTCTTGAGCTTTTTGGCTACCAGGTGCTTGGCGTCTGGGGTTTTGAAAAAAGATAAGAACTGTGCTTTAATCTCAGCTTTTGTTGCTCTGGGTTGCCTTTTCAAGAATTTCATGTACCAGGTCAGGGCTCTTTTCTGTAAGGCTTTTGCGAACTGAGCCATTTGTCGGTCTTCATCCATTACCCGGTTTACATCCCAGATTGACTCACAGACGAACCAGTGTCATCTGGGATCTTCATCTCCCTCGTAGAGGGGAATGTGGGCTATTCCATGACCCATGTTTGAGTCACTTTCACTACTCTCTGAATATGGCGGAGGTGGAGGTGTGGGTGGTGGTGAAGGTGGTGGGGTTGTTGATGTGGTCGGGCCTGCAGAATTTTGGTCGACGGAACTTGTGTTCCCGTCAGTTGTCGATTCATCTTCGACGTACAGTGGGTTGTTGTGGATTTCTATTGTCGATGGTCCACTGGAATTTTGTGTGTGTAGGTCTAATTCTTTGATGTCTTCTAAAGTTGTATGTGGTGGGGGGGTGCTCCTTCCTGTGTTGGTAAGAGCAAGTGGATACTTCGAAGGGAAGGTGCTGCCTAAAACATCACCCAGTTTCCTTCGAGCGATCGACGTATGATAAGGTGTCGACTCGTGTATGTTTCATCGCCTAGTCGGCTCCATATGCTGTAGTCACCAGCTCGTTGTATTAGATCATCTTCAATAATAGTCTGGATTCTAGTATGTGGATTTGTTGGGGAAAGGGTTATTCCTTCACCGAGAGTTGTTAATTGGAGAGATTCTGGCTGCTCTATCCACACTTCTTCCTCTGTAGGGGAGACCTCTTATTCTACGCCCTCTTCCCATCGGTCATGACCTGACACTGGTGGATTCTCTTCTCAGTCGTTCTCCCTAGGTTTTTGTTCTCTGCGCAGCCCTGCGGCTCTTTCGCGTCTTTCTTCCCTTCTCTGATGTCTCTCGTCCCTTTCTTGCTTCTTAATGTTCGACATAATTTCGTACAGTACTATTTTATCCAAGTCTTCTATAGTCGACTTTTCATTACTGGTGACGTCTATCCTCCTGAGGTTGACTAGGATCCACTATACTCTACCTCCGACACAAAACAAGCTACCCCCCCATAGCCTACCCGACGCTTTTAGAAAGCTCGGATAGTTTGACTCACTTGCTCAGGAAGTATTCCCACTCCCTTTCTATAATAAATTTCTCCCACTTCCTCTGCTTTTCCTCCCAGTTTGTGTTTGGGGGCTGTTCGTACAGTGGTGGTCTTGATTTGACGATGTGGCCTGCTCCGTTCTCTACAAGAATTTGAACAGTAAGGTCAGCAAGGTTCACAAGAATTTTTCAGTGAACACTGTGTAGAATTTTGATTTGACAGTTTCCACTGACGTCCTGTCTTCGACCGCTTGCTCCTCACAGAAGTCGTCGGTGATTTTCTCAAACCACTCTGACAGATTTGTTCGTCCCGCTCGGAATAGTTTATCTAGCAACTGCTATTCTTTAGTCACGTCCGACTTTCTCATCCAGTAGCTGCTTCAATAGTTGTGGCACTGATTCGATGAATTTTTCATGTGTCTCTGTGAAAAATATGGCTCTAGCTTCAGCGACTGTTAATCTGTTTCGTCTTGCGTAATTTTGCAAGTAGTTCGCAATTTTACGGTCCCACCAGTCCTTGATCTCCTGCTCTGGTATCATATGTGAGCATATATCTTAGAGATGTACTACCAGCAACGGAACAAATGTTGTAATCTCACAGATCACCTAAGGTTACCAATAATACATACTAAAACATACATAACTATAAATCAGATACAAGAGACAAGAACAGATAGGAAAACAAATTATATTAATGTAATGAGTTCATACAAGGCAGAGAATTGAACTAAGTTCTTGCTTGGCTCAACAGCCTAATATATACAAGTTACAAATAGTTACAAAATAACTACATGTTGGTTTGGTGAACTGACACAACTGTTAGTTAGCCGACTAATCTTTCTAGTTTAGTCAGCCGACCGACTTAGTCGGCTGATCGACTAAGTCGGTCTTCGTTCAAGTCGACTTTGTCGACTTGCTCCTTCTACATCTAAAACATACATTGGCAGGTCTGGGCAGCGACCTTAAACTGGAGATGCTGGAGGCCGTCGACACAATTGCAACCGACGATCGGATCTATCGATGGGGAGATTATGTTTCCCGACATGATCAAAACCATCTACGAGAGATGCCAAGAGACGGGAGGTATGATCAAGTTCCCCTCTCTCATTCTCTGGATTGTTATGTACCATATTTTTCCAGAAGGTAGTCCAGTTTCCCAAAGCCGACCAAGTTTCAAATGCACCGCTTTAAACCCTTTTCACAAAAAGGAACCCTGCATGAGCTGGCACAGGGGAAAGTCTTCTTGGAAAACTGGTTCCAGCAGCTGAAGGTTCGCATGACGAGGTGGAGGGTGCCCCAAAACATTTGACGAAATCTCCCTGCTGAGTCTCACATACAGTTAGAACTTGATCATACATCAGTATGGTACATGCGAGGTCAGGACCCCAAAGCCCAGGACCTCGACTACTATCCGACGGTCGACCATATTTTTTGAGAGTTGACCCGACAAGCGCAGACAAAGATACCAATTCCAGAGGCTTCCAAATAGGTTGAATTCTCCATCATAGAACCACTCACTGACCAAGAAAAAGAAGAAGACTACGAGCTCAATTTATACATCAGCACATTTGTGTCGGAGGATACCCCGGCTGTGCCCACTAGTCGGGTACACATCACGGTCAAATATCCGACTGTAAAGGTAGTCAACCCCCAGCCAACAGAACAAACATAGCCAATAGTACCACCACAGCAACAGACAACTCCTCTAGCTCCAGCAACCGTTGACCCCACTCAAGTACCGACAGGTGAAGTTGAAGGAGATGACCCTGAATATGCTTTATCTCGAGGCATTATTAAGAAGCTGGCTAAGGAGATAGCTGTCACCAGGAAAAAAATCAAGGCCCAAAAAATACAACAAGGTAGGGGTAAGTGCAAGCTTATTCTGGTTGACTCGTCTGACGATGAGGAAGAACTAGCAGCTGCAGCCGTCGACATTGTTGAGGATGCCCGTGCTAATAAAGTATCAGTTGAAATTTAGTTTCAATGATATCTGGACGCAGGAGCTCTGGAGGGTCAGCCAAAGAAAGCAAAAATGGAACCAACACCTGAAAATGTGGTCGACCTTGTGTCGACCCCTCCCCCCCCATCCCCGAAAACCATAGTCGAGGAGCAAGCACTAGTACAGCAGGCAGATAGTCCCCATGATGAATATCAACACGCCATCCTGGAAGCACTTAGAGCCAAGGTCGACCAAGACATTGAGCTTAAATCTTTCTTCACGACACTTCCTGGATTGTTTAAGTCGGCCCAGAAAATACAAACCCAAACTCCTCTCTATGCAAGCAAGAAGCCTATGCAACTGTTACGACGACATTCACCCAAGACCAACAAGGTGATGTAATAGGAACATCAAAGTCTGTCACATAGCCAATCATCACCGACGCCCAGGATGACCTACCCACTACACCATCGGAAGCAGGTATTTCTTTTGACCAAAGCTCACAACACACCCCGCCCAATCCTTCAACCCCTGTCCATACCCCCACTTCGTCCCCAACACCACCATCATCACAACCTCCTTCACCACCACCACCACCGTTAAAATCTCCACCACCAGAATTACAGCCAAACCCATCACAACCACCGTCATCTTCACAACCGGAAGTGGTCATACCACCTCCTCAAAGAGAAAAACCTCTGACTTCTATACCACCTAACCAACCAGAAAAACCCTCGACCTCCATTCCACCAACCATAGACCCAACCTCAACTGCTGCAGATACCCAAGAGCAACAAACAAAAAAACCGAAGAAAACAAAAGAACCTCATAGAACATCCGGTCTCTGGATTAGCCTAAGGGATGCAAGTTCCTTGGATGACACAGAGGTTAGCCAACTCCTTAAAATTGTGGCCAAAGAGTCAAAGAAAAGGACAGATCGAAAAAATAAAGAGCTTGTAGCCAAAAATGCAGAAGAAGTCGTGTTTCTCGGCAGATGCAGAGCTCTAGTACAGACTGTGATACCAGACCCTATTGAAGTCGACACAGATCGACTACTGGAAAGAGCATATCAGCTCTTCGAGACGATGGTATCGACCGTCCAGACCCGGATGCAAGAGACTAAGGAACAAAAAAAGGAGAAGACTTTTCTACTACTCCTGTCCCAGCACACTGCATTCTTGGAGGCATACAAGGTTCTACAGGATCATATGGAAGAATCAGTTGTCACTGAGGAAGTATTACGAGACTGGCCTACTCACTATGGGTAGGTCTATCAGCAGACAAGGAAGGTGCAACAGGGAATTTAGGATTTGGAGGGCCATAAGTCGACAGAGGCAGAACTGAGGCAGACCATTGAAGAACAAATTGTGATGGAGACCAACAAACTGCAGAAGCTAGAACAAGAGGCACATCAATGGGTTCAACAAGCCCTTCCCAAACTAGAGAAAGTCGACATCATCTACCCACAGATGAAATGACTCATCAATGCTGCAGAAGAGCAAACCAACTTGTTGGGTCCCAACATGGAGAACATCACAGAAATTCCCATGTTCGAAGATGTAGAAGTTCCCGTCGCTGCCCCGAAGGGAACACAAGTTTCGTCGACCAAAATTCCGCAGGCCCGACCACATCAACAACCCCACCACTTTCACCACCACCCACACCTCCACCTCTGCCTTCTTCAGAGAGCAGTGAAAGTGACTCAGACATGGGTCACAGAATATCCCACATTCCCCTCTAGGAGGGAGATGAATATCCTAGACGACACTGGTTCTTCTGTGAGTCAATCTGGGATGCAAACCGGGTGATGGATGAAGACCGACAAATGGCTCAGTTCGCAGGATCCTTACGGAAAAGAGCCCTGACCTGGTACATTACCTTTTTAGAAAGGCAACCCAGAGCAACGAAAGCTGAGATTAAAGCACAGTTCTTATCTTTTATCAAAACCCCAGACGCCAAGCACCTGGGAGCCAAAAATCTCAAGACAACGCAGCAAATGCCAGGGGAGACAATCCACGACTACGAAAAATGTTGGAAGGACCTATTAAGCCAATTAGATTATGTTATTGATGAGCAACTACTAATCCAATGGTTCCTTCCAGGATTATCATAGAAAGTACACCGACATATCAGTCTGGAAACGTTCAAGATATATGAAGATGCGCTGACCAAAGCTCTGCAGGTGGAAATGGACGAAGACATACCTGCTTATCCGATGGACCACAGGTTAGAGGAACAGTTCGAAAATGTGTAGAAGTCATTGAAAGAACCGACCCTCAAGAATCAAGAAATCTGGTGTACAAAATGTTCCACGGCCGGACACTCGAAAGATAATTGTCGACATGAAGGATTGAAGTCCATTCTAATATGACTGTGAGACGTGTTCTCACATGATCAGATATGAGTGCATGGCCATTCTGATGTGATTGAGGGATGTGTTCCCACTTGATCAGATATAAGGGTTATTTCCATTCTTTAGGAGAATGGAGGCACTTCGTCAGTTACCAGGAACCCTCAGTCTGGGACTGAGAACCATTTTGAAATGGTGAGAGGATTAAGTTCCTTCCATGGTTAGATGTAAGTGCAAAGCCTTTTCACAGATAGTAGTAGGTGTGTCCTACCATGCTGGTGATTGTAAGTGTTGTGCCTTACCACAGATGGTAGTAGGTGTGTCCTACCATGCTGGTGATTGTAAGTGTTGTGCCTTACCATAGATGGTAGTAGGTGTGTCCTACCATGCTGGTGGATGTAAGTACTGAGCCTTTCCATAGATAATAGTAGGTGTGTCGTATCATGCTTGTGGATGTGAGTGCTGTGCCTTTTCATAGATGATAGTAGGTGTGTCCTATCATGCTGGTGAATGTAAGTGCTGGGCCTTTCTGACAAGGTTGTGGGATGTGCTCCCCAATGGTTAGATGTGAGTGTTGGGCATGCCTTTCTGACATGGTGTTGGACGTGTTCCTCTCATGGTCATATGTAAGTGCTGGGTGGGCCATTCTGACTTGGGGTTAGATATAAGCATTGAAGAACATCTACATGGAGGCTAGGCCTACAACCAGCATGAAAAAGGGCTGGCTCTGTAGAACTTCCTATGATGAGAAGAATCATGAGATAACACCTGTGATGATGATCCAGCAGTGATGATCCATATCTAGTGATGATTTCTAGTAATGATCCAGATCGAGTGATGATCCAAATCCAGTGATGATCCAAATCGAGTGATGATCCAGATCCGAAGATGAAGATGACTTGAAGATTACAAGGACTCAATGATGATCAAAATGATACAGAGAAGAAGACTTGTGCTGATAAATTGTGTCGAGAGAATACCTTCCTAGTTAAGAGGGAGTGTTAATGTATTTGTAACTTTGAAATGTATTCATCCGTATATCTTATGTATTGTATCGCGATGTTTATTCTGGGATGTGTCTGTAATGTATTTGATTCATGTCATGCCCCGATGTTCTTATCAGGAGGTTCTATAATGTAAACAAGTCATGTCAAGACATTGTGGGTAACCCTCCTATTGATCAAGGGTTAAAGTCCTTGCAGTTGTGGGGCCCTAGGGTTATTAGACTATCCTAGAGAATTCAACCTTAGGTGAGTCATTGTAAGTTGAGGCAATGGTCCCCACCATTGTGTTAAGGATAACCATCCTTATTGGTCAGAGGAGGAAAAGTCCCCACAAGTTGTGGGGGACTAGGGTTATTAGACACTCCTAGAGATGTTGGCTATAGTAAGTAATTGTTAAGTGAGGCCAACATGTTGGAGTGGGATTCAAGTGAACGAAAGAATATAAATAGAGAGTGAGAATCTCTATTTATTACACACACACTCACTCATTGGGGCACATGAGTGAGAGAGAGAAGTTGTTGGGACAAGAGAGAGGGACTACTACTGTCGGGAGATCATCTTTATGTTTTCGAGTTTTACTTTTGGTGCTGATTATATCTCTAAGGAAGTTGCGGGGTTTTCTCCTTTATGGTTTCCCTAAGGAAAATTCTTTGTGTCTCTTGTCTCTTGTGTTTATTGTTGTACATGTTATTCTCTTAGTTAAATATCCTAATATCATAATGCTATCTTGAATGATAAAAATCTAGCACTTTCTTGGAGAAAATCATATGCTCTGTAGTCATTTTCTTCATGGCCAACCGATCGACAAAAAATGCAGAAAAGGTTTGTTGGTTTCAGCACAAAATTCTGAAGATATACACATTCCTCAGACCAATGTCCTCTAGAATGACAAATTCGACACCTTGGTAATCCTCCTTGACTTAATGGATTCAAAGCTCCATCCTATAAATATTCATAGAAGTCCAGGAATTGATCCTTATGATGCCCCTCTATTCAACATCACCTACACCATACATCTTCATGAAATTATTTTCCCTTCTTATTATCATGTAACTTAATAGTGATTTTTGCCAATTGAGACTGGACCTAACTCATACCAAACCCTATTTCTCCAACTGGTGAATATTCTAGTTTCATCGTGATTTCTAGAGCTTCCTCCTGAAATGAGATCTGTTGGAAAGGGGTTTGGGATAACTTAGTTGCACATCATCATGGATGTTGTGCAAGCTCAAAGACACCGCGCAGGTAGAAGATGGCATGCAAGGTGGAGAATAGAATATTTTATATATTTTGTGTCACCTTTTGTAGTTTTCAACCATATTTGGCGAATATTGGTCATTCTTTTCTAGAATCAGTTAAGAATTAGTTAGGAAGTTGTCTAAGTGGACCTTGAATGTAAAGGCGCGAGCCCATAAGTAGATGTTGAATTACAAGTGTTAAGGATCTGAGCTAGAGAGAACATTGTGTGAGAACCTTATGGATCATTTTATTTTTTAGAGCATTTGTTGATATGTGAACTATTTTAGAGACTTTGTGCGAAAGTGATTTGACAAGACAAAAGTTGAGCTAAATCATTGTGTTCTTTTCTGTTTTCCTATTTTATTGTCTTCTGCAACCCAATTATGAATGCAATGTGTATCTACGATATGGATCTGTAAATGATGCAATGTTTCCCTATTTTAAATGATGTCATTTTGTTGGACTCTTTGCGCATCAATGTGGTTATTGCAATTATGATTGAATGATGTGATCTATTGAAGAATGATAATGAATGGTTATCTGAATGCATAAGTTGAATGATCTATTAATGAATCGCTAAGCTGATAAGTTGATGCACATTGTCCTCTCCTAATATATAGAAACTTGGTTCCTTCAACTCTCCCTGGAACATCTCAGGTGAAACTTCATCCATTTTGCTCATGTTTTCGAACGAGCTAAAACCTATATGGGCTAGTGCTCAGGGAGATCATGGTGGTTTGGATTTCGACAGAGTGGGAACCCCTGTCAACTGGTTTTGTTGGATGGGTTTTTGTAAACAAATGGTTCTATTTTTGGGACCTCATTGTGACTCAGGTAAGGACATGTGGCATCCAACGAGACCAAAAATTCAATATTGGTTCGACTAGAAGCTGTGAGAATTTATAAGAGGGAAAAATATAACCCTAGACTAATGACGGATAAGTGGTTGGAAAGGTACATACATGCCGGTCCACACAAGTATTTTCTTTTTATTTCTCAATCATCTTGTATGAGTGGTTGATGTGATTCACCTATCACAAGAAAAATTTCCAAGGAGGCATTAGAGGAAATTTCAACTCAAAATGGGCCTTTTAAATTTAACTCAAATTCCATGTCATCATGTGTTAGCCAATGAAATTGCTTTAAATTTGAAATACCATATAGGTCTTCAACACTTTTTTAATATAAATTTGGGGATAGGTATCATAAAAAAATTTACTTTTTTTGTTTGTATTTTCGACATATCTCCCCGTGTTTTTACTCAAATTTCGATCGAGAGAGCTTGTTGGATGCGGAATTAAATTCTGCATCCAACGAGTACCCACTCGGCATACTTTTGATGGACCTCGCTACCCCAAAAACAAGAAATACCTGAAAAAAAGTGATGAAATACCTGAAAAAATGTGAATGATATGGCGGTGGGTAAGTGGGCCTTTGACACCATTACTAGATGGTGGAGATCGAATTGACACTTATACCGTGCAGTGCATTCTATCCCTTATGTAACATCCAATTGTGATTTGACCCCGACGACCATGAATCACAACATAAAATAGCTTGGATCGCCATCATATGAACTCTTTATATAATTGCAGGGTCTACTTCGATCGATGCCTTTACCTCCTTCCTACTGCTACTCCTGCATCACGACCCCGGATGAGGAAGGAACAAGCACAAGTTTGGCAATGAGTGCGACTAATTTATTCAACTTCTTATTTTGGGCCTTTCAATTGAGGAGCCCTAAAGAGGAGGAGCGCTTTTTCAAGAGCCTTGCCCAATGTGGACAAGTGACTTTGTACCTTCTTAACATTCATTTTTAGAGAAACCTAGTTTTTAGCAGGGTCAAGGCTTAGTGGGTCTTCGGAGGAAATAAAATGTATTTTTTCTTTATGAAGATTCACATTTAATATAATTTCTCTAGGTTAGGCGGGATTTCTTAATCTACTGGGCGTGGCTAGGCTAGTGAGCTCATGGGTGCGATAGGTACCGGGCTTTTATACTTAGGATTTTGTACTTAACTACCCTATGCCTTGCTTTTAGGGAAGACCTGGGATGGGAGTCCTTACCATGCTTACTCTTACATGGTCAATATCTTGGAGTGAGAAACCTATCTTCAAATGAAAATTTGACCCAGATATGTCATTGATTAAGTAATTTTCATTGACATATCTGGGTCAAATGAAATCGTTTTGATTCTAGTTTCGGATCGAAATGGATGGATTGGGATGTTGATAAGGTTGAGCTATCAGAAATATAGCATAATGGTAATGCTGAAGTTTATTCAGGATCCTTACAAAAAATGATGAACTATAATCCTTTTCCAGTGGGAAGGAAGGCAAAATTTATAGAGGAATGGTTTCTAAAGTCCCCATTTCTCCATATTAGCTAAAAGGAAGTACTGTAGTGTAACTAATTAATGACCATGTCCCTTTCTACAACCACCCTTGGGATTACCCGAATAAAATGATTTATTTTGCATCACTGTTCTCCAGGGTCCTGAAGGGTGGTGTCGTATATTCGCTCGTGTTGTGCTACGGATCATCCAAATCAATTGATGTCATTGATTCGGATGATCTAGAGGAATCATCATTGGCTATGCAAAAAAATATTTTGGAATGACCAGTGGAGATAGACTTAGCTGAAGAAAAATCTTTTATTGCACCTCGATATGCTTTTCCCTTCCAAACATTTTTACGAATTTTTTTCTTGGATCTAGAAGTACGCTTTTTTGGAACTGCCATAAGGAACAATGGGTTTAATTCATATATTGTGATGTGAAAGGCATCTTATGTATTTCATTTATTCATTTCTCTCATAGATAACTCCACATATTCTTCATCGGATTCTACTGCAAATTGAATCAATCCATTCTCTCGACGAAAACATAAAATAATAATGGAATCTACCAATTCAATTTCCAGGTAAATTTCCATGCGATATTCTCATCCATTTTATAGAATATATTCATATAATGATCGACATCAAGGGAATATCTTTCTCATCCTTATTCAAATGAGTTTCATTCGGTCCTTGATTCTCCACAATCATCTCATCCTTCTTGTTCATATTCCTGTCATATCCTGAATTAACACTAATGGGATCGGAATGCTCTATGGATCGATTGTAAGATATTTTCATGTTGATCTGTATAGGAAATAGTTTCATCAAAGAGAAATTTTTTCTCTCGATCATACTAATTTTATGATTGAAGTGATATGTGAGAACCAATAGTGTAAGTACTACTACACCTTTTATCACAAAATATGGATTTCTTTTACGTAGATCACGTAAAAGCAACGTACTAAGAATTCTAAGGTCAAAGAGATTTATAAGGCACTCCCGATGTGAAAGGATTTGAATTAAAAATCTCACCAAATTGGATTCGTCCCATGGATTGAATAGAAGTTGACACATGTGTTGGATACTATTGGAAGAGCAGCATACATCTGCGTAGCACCAATGATCCCCTGAAATCTGGGATCATCTACATGGACATAATGTCATGTCAGAATGAAAAAGTAAAGGGTAAAAGTATCATATTCTGGATGAGTTGTATTTGTAAATTTGAGCATATAGATCTGTAGACAAAAACAAAACTCACAAAGAAGATCTCACAATTTACTCAGCAATTGAAGAATGAAACAGTGCAAAAGGCTTGCAGCTGTGAATGCTTTCATTAATCAAAAAAGTAATTCAGATAATAATTACAATGATG
The DNA here is from genome assembly GCA_001517045.1 of Pseudotsuga menziesii. Classification (NCBI taxonomy): domain Eukaryota; kingdom Viridiplantae; phylum Streptophyta; class Pinopsida; order Pinales; family Pinaceae; genus Pseudotsuga; species Pseudotsuga menziesii. Next base: position 58,468 of record LPNX010703386.1, on the reverse strand, counting down.
TAAAATGGCTTTAATAGCCACAAGCAATTCGAATCCACATGAGGAAGTTCGAATTGATGACTCTACTTGACTGTAGGTAACCAAGACTTGTCTAAATCACAATTGGAGTTCTAAAACACAACTAACTGTTACATTTAGTATAAAATAATGGTTAACTGACTGTGGTAGGTGAGAAAAGCACCCCACATGTGTGCAATTAATTAAACCATTATTTAACTGAATGTAATTGACTCCTAACTTGTCTTGACTAGTCATCAACTGAAGTTAAGGACCCAGTAGTTAACTGTCCTTGTCTAAATCATAACCGGAGTTCTAAAACACAACCAACTGTTACATTTAGTATTAAATAATGGTTAACTGACTGTGGTAGGTGAGAAAAACGCCCCACATGTGTGCAATTAATTAAACCATTATTTAACTAAATGTAGAGAGCTAGAACTGAATGTGACTGACTCCTAACTTGGCTTGACTAGTCATCAACTGAAGTTAACTGACCTTGGTTGGTTTCGGCACTCCCAGTTGCTTCCTAAATTGTAGGGATTGATCTAGGAGACTCCTAAACTTATGCAATCAAGTGGAATAAGTGGCAGTGAGCCTCAATTAGTGTTCCCCACACTTTGTTAAGTGAAACATGTGCCACAATTTGGTCAAGTTTAACCAATGGTGCTAATGACTATAAATAGACTGGATGGACTCCCGATTTAGACATGACTCCTGATTTAGACATATGACCAAATTTGTACAAGGGAGGGTTAATAATCCTAACAGTATTAATAGTGATTAATACCCTTTGCAAGTGGCATTCATACTCTTTTTTGGTTCTACAGCCACCTATAAAGCTAATTCCAATCGAAAATTTCCATATTGTTACAACATCGATTGAGAGGGTTCCCTTACGTTTGGACCTTATAACATGTAATATTCTCTTATTTCTGGTGGGATTCAGTCGACCAAACAGACATGGAATAACTGTTGGCAGGAACAGAATCATTTTATCCCATTCCTTCTCGATACTCAGCAAAATTGTATTGTTGTATCAGAAGAAGGCTAGTTATACTGGTCCAGTAGACTTCAAAGATACCCTTGGTATAACATTGACAATTGAACAAGGATTGAAGAAGATATTAGTAGTTTTCCATTTCTTGATCTCTATCTTTCATGGGATCAATTCCTCCTTGACTAACTTTACAATAATAGATGGAGCTGAGCAAGGATGGGAATACGGGAGAACGCTCCTTTGCTGACATTATTACTAGTATTAGATATTGGGTTATCCATAGCATTACCATACCTTCTCTATTCATTGCAGGTTGGTTATTTGTCAGCACGGGTTTTCCTTATGATGTGTTTGGGAGCCCCCGGCTGAATGAGTATTTCATATAAAGTCGACAAGAGGTTCCATTAGTAACTGACCGTTTTGATCCATTAGAGCAACTAGATGAATTTACTAGATCTTTTTAGGAGGAACTAAGGACTACAAATAGAACTTATCCAATTTTTACAGTTAGATGGTTGGCCATTCACGGGCTAGCTATCCCTACAGTTTTTTTCTTGGGATCAATATCGACAATACAGTTCATCCAACGATAAACTCTATCTAAAAAAAGTATGGATATATGACACAATCAAACCTGAACAACCAAAATTTTGAATTGAATCATACCAGCCTCTACTGGGGGTTGCTACTCATTTTTGTACTTGTTGTTCTATTCTCTAATTATTTTTTCAATTAGGAACAATGAGAATATTCTCACTCCATTCGAATAGATCCAATACTCATAATTATCTATGCTATGACTATTTATGTCTTGAGCATTACCACTTAAGAAAATGTGAAAGGGAGTAAGAGAAATGGCTGATACCATTGGAAGGATCCCTCTTTGGTTGATAGGTACTGTAACTGGTATTATCGTGATTGGTTTACTGGGTATCTTTTTCTATGGTTCATATTCTGGATCAGGGTCATCCCTATAGTAGGGAAAATGCACTTACAACGGGAAATGCTATACATGCATACGAAAGTGAAAAATCGATAAGACCTTACCCTTCTCTGAAGGGTAAGGTCTTATCCAAATCCCTTTTTTCTATTTTATTCTTTATTAATATTATATAGAAGAGAAGATTCGTACAAATAAAATGACTCTGTCATTTACTTCATTCATAGAAGAGAAGATTTGTACAAATACAATGACTCTGTCATTTACTTCATTCAATGCATTTTAGTCAAGTGATAAGCCAACCTATTCTTCCACTATATGATCAAAATTGGATCGATCCAATTTCAATCTCTGTCGAAGGAACAACAGAGAAATGAAGAATATTAATTACTAAAAATTTCTCATTTCTCTGATGGGAGATTATGCAAAGTTTCTATAAAAACATGAACTATGAGAATATAAATGTGCAAATAGAATCTTTTCTTATTTTGTCTTACAAAATAAAAGAGGAGAAAAAAAAACCTTTTATTCATTTTCTCTCATTACGAACGAACCCTATCAAAAGTTTTATAGGGTTGTTTTACTCAATGAGTGATATTGCCCCTTACTTGACTGCTCTTCCTTCTTTATGAATTTGAAAGCTCAGTATAACGTACAAAATAATCGGCAATTTACGAAGGAATCGACGAACAGGATAGGATTGGAAACCCAATTAGTTCCTCTTATCTCAATGAGAATAATTTCTTCAAATATTTTTGAGGAAGAATAATGGTATAGGATCAAGGATGGGATCAGAGAAAATAGGAATCTTCTTCAATATTGCTTAGTTATTTTCCTCATATCCCCTCCCTGCGATCTCTATTTTCCAGATCATTTATTTTGAACATGGGGGGGCAAGGAAAGGAAGGAATCGCATGTATCTAGTACACAATATAGAATATGAGGATCGTTCGACAAGTTGATCTGTTCCAGTGCTTATTGAGTCACTCCCTATTCAAAATGTATATATATCTTCTTCTACATGAACATTTTCCAAAGAAAATATAAGGGAAAAGGAGGATAAAAGGCTCTCCATATCTGAAGGAGTATTCATTTTTGAATCAATAAGTCAACTTAATGTTTAGAAATCTATGGACCTAAAGATTCATCTCAGCCAATTGAACTTTCTCAAATTATTTCTTCTTAAGGACCTATTGCAGCTGCAACTTTTCTCCCCAATTTTCTTAAATTCGGGACCCCTCCTCATGATTTTGTTTTAAGTCGTGTCTCGTCCGCCATTACGGATGGAAAAGCCTTTTGTCTTCCGAAACGTGAATCCGTCTGACGTCCGACTTACATCGCATGGATTTAGTTTTCTCTTTTCCACCATTGCGGCTCTCCAAGTCTTTTGGTTTCTGAAGTTCAGATCCTTCCGACTTCCGATTAAATCCTCTCTTGCACGTGTGTCGCTTGTCCGTGATTTGGGTTTCTTCCGCCGTTGCAGCTGGGAAAGCCCCTTGGCCTCCGATGCTATTTCCTCCCGATTGCAGATTTTAAGTTTTCCCACCAATGTGTTTCCTGTTGACTGCCGTAGGCTAGGTTTGTCAAGCCCGTAGATGGTGCACCTCGCCATTTCCTTGTGGAATAGTCGTTTAATCGATAATATTTGCTATTTTTAATGATGTTGGTCGATTGATGGCAGGAGGGTTTGAGGAGATTAAGCACTCTACCATGGTGCTGAGAAAGACAGACCGTTTGGCAAGAATATAACTGAAACCGGAGGGATCGCCAAGAGAACCAGGGGATTAGAAGACAAAACCCGGAGCTATAACGACGCGAGCCCAAGAAGTCATCAGTTACCAAGTGGTCCATGATTACATACATACAAGGAATGCGAAGCGTTAGAGGAAATGAAAGATCATGCGTCCGAGGAAAACGAAACGCTTTGTAATTATAGTTTAAATATTTGAAAGTAGGAATGAGAAGGGGCTTTTTCCCTAGAAATTTTTTAAATGTTTACTTGTAAGAGGAACTACTTCGTTTTGCAAAGGAAACTGCAAATTTTGCCTGCTGGAGAGAGTGAAATGTGGAATGTATCAATGCGACTCAATGAATAATGTTGAAGAGGAACTATTTCGTTTTCAGCTATGTTTCATTTACTGTGAGAGCATTTAATTTCCTGAACCTATGTTCTTGTTAAACGTTCTTGAGTATCTTTGGGATTTCTTCCACTGTGAGTAATAAATGTTGTTCATAAAATAATCGGCTATCTGGTTGTTTGAATATCTGTAATTGTTCATGTGTTTTGAATGAAGTATCAGCTGCCTGTAAATGTTCATAATGCATGTACGAAATGTATTACTCTCTAACGAATGATCACATTGCTCCCTAGGGATAGATTTAGGTAGTTAGTTTATTTACTTGCTGCATGTGATTTAAATGCTTGCGCACCTTAAGACGAGAGGTAAGAACCTGTGCATCACTTTGTGACAACCCCTTGCAATTTATCACCCTGCATTATTTAGGAACTTGCATCTCACAATTAAGTCAAAATACAAAAAACTCGGTGGACTAGGCCGCAACCGGTAAAGCTGTTATTTTGTACCTTGAACTACGGTAGCCGGACCGCAAACCGGACGGATTCCCTACACCAAATAGTCAATGAACTCGTTGGGAACATTGATTGGGGAGAATCCCTTACTGTTGTCGCCTGTGAATTTCCAGGCCTGAACAGTTTTGACGCTAGAAGGAGGGCCGCCAGTGCATGGCTGGCCGAGGAAACCCGTTTTCCCGAGAATTTTCCACAGGTGACAGTTCCAAAGGAAGTGGGTTCCATAATCCAATCCCGGAAGAAAACAGAGAACATCGATACGCTGTTGGTAATGAAGTGGTTAACGACCTAAGAAGACACACCCGGGAATATGTAAAGAATATTGGAGGGTTACCAATTATCCTTGACTTACCTAGAAGAGAATACAAGAAGAAAGACCGTCCTATAGCAGAAGATTCAGTGTTGGTTGGAGACTGGGAAGAACTTGTAGAGACTGCTCTGCAGGAGGTTGAATTACCTTTGAACCAAGAAGGCCCAGATACCCCTTACAGTTCTCCTACTCAAACTCCTGTTGGTTCACCCCCTCACTCTCCACCCCGACTCATGGCTGGCGTAAATGCAAACCAACCCCCCAACCCACCAAATCCACCACCTGCATGGAGAGCTAGATCACCTCTAAATCTAACACCTCCATTACATGACTTACCCCAATCCTTTGAAAAATTGCTGCCTAAATTTGACCCCAATGAGAAGATCCTAGTGGATGATCACCTGCAAAGTTTCTACTTGGCAATAGAGGGTTTAAGGGCTGGGGAGCATGAAGATGTAGTATGTCGACTTTTCCCGCATACACTTAAAGGAGCTGCAGCTTCATGGTATTTTGGGTTGCCTGCTAACTCGATTCCAGACTGGAACACCTTTGAGAGGATTTTTTGAAGTAAGTATGCGACCCAAAAGACTCATGCTGTGCTTATGAAAGGACTATGTGCATTGAAGAAAGAGAAAAAGGAAAAAGTGCACAGTTTCACACAAAGGTTTGCAGCATATCTTAAGAACTTCTCTGAAACAGATAAGCCTTCAGACAAAGTACTGATTGAGTACTATACTTCAGCTTTGGGTCCTTATTTGGCCATGTTTGTGAAAGGTAGGGCCAAGCCTACTCTGACAGAGACCTATGAAGAGGCAGAAGTGGTGGAAGCAGAAAGAGAGAGTATTGAAGATTATCCAGAACAATCAGGAGAGAAAGGTGCGGGGAGAAAATCCTTATTGTTCGCTAAGCCTAAGGAAGAAAAGTCACAAGATCTGGAAAATATGGCCAAGATGACACAGAAGCTTTCCAACAAGATCATAGATATGGAAAAAGAAAAGGAGGCACAAAGGTTTTATAAGCCATATTATAAGAAAAGAGAGGATAAGGATCATTCTAATCCTCCTCCTCACAATGCTACGTCCATGAATCTAAAAGAGGTCGGCATGGATAATTTCTGCACTTTTCACCAACAGCCACACTCTGAATAAAATTGTCCACAATGGATAAAATCTATGACGCTAGTGATGAATCAACTGCTGGATTCTAGGTTAACAGAAGAGGGAGATGAAGAAAGAAAAGAAAATTCTGCCTCTACATCTAATGAAGATCAGGAAAAGGAGACCTTGGCATTATGGAATTCAGTCTCATTATTTGATGCTAAAGAAGGAAACACTCAGGGATACCAGGGCGTTATGGAGACCAATGTGGCCACAAGAAGCCAAGGAGCGGTTAAGGACGACAGTCTTATTCTTCCAAAGATCAGAATGTTGCATAGAAATGTTAAGAAGAAGTTTCAAAATAAATCCTTGGCTGATAAGATTCCAGAATTCACGATTACCAACCAAATTCCTAGACAGGATGATACAACAACCAAGCCAAGTGAAGGAAATGATGACAAACCACATCCAATTGGACAGCGAATGAATTATGACATTGTGGAGGATTTGAAAAAGGTAAAAGCGAATGTTCCACTATTCGAAAGGTGCAAAGTGCCGCATCAAAAAGAGAGATTGTTGAAAGCACTTGAAGCATCAGATGACAAGCTGCCCGCTGACAATCAACCTCAGGACGAAGAAGAAATTGGAGAAACCAGCATTGGAGGTGAGTCTAAAGCTAAGCATCTACCTTTCCTCCTAACGTATGAATTTTTTAATCATAACGTGCACAATTGTCTAGTAGATTCAGGGGCATCCATTAATGTCATGCCCATATCAGTATGTAAGAAGATAAATGGGCAGCCAAAGCCAACCACGTGGAGGGTGGTTCAGTTGGATAGGACAAACGTTAAGGTAATTGGTGAGATGAAAGACGTCCTAATCCATCTGGAATCCAATGACAAAGTATGCCAAGTTATTAACATCATAGTGGCTGATATACCAGACGCTTACAGTCTGGTCCTGAGTAGATATTGGTCAGCCAAATTAAATGGATATTTCGCTTCAGATTGGTCGCACCTATGGTTTCCATACAAGGGGAGTCCAAACCAGATCAAGATTCTAAGAGAACCCCACATGAAGTACAATGTTACCCAACTAGATGAGAATAATATACCTGTGGATTCTGTATCGGGAAATTATTTTCTTGAGTCGGAACCAGGGAATTATCAAGCGGAAGAGGTCGGCAACCCATTTGATACCCCGCCTAATCTCCTTCGATTCTCGCAGGCTAGCGAGATTGATTGTAAAATAGTAGACTTAGCAGTAGGAGTAGATTCATTTTCAGTAGTTAATGATTTTTGGACTTTATTTTTCGATGGCTCTAAGACACTAGAAGGGTCAGGGGCCGGCTGTGTCCTAATTGACCCACAGAATAATAAACATTTCCTTTCATGTAGATTAGAGTTTGAATGTACTAATAATACAGCTGAGTATGAAGCACTGGTGCAGGGACTCAAGAAAGTGATTGACTTGAAGGTAAGTAATTTAAAAGTTTTTGGGGATTCTGAAATTATTGTGAAACAAATCCGGAATCAAATCCACTGTGTTTCTCCTCACTTAAAAGCTTACCAGAATGAGGTATGGGACCTTCTTAAATGTTTAAATGCATTCAACATTATTTCAATCCCAAGAATTAAAAACGAAGCAGCTGACTTATTAGCTACTTCGGCCGCTAGGCTTGTACCCTCAAATAATCGCTGTACTGTTGAATTGCTTTTAAGGCCTTCAGTACCTGATATGATTACCAACCTGCGTGTGTTCGATGATGACCAGCAAATTATAGAATGTTTAACAAATGATGAGGTATTCAAAGGAGCGATTATTGATGATGAAGAACACCAGGCCGAGATGAAATTTGATAATTTCATCCCTAAAGGGGTCAGAACATTAGAAAAGATGTTTGACTTGAATGAAAAGTTCAGGAGACTCGCCAACGTGAAGACTCGCAGCTCAACTCTACAGTTCGAGCTGATAAATTTGGGGACTGAAACGGCACCTAAGTTCGTGAATCTCGGCAAATGCTGTTTGCCGACAGAAAGAGACAATTTCATCATCCTATTTAAACAATACAAAGATGTCTTTTCCTGGACGTACCAAGAGTTAAAGACATACGATACCAGCATCATCAAGCACGTTGTTCCCATCAAGGCGGGAGTCAAGCCATATCAGCAGCCCTTGAGGAAAATGCATCCAAAACTGGAACCACTGATTCAGAGTGAGGTAAAGAAATTGTTGGATGATAGAATCATTTTTAAAGTCAGACACTCTGAGTGGGTATCAAATCTGGTATCGGTTAGAAAGAAGTTAGGAGAAATCAGACTATGTGTGGATTTCAGGAACTTAAACCACGCATCGGATAAAGATAACTATCCTGTGCCACCCATCGAGCAGCTGCTACAAATGGTTTCAGGTTCTGAACTATTTTCATTATTAGACGGGTTCTCTGGCTACAATCAAGTGTTGGTAGCCGAAGAAGACAGATTAAAGACAACGTTCAGGACAAAATGGGGAACTTTTTCCTATAGAAGGATGCCATTCGGACTGATTAATGCTGGAGAGACATTTCAGAGAGCTATGGACATAGATTTCCATGGACTAATTGGACAAAGCGCTGTGGTGTACCTTGATGACATTACAATATTCTTGAAGAAAAGAGGAGAGCACGCTTTTCACCTAAAGCAAATTTTCGAACGCTATCGGAAATATGGCATCTCCCTCAATCCTAAGAAGTGTGTGTTCGTCGTCACTGAGGGCAAGTTACTGGGGCACATAGTTTCAAAGAAGGGTATATCTATAGACCCAGAAATAATTAAGGCCATTGAACAAATTCCCATGCCCCATAATAAAAAAGGAATGCAATCGTTTATGGGAACCATAAATTTTGTACGAAGGTTTGTACCTGATTTTGCTTAGACTGTCAAACCACTACAGCAGATGGTCAAACAAAATGCACAATTTAAGTGGATTGATATTGAGAAGGATTCTTTTAGCAAAATCAAAACTGCTGTTGCACACGCTCCCTCCTTGAAAATCCCCAAATTTGATAAAGACTTTATTATGTATACATTTGCATCCGATGATTTGCTGGCAGCTGTACTCACACAAAAGGAAGATGGGAGGGATGAATTCCCAATCGCCTTTATGAGTACTGGTCTGCAGGGGGCTGAGTTAAATTACCCGGCCATTGATAAGCAAGCTTATGCAGTGTTTAAGGCAGTGAAGCAATTCAGGCATTATATATTAAAGAATCGAACCAAGGTAATAGTCCCCTACCCAGCTATAAGATCCCTTCTCATACCGAAAGAGTTAGGAGAAAGGAGGGGCAACTGGGTAACAGATATTCAAGAGTATGACCTTGAATTCAAGCCAGCCTCTATAGTCAAAGGTCAAGGGTTATGAAAATTGATGACTAAAAGTGGGAACAATGAAGAACAAGCCTGGGAAGATGATGCCGAATTACATGTAATGGATGTATGCCCTTTGTTTACAGCTCCCGAGTCTTGGTATAGAGACCTTGTACATTACTTACAGTCAGGGTTGCTGCCAGAACATTGGAATTCCAAGCAAAGAAGAGCGTTGTGTCTTAAATCAGCCTCCTATCAACTTGTTGAAGGAATACTATTCAGGAAAAACTACGATGGAGTCCTTCTGAGATGCTTGGAGAAAGAAGATGCTAAGAAAGTAATGTATGAATTGCACGATGGTCCGGATGGGGGACATTATTCAGGGGACACTATAGCTCACAAGGTCCTCAGAGATAATTATTACTGGCCTACAATCTTCAAGGATGCACATGCACACGTTAGAAAGTGTGATATTTGCCAAAGGTGTGGTGGAAGACAGCCTAAAGCAGCAACGCCCCTAAAGCCTGTGATGATCACGGAACCATTTGAGCAATGGGGGCTGGACATTATTGGAGAAATAAAGCCAAATTCGTCCTTGCAGCACAAGTACATTCTTACTGCGACTGATTATTTCATTTGCTGGGTCAAAGCTATCCCACTGTGCAAGATAAATGAAGACGAAGTCATCAGCTTCCTACAAGATCATATCATGACCAGGTTTGGAGTTCCAGTTTCGTTAGTATTTGATAATGCTAAATACTTTTCATCAATTAAATTGACTGCTTTTGCTCATGATAAAGGGATAAAATTGCATTATTCTGCTAATTACTATTCGCAAGGGAATGGCCTGGCTGAATCCTCTAATAAAAACCTCATTAGAATTCTGAAGAAGACTATAATAGAAAACTAGAGGAGTTGGCACTCAACCTTACCAAATGCCCTTTGGGCTGATAGAGTCACCCCCAAGTCTGCAATTGGAGTGTCCCCATATACCCTTGTCTATAGTAAAGAGGCCATCCTTCCTCCCAATATCATGCTACCATATTCCATTCTAGCTCAGGAGTCTAGGGGGTCGGATGATGAAGTTTTACAAATAATAATATATAATCTCTTGAAAGCTGAAGAAGCCAGGTCGAAAGCCAAAGAACACTTTAAGCAGCAACAAGAGTCAGTTAAGAGATGGTTTGACAAGCATAAAGCTGGGACAAAAGACTTTGAAGTGGGAGACTTAGTCCTCAAATGGGACCACCCCCATGATGAGAAAGGAAAGCATACCAAATTCCAGCAGTTGTGGGTAGGCCCTTTTCAAATTGCAGCCAAGCTTGGTCCTTCTACCTACAAGTTGCAAATCTGCAGGGGTGGGAGGAGAACCTACCAGTAAATAGTTTGGTTCTCAAACCTTATTTTTCCTGAGTCTATCTGATTTTTTCTGTCTTGTACATAAATAATCCGCTCGGCTGTATTTTGAGTCATGTTTCTAGTTTGCTTTTGTCGATTTCGTTCTAGATTGTTTCGTTGATTTCAATAAAGGGAGCAAACCTGCGGTTGCATGGAATACATCGAAAATTTTGGGTTTGATAAACGTTTTGGTGTCAAACTATGTGTTGCTAATTTATATGAAAGAATTTCTTCCAGTATAGTATTTTTCTCGAAGAACTTTGTGTGCATTGAAGTCCTGCCTAACCCCTGTGAAATAAACCAAATTCGAGGAGTCTGGGGTACTATGTTGAGGCTCCATCCACGTCACATTTAAAATGTTCTAAGGAGCAACAGCAAAGGACCCATGGAAAGGAGCAAAGTGAATAGTGTATTAAATATAAATGATCCCATGCCAAGAAATGAATGCCAAAAGGCAAATAAAGAGTCAAAAACTCCTATGAAAGCATCCTAAATCAAAACAGGAGCTGAATCATAAGTACTGAATTGCCAAAAGATCCTCTCCGTCCGTGAGCTGAAACTTGAAGTACACCACTCACACAAAAGGACACTATGGGATAGAGGATCCTGAATCAAAATTCAGTAAGAAAGGCATGTGAGCAAACTCATATGAAATAGGACAAAAGTTCGAAAGCACACGAAAAGTGTGAAAATGGCATGGGAATGAGGAACAAATGAATATTTCTGTTTACCATATGCTCCAATCCTGTGGTGTCCAAGGCTCTTAGCTACCTAAAGACAAAGGTAATAATGAAATTCAGCCTCCGGCCTCGGCATAGTTATCTGGACTTGACGATTTTGGCTTCCACTCTCCCTAATTGTACTGTCATCAATGATTAAGGGTACACACTGCTGTCATTTAAGAAATCCATATTGCTGGAAGAAGTCAATATGATGCTTTTTGCTTGTTAAATAGTCTGTCACTCAAAGGTTGATCGCCCAGAGATCTAGGTTCACCAGGCAATTGCCATTTGTTGCAGTTGCAACTTTTCTCCCCAATTTTCTTAAATTCGGGACCCCTCCTCATGATTTTGTTTTAATATTCGAATCCTTGGAGTTGTTGGCATGTGTTTCAATCTTTAAATGACTACAAAGCTTGACTCTTGACCAAGGTCTGGTTTTTTATTGTACTGAAGTTTATGGCAAGCCCTAGTTGTTAAGATTGTTTTGTTTATTGATCAAACTAGTTGTCTCTACTGAGGTCGCAATTGTTGGATGTTTGAAGTTGACTGAAGCACTTAGTTTTTTCGTTGTTTTGATCGGAAGTTCGAACCGTGTCCCGTCCACCGTTGCGGCTCCTAAAGCAATTTAGCTTCCAAGGTGTGAAAGCACCTATGGCCGATGCATTTTAACCTGTTTGGTCATGGGCATGAAGTCGTGTCTCATCCATCGTTGCGGATGGAAAAGCCTTTTGTCTTCCGAAACGCGAATCCATCTGACGTCCGACTTACATCGCATGGCTTTAGTTTTCTCTTTTCCGCCGTTGTGGCTCTCCAAGTCTTTTGGTTTCTGAAGTTTAGATCCTTTCGAATTCCGATTAAAGCCTCTCTTGCACATGTGTCGCTTGTCTTTGATTTGGGTTTCTTCCGCCGTTGCGGCTAGGAAAGCCCCTTGGCCTCTGATGTTATTTCCTCCCGATTGTCGATTTTAAGTTTTCCCGCCAATGTGTTTCCTGTTGACTGCTGTAGGATAGGTTTTTCAAGCCCGTAGATGGTGCGCCTCTCCATTTCCTTGTGGAATAGTTGTTTAATTGATAATATTTCCTGTTTTTAATGATGCTGGCCGATTGATGGTAGGCGGGTTTTAGGAGATGAAGCACTCTACCATGGTGCTGAGAAAGACGGACCGTTTGGCAAGAATATAACTGAAACCGGAGGGATCGCTAGGAGAACCAGGGGAGTAGAAGACAAAACCCAGAGCTATAACGGCGCGAGCCCAAGAAGTCATCAGTTACCAAGTGGTCCATGATTACATACAGACAAGGAATGCGAAGCGTTAGAGGAAATGAAAGATCATGCGTCCGGGGAAAACGAAACGCTCTATAATTATAGTTTAAATATTTGAAAGTAGGAATGAGAAGGGGATTTTTCCCTGGAAAATTTTGTAAATGTTTACTTGTAAGAGGAACTACTTCGTTTTGCAAAGGAAACTACAAATTTTGCCTGCTAGAGAGAGTGAAATGTGGAATGTATCAATGCAACTCAATGAATAATGTTGAAGAGGAACTATTTCATTTTTAGCTATGTTTCATTTACTGTGAGAGCATTTAATTTCCTGAACCTATGTTCTTGTTAAACGTTCTTCAGTATCTTTGGGATTTCTTCCACTGTGAGTAATAAATGTTGTTCGTAAAATAATCGGCTATCTGGTTGTTTGAATATCTGTAATTGTTCATGTGTTTTGAATGAAGTATCAGCTGCCTGTAACTGTTTATAATGCATGTACGAAATGTATTACTCACTAACGAATGATAACATTGCTCCCTAGGGATAGATTTAGGTAGTTAGTTTATTTACTTGTTGCATGTGATTTAAATGCTTGTGCACCTTAAGACAAGAGGTAAGAACCTACGCATCACTTTGTGACGGCCCCTTGCAATTTATCACCCTGCATTATTTAGGCACTTGCATCTCATAATTAAGTCAAAATACAAAAAACTCGATGGAACGGGTTGCAACCGGTAAAGCTGTTGTTTTGTACCTTGACCTACGGTAGCCAGACCGCAAACCGGATGGATTCCCTACACCAAACAGTCAACGGGCTAGTTGGGAACGTTGATTGGGGAGAATCCCTTACTGTTGTCATCTGTGAATTTCCAGGCCCCAACAGGACCAAAAATATATGTGCTAGAATGAAAGATGCTAAGAATAATAAAAGACCTTGAACACATAATAGATCTTGAAGTACTATCTCTGCATTTCCTTGACCAAATCCACCCACATTAGGGTTATTCGTTAATGGCTGATTGACCTTGATAAATTCACCTTTTGAAACAAGAATTTCCCGTCCCAAAGGTACAATGTCAATCACTTTCCCACCGGCTAATGTATTATCAATAGTTATCTCATATCCACACTTTTCTTTACGAAAAAGTTTTCTCACTCTTCCTGTTGCTGAAGCGATGTAGAACGTATTGTTTCTCTTACTCCCGTTGGGATAAATTTGTCCTCTTCCTCAATTACCACCCACATATATGGGATATTTAAGGAAGTAAGCTTCTTTACCAGTAGCAGGATCTGGTGAAAGGATGGGGAACACAAGTTCACTATATTTTTGACCAGGAATAGGACCTATTACAATAATGTTTTTTTGATTCGGACGATAGTTCTAAAAATAAAGATTACCCATCTTTTGTCTAATCTCAGGAGAAATACGATCCAGAGGGGCTAATTCAAAGACTTTGGGTAAAATTAGAACAAATCCTACATTTAAAGCCCCTTTCTTACCATTTGCAAGAACTTGTTTCATTTGCGTATCATAGGGGATCTTAACAACTGCTTCAAATATAGTATTCGAAAGCACGGACTGTGGAACCTCAATATCGACAGGTTTTTTGGCCAAGTGACAATTGGCACATACAATACGTCTATTTGCTTCTCGAGGATTTTCATAACCCTGTTGTGCAAAAATGGGATATGCATTCGAAATGGATGTCTGAGTGATGATATGTATCATGACCAGGATGGAAATTAACCGAGTCATCTTTTTCGTCCAGTCATAAGTATTTCTATTTTTCATGGTTCAATTATTGGTTCCAAATCATTTTTCGGGTGAGAGTAGGTAGCTATCATAGTTACCTATCAAAAATTCTGCTACTTGTTAAAGCTGATTTCACCACTCTAGGTGAATCACACTTTGTATGGCCTTCCCCTGTCCTGCTGCAGACTCCTTAGACCCCATGGACCATTTTTTTTCCTTTGATGTTTCCTTGATCATCCCTAAAAACATATGAAAAATGATACACGTGACTTTTAAACCTATAAGCACGTATATACATGGGTTTGACCACTAAAACCACGTACATCAAGATGTGTGCATAATCCAAATCCTTTTGGAGTTTTCCTTGGCATGGATCCGACTCATTTGACCCCTGGCCTTCCCTATTCCTTGAGATCACTCGGATTCGACCTTTCATTACCCCTTTGAAAAGCTATATAAGGAACCCCTTGGTACATTGAAGGCATAAGAGAGAATTGAGAGCAAAGAAACTATAGTCCATTGTTGCCGGAACTTATGCTTGAGTCTGCATCCCTTTGTCCCTTGGAGCACTTTTGTGTTCTTCCCAATATTTCCTTTTTCTTGTGAGCTTGATATCGAGAGATGGAGGATTGAAGTGGTGGAGGCCCAAGTGGGGCATTCAGTTTCTCCAGTTCACAGACGTGCTGTCAGAAGTTGTATCTTGTAATCTCTGATTTATATTAATAGAAATATCTTTTCTTGTCCAATAATGTGTGTTTGAATGAATGTTTTATCCATTGGATTATGTCAAATGCTTTTACATTATTGATTATATATGCTAGAATAGATCTAACACCATGATATATAGAATGCTTGTATTGTTTACTTGTTGTTGAGGAAGTAATATATCAATTCAAGATGGAGATTGAAAAGCTCAACGGGGATCTACTTCAACCATCCAGAATAAGGTACAAGGTCTGATCCTTTAGTGTTAGACATTTAATTTCTATCACATATTGGAAAGGATTGATTTTTGGAGTCAAGCTGTCTGTTGTGGTACCCCAAGCCATAGGAATTTCTCTCCATAACAGAATTGGTGACTCCACTGGGGAGTTCCTAGTAGTTGTCCTTTGGCGGTTGTTTTATCGGCATTCAATGAAATTGAATTACTCTTTCTCTCTTGTTTCTGTGTCGGGTCTGGGGGCATGTATGCCTAATAGAGTCTAATTGGCGTGAAGTTTGTCTCAGCCTATCTGTTTGCCTTGAATTTATACACTTTTCTTCCTGTACATGAGTTTTTAACTCACAGTTGCATATACACGCAGATTCCTCTGCGAGTTCCGCGTATACACCCGGGTTTACTGCGAACAGTCACGTATGCCCTTGCTTTTTCCTTTTTGTGGAAGATAATTGGGTGCTGGGTGAATTCTAATATTTGCTGTGTCTCCTTTGGCACTACCTGAGTCTATTTAGACCTCTGTTTCTGACTAGAAATGTTTTTTTTAAGTTAATTTTTTTTTTTTAAGAAGGTTCTTGTCATGGCATTTTCGATTTTTTGTTTGAGATTAGTGCATTAGAGTTATTTTACCTTAGTGCTTTGCTTGAGTGTTGTTTGGATGTGCTTGCAGAGTCTAGGGGTCATAGAATCATTCTTTTGCTTTTTGCATCTCATTTTATTTCAAAAAATCCAAAAACATTTGCTTATCATCATGCATTGCATTTTTTCACTTTGCATTGTACTTGCACTAGATTTGCTTTGGAGTACTAGTTAGGATTTCATATAGGAAAATTTGCATTCATAATTTGAAGAAGAATTGTGCATTTCACGTAGTAGCATACCCTATTTTCATGGAGACAATGCATTTTCATTGATTGTTAGGTGTGCATTTTACTTCATGTTGCGTCATAACACCATTAGTTGCACGACCATATCCCGTTTTTGAGTAATAAAGCCAACTAAAATCAACGCTAAATTAAAATGAACTACAATCTTTTCTTTTATAGGGTACACCAACAAGATTAGGTTTTAGGATCTTGGAATAGTTCATTGTAAGTCAATTCTCCAAGATCACTAAACAGCAACATGTATGTGTCTGTCCAGGTGAGTGTGTGAAATCCTTGGTATAACCAGTGTTTCTCAGGATCCTCCTCTCGAAAGGGAGTTAAGCATGAGGCAGTGTGAGCAGTTATTGATTGGGATGACCCCTAGTCATCACTGAGTAGCACCGGAGATATTTCCAGGACTGTATTTGTATCTGGGGGCTCTTTCGAGAGTTTCAGGCCTTGCTACCCTGCCCATACGGTCAATTTCGCCTGTGACTGTCCGCTTGAGCATTGATTATATTGAGGTGACCTTAGTGACCTTACCTAGGATATCAAGAGGGTACTCTGCAAGGGTTATTCTGTGGGTGTCCCGACTAGGTTGGGGTTGAATAGCAGAATCGCTTTACGCATTGAAGCTGAGGGCCACAATAATTGGTTACGTACCTCCACTTGTTGTGTATGGGAGTCTAAAGCCTCTCCTAGGTGAGACATACCTGCTTCATTCGGGAGCTCACTTATCCAGCCCTTGCTTTCTTGCATTTGGATTTATATTTTATTAGTGATTTCTCTGTGCACGATAGTTGGCCTAGGGTTTACGTAAATAGAGAGTCTTTTCTATTTTTTTTTTAGTCATTGTGGATTCGGGTGTGGCTCCTCGCCGTTCTCATCGTTTAGCAGGACTTCCTCCTTCTACTTCTCCTTCTCCTTTGGGAGAGAGACCTAGACAGTCCAGGAAGACTATGTCGCACATTGATTCACACACCATGGGGGACCGTTTAGAGGATATTCTTGAACCACCTCCTCCCATTCATGTAGACGATGGGGAGTTTAATCCTACTTATGATCCTTCACTCGATTTGGCTGAGTTAGGTCCTGTGATTTATGAGATAGGAACCATCCACGATAGACCTACTCACTTTAGGGTTGATTCCCCATTGATGCATTACCAGTATGGAATGCTGGAAGACACCGAGAATCATTTTGAACCTGCCAGCACTAGCTACGGTAGTTATGCTATGTCTGGTTTTCCTATCCATGATTTGGCACTTCATGTCGAATCCGAATTCGATCCTAACACTATGCCTAGGGGAACTCTCATTCCTTACCATGCGGAGAGGTTTGGGAGCACTAGTCACATTACACCTTCCGTCCCAGTGGTGGAAGCTACATCATATATCCCTCCTAGGTCTAGGGTTAGTGATCCGATTAGGATACCAGATCTAAGATGAGTGACGATAAGAGGTAGCACGTACATCATTACTCAAATTCCTTCGTCCTCGGTCCCTAGTTCTTTAAATGTACATCCTCCACCTTATTCACATGGTCCTTCGATTCGGCACATGGCTACGAGTCAGGTCCGTATTGCGGTTACTAGACCGATTGTGTCTCAGGTTTACATACCACCTGTTTCTTCGGGAGGCTATGTTCATAATTCTAGAGGTCATGTTACTACTTCTTGGGAATTTATCCCTACTCCTGATATGTATATCCCTACTTCCAGAGCATATCTTCCTACCTACGAAGTGTCTCATGGGGCATCGCATCTGATGACCTATGGACCCTATTATGGGACGTAGTATGGACAAGGTTCTTCACCTTATGGAGGTAGGTATCAACAACCTTCTTACTCTCCTAATTATGGCTTTTTAGCTCCTACTAGTCAAGGTCCACTGCACTATGGTGCTTCCATGCCACGTTATATGGGTCATAAGGGAGGAGGACATTATGGCCAAGGCCATGGTGGTAATCAACTCTATATGAATCAGGGAGCGGTCCATTGACCTCATCATCCTAGGATCCCTTTCCTCGTGATGCTTAATCTTCCTGACTTATCGATACTGACAAAAAATCCTGTGGCTCATGACCCAGCTTGGCCGGCTGTCCCTACCAAACTTCCTTCGGACATACCTAAGTTCGAGGGAAAAATGGGAGAGGATCCGAGCGAACACGTTACTACATTTCACCTATGGTGCTCTTCAAATTCCTTACAACAGGACTCAATCCGTTTGAGACTATTTCAATGCACCCTCACAGGGTCTGCTGCAAAATGGTATATAGAGTTACCTAGGGGTGCTTTCGCTTTGTTCAACGACCTTGCGATGAATTTTATTAATCACTTCTAGCTACCAGTGCGTTATGACGTTGGTACTGAACTCTTGTTGACATTTCGGCAAGATAAAGCCACACATATTTTTGATCATATTCAAGAGTGGCGTAGATGGAAGAGATTAATTAAAGCTTTTATACCGCCGGAGTTCCTCCTCGAGTGGTTACTCAAGTTGTTATTGCCGTATATAGCGAAGGATGTTTCCACATCCAGAGTGCAGAATGAGGAACAAGCAATTTTTAGGGCACAAGAACTAGACTTGATTTATACTCAGTCCAGTTTGTTGTATGAGATTATTCCCAATGCTCCTCGTTCCAGTTTCGATCCCAAAGTCAAACCTCGACCACATGCCGATGGAATTGTGGGTTGTGCAAGTGCGAAACCTGTGGATTCAGTTGCAAAATAAGTTAGTCAATTGTCAATCAACCAACTACTTCGGGACAAGCTACAACTTTGTTTCAACCCACCCAAATGACGAGTGTACTCTCTTTGCAATCGTTAGACCAGAAGGGTAACCAGCAGCCCAGACGAAATAGAAAAAAGGGTAAAAATAATCGAAAGGGTGGGAATAAGAATGAGAATACTAACAATAATGACAAGAATGGTAGAAATGCTAGGGGGGACAAGAAATCTAAACGTAAGGTTAAGTTCCCTTGCAAGTTGTGTAAGGATGATCACCTCACTTACTTGTGCCCCCGTATTGAGGAAGCTTCAAGATTCCTAGCACAAGGCCTAGCTATGCTAACTAACCCTTTACCGCATAATCAAAATATGAACTCGAAGTCCCATGACCAGTCTGATGATGATCATGATCCACTAGAGACTAGTGGTCATGGGTGCATTAACATGGTCGGTGCTGTGAAAGTTGTGACCTGTGCGAAAGATTATGGTTCGTCACAACCCAGCCCAGGAAAAGAGCCTGATCCACCAGGGTCCCCTTTGCGCATTGAGAAAACTACGGATAAACCTGAGGCTGCACCTCGTATTCCTAAGGGAGTCCTTAAGCATTCAGGGCATAATCCAAATGCCCGAGCCACCCAGAATTATTCAGTTATCGAGGATTTGGGCCACACTCCTTGTGCGATGTCTGCATTGGAAGTGCTTCAGAGTTGTCCTTCGCAAAGGAAGGCGTTGCTTTCTTCCCTTGGTGTGAATGATGATGATTCTTCCTCTGTGATCAAATTTGAAACTGTAGGACTTCAGCCTCACTTGCCCTATTATGTGTCTCTTTTGGTTCACATAGAATGTCTTAATATGACCATCAAACACACTATGATTGATGATGGTGCTGCTGCTTCTGTGATGTCTTTGTCCTATTGGAAGGGTCTGGGTTCTCCTGAGCTATCTAAATCAATGACTATGTTAACTGCTTTCAATGGGAGATCTTTTAGGCCACTTGGCATCATTCCTTCCCTTAAAGTCCGTTTGGGGGGGAAGACTGTTGCAATAGAGGTCGAGGTGGTTGATGCGCCCCTTGACTACAATCTCTTACTGGGTAGGAACTGGATGTACAATATGCAAGCCGTTGCTTCTTCCTTGTTCCGCGTTGTATGCTTTCCACATAACGGGAATATTGTAATGATTGATCAAATGACATTCAAGAATCCGTCTATTACCACATCTTCGGGAGCTTTGATCCCGATCATTGAACATTCTCAGCCAGCAACTGGGAGTGTGGGTGTAGGGATGTACCCATCCCTCATGGGAAGCTTTAGTTGTCCTACACTAATCCTCATGATAGGATCTAGTTTCGATGAGGCTTCGACATCTATGAGATCGATGTATTTTTGCACGAGTCATATGGAATATCCTTGGGTTCTTCCTACATCGAGTACTTTGAGTGAGCCCTTCATGATGAATGTACCATTTTTTGCAGCCATGATAGCTTATCAAGCTAACCTCGAGTCTGCTGCAGAGCCTAGTCCTTCCTCTTCACGGATAGAGGAGGACCCTTATGTGCTACCGGCATGGGTAGTACAGTCTTGTCACACGCACGACTACCTTGATACGATTTTCCCTTTGGATGAAGTGATTATTGAGGCTATGTTGGGAGTTGAGCCACCATGGGAGCAACTTCATCATAAATCACACTTTCTTCCAGAGCTTGACCGTTTGGAATGTGAGGATTTTAGGGCTGTTCTTAGTCAGAGAGTTGGTAGTCCTATGGTTCCATTTAGCTCTCCTAGTCCGATGGCTGATGGAAACATGGTGAACATATATTCAACAATTCCTATCAACATCTCTCGCAATCCTGACACGATAGAGAATGTCTATATTGGGGTGGAATGGTCCCATGCTGAGATTCTAGAATATACCAAGCTATTTAAGGAATTCCATGATATTTTTTCTTGGTCTTACGAAGAGATGCCAAGTATTGACCCTCGTATTGTTGAGCATGAGATTAAGACTTACCCCAATGTTAAGCTTGTTCGACAACATTTATGGGTAGTGAATCCTAGGAAAGCACCCGCCATTAAGGAAGAGATAGAGAAGCTGTTGAAAGCCAGTTTCATCTATCCCATTCCCTTGATAGAGTGGGTTTCAAACCCCGTTCCGGTGGATAAGAAGTAGGGAGTGATCTGCATATGCACTGATTTCCACGATTTGAATCATGGCTATCCTAAGGACAACTTCCCCACACCATTTATAGATCAGATTGTGGATGAGTGTGCAGGTAGCGAGGTGTTCTCCTTTATGGAAGGATTTTCCGTGTATAATCAGATACAGATTAAACCTGAGGACCAACATAAGACTGCATTTATTTGTCCTTGGGGAATGTTTACATATCGAAAAATGCCTTTCGGCCTTAAAAACGCCGGAGCTACATTTCAGTGGGCAATGACCTTGATTTTCCATGATCTCAAGTCAATTATCGACATATTTTTGGATGACCTCGCTGCTCATTCTCGGATGAGAATGCGTCATCCATATCACTTGAGATTGGTATTCAAAAGATGTCGTCACTATTCGGTTAGACTAAATCCTAAATCCTCATAAGTGCATCTTTTGTGTGAAATCAGGGCGTTTGTTAGGATTCATCGTTTCTAAAGAGGGTATAAGAGTCGACCCTTTGAAGGTTGAGGAAATACTTCAGTTGTCTCCCCCGAAGAATATTCGTCATCTTCAGTGCTTGCAAGGCATGGAAAACTTCTTACGAAGATTTGTTGTCAACTTTGCCAATTTGACTAGAGGCTTCATGCGTCTCTTGAAGAAGGACACCCCCTTTTATTGGGATGAGCGAGCCCAAGAGTCCTTCGATGCACTCAAGCGAGCCCTAGCATCGGCCCTGGTGATTAGTCCTCTGGATTATAGCCATGATTTTCTATTATATGTGGCCGCTTCCTTAGAGACGATTGGTATGGTTTTGGTTCAAGAGGATGAGGAGCTCTAAGAGCATGTCATATATTATCTGAGCCGAAACCTTATTGATGCAGAGATTCGGTATTCTCATGTCGAGAATCTTGCTTTAGCTACCGTACATGCGGTTCAGCGGTTGAGACATTATATTCTCCTTCGCCAGACCTTGGTTGTGGTCCATGTCAATCCATTTCAATTCGTCCTCACCTGAAGGATGATTGGGGGAAAGTATAATAAATGGATTGTCATTCTGCAAGAATTCGATCTCGAGTTTGTTTCGGCAAAATCGAAGAAGTGTTTAATTTTTGCAGAGCTTATATTGGATTTCCCGAGCGAGGCTGAGGAGTTGGTTTGTGAAGATACGTTTGTCGATGAACACATCTTCTTAATCTCAATGTTGGACCCATGGTATCGGGATATCATAACATATTTACAAACACTGAAGACCCCTACTCACCTCTCACGAGATGAACGACGACGATTATGTCACGTCTCTAAGAACTACGTCATAGTGGACAATACTTTGTAACACTGTGGAGTAGATTCCATTTTACGACGTTGTTTAAATCATGAGGAGGTTGAGGTAGTGCTGAATGATTTCCATGAAGGGGCATGTGGTGGTCATTTATCTAGGCTTTCTACAGCTCAAAAGATTTTAAGAGTGGGTTATTTTTGGCCATTGATCTTTAAGGATTGTGTTGATGCAGTCAAGAGGTGCCACCCTTGCCAGGTGTTCACACATAATATGCACTTGAAACCTGCCCCGTTACATCCCATTATCACTGTCGGTCCCTTCACTATGTGGGGGCTTGATTTTATGGATTGCAACCCAGCTTCAGCTGGGGGGCACCATCATATTATAGTGGCTTTTGATTATTTCATGAAATGGGCTGAGGCTATGCCTATGGTAAAATCCAATGGTGAGACAGTTGCTCACTTTGTGTTCAACTAAATTATTACTCGGTTTGGGATTTCGAAAGAGCTTGTCACTGACCATGGCTCGCACCTTCAGAACCGTATGATGGAAGAGTTGGCATCCAAGTTAGGGTATAAGCAAGAGCATTCTTCTTCTTATTACCCCCAGGTGAATGTACAGGTAGAGGCAGTGAATAAATCACTCAAATCCATTCTCCAATGAGCCATCGCACAAAGAAAGAATAATTGGCACATTATGTTATATCCAACTTTGTGGGCATATCGAACCGTGGTTAAGACTGCCACTAGTTTTTCTCCATATCAGCTTGTACATGGAGTGGAGTTGATATTGCCAGTTGAATGCAAAATTTCTTCGTTGAAGCTAGCTGTGGAACTCTTACCGGACACTTCCCCATTGGAGGAGCATTTGGTTCACCTTGAGCAACTTGATGAGCAGCGTCGGGATTCCTTGGTGGATCTAGAAGTCAATAAACGTCGCGTTAAGGTCCAGTACGATAAATCTATATGTCCAAGAGCATTTAGTGAAGGAGACTTGGTCCTTTTGTGGGATCAACCAAAACAACCCTTGGGGGCAGGGAAATTTAATCCTATGTGGCATGGTCCTTACATGGTCAAGCGTGTGTTAGAGAAGGGTGCATATGAGTTAGTGGATTATGAAGGAACAGCTTTGGCGGAGCCTAGAAATGGGTTCTATCTCAAAAAATACTATGCATGATCTTTAGCCAAGGCTGCTTGTTGTATATTATTGTATAGCTTTGCATAGTTAGGTCTTTTTCTTATCGTGATCGGGTTTGTGATTAGCTTCCATTTCTTTTGGTAGATGTCAATGGAATCTTCCACCTACATAGGATTTGCGGTGGTGCAAGCCGTCACACTCAACACTCAGCCTCTGCTGCTTGGGTGATTTATACTCCTATGGGTCAAGCACTGTCTTCAGGAGGTGTATGTCTACGGCCATCTTCAAACAATGTCGCTGAATACAGCACTGTTATTGAGCTTCTACGAGATGCCATTTTACATGGCATTCTATCTCTTGAGGTACGTCTTGATTCGAAGTTAGTAGTATCACAGCTCAATGGTTTGTACCATGTTAGAGATCCGACGTTATTGAGAAGGTTCTTGCGTGTGAGATTGTTAGAACAAAAATTTCACAATATAACATATATACACATTCCAAGAAATAATAATCAAGTTGCTGACTCATATGCTAACTACGTGTTATATTGGCATTTGTTTCATTCACAATAAATTAATCACAAACACAATTTTTACACATGTAAATAAATAAATCGATCACCATAAAACTTTTTATATATACATAAAAAATGTGATAATACATAGAGTCATGATACAAAATTGGGGCTCTTAAGCCACCATCATATAATGCACAGTTGTACAAAATGTATACACTCCCAGGTGTCTAATCTTGTGGAGGAGGAGGAGGGTTGTGATCATGAAATGTCACTACAGCTCTAGCTAGCCGTCAGAATAAACGCACCCATGCACGTGGTACACCCACCACCTGCCGCTGCATGGCCTCAGGCAAGTCCTCGACTTGTGCCATGGGAAATCTATGTGTCAATCTCACAAAGTTGGTATGAATGCTCTGGAGCGTTCACTCCACATCCACACCCATGATTTCATCTCCTCTTCCCCTCCGTTTATGATGAGGGAAGCCCTCTGGCCACCGTGGTCCCACATATGCACATAAATGGTAGATGTCACTATGTATCGTCACCCAAAAACATGTCTTTTTGATTCCATATAATCAAGAAAACACAAAAAATTAAATAACTCAAAAAATTTTAAAAAGAGAGGGTCGAGATTCGTTACCTATATCGCCATATGTTGATCCTGGTGGTAACGGCATGTCAGAGTCCCCCCAGAAATCTATCCCTGCATAGGGGTAGTCATTGATGGCAACTATCTGTCATTGCCACCATGGAAAGAAGTCATCTAGATATGGGTTGGCCACCCTACCACCCCCAGTCTATGCATAGCATCTTCCCAACGTCGTTGGGCCGGATCTAGAACCCCATGGAGAGGAACGTCCACTCTGGGGCTCAATCCTGGAACACGCTCGAAGAAAAATGTGCTCAGAATACTGTTGAACCTGAAGTTCTGCACGTTTCTTCCCTTACACTCACTGAGCTGGTGTTTCATGTTGCTTAGTAGTGTAGTACTCCAGTCGTAGATCATGGGTCTCATGCACTCCACTGCATAGAACATCTGAGGCCACAAGGCCTGGTGGAGTGATGCCAAGCCTGCTATCCTACCCAGTTTCAATAATATGGCCTTTAGGCCCTGCACCTTTATAGCATTGGTAGGGACTTGACTCCCCACCTTCTCGGTGTCTGGATAACAATACACTGCAATGTACTCGTCGATAGTCAGGCCACCTCCTGGGCCACCACGGGAATGAAGGTTCACCACTTCCCCTTGTCTAGAAAGCCCTATGATAAAATATATGTCCTCCACCTCTATGTTGAGGGACATCTCATTGATATGGAAGGACTCTGAGTCTGGATCCCAATAATATACCAGCATCTGTAACAGTCTTGGTTTGGCACTCAAACCACCAAGACACCAAAACTTGTAGAGTCCGCAGGCACATAGAGCTTGTTGAGCCATTAAGTCAGTCGTTACTGCTTCCTCTACTTCACCATGCTCATGCTCTCTCCACTCTAGCACCATCCTACAAAAAAAATTGCAAAATTGTCCATTAGTTTATTGAAAAAACCATATGCACAGCCTCATACACGACTATTTTCAAAACAGGCGCATATGTACGCGGGTTTGAGGCCATTTTTCACGTATATCCAACTCTATACATGGAAAAAACCTCGATTTCTGTGTGGGCCGCATCGCTCATTTTGGGATGGCATAAAAACCTCATTTAACCATGAAAATTCATAAAAATTGTATCAAAATGCAAGAGGAGAGCATGAGTAAATACCTGGAAGAAACGATAGTGAATTCCACCGGCTAGATCTCCTGGAATTTGCTGAAAATCAGAGCTCAAATGGGTAAAAGTTTCAAATGATTTATAATATTTTGAACTTTTTACTATTTATAGAAAATTTTCAAATATTTGAAAATTTTTACCCCCTTTCCTATAGTTTTGACATTTTCTAACCATTTTGGACTGTTTTTGACATAATTTGTGATGTAGAAGACCTTTTTGAGTGTCGTTTCAGCCATCGGATTGACCCATTCGTGCTGATCTCAGGTATCATGTCTTAACTGGCATATAGGTTAGGTTTCATCACCATTTTCATTTTTCATAACCTTATGACCATCTCATCATGACCTTAGGTACGAACCCACTCTATTATGTCAAGGAACCTTCTTGTTTCTTTAGAAGTGCTATGATATGAGTGGTAGAGATTTACCTTACATGGGTACCCTAGTGAGCACCCTATTTGCATTTGGTGCCCATGCTGACGTTTTCTCCTTTAGGGTGTCGAAGTCTGTTGTATAGTACTGCCATGACATTTCGCAAGAGCCTCATACTCCTCTTGATCTTTTGCTGGACAATTTCGCTCAGGACTCCCTCATGTCAAGTTGTGAATGCATTATCATGAGCTTTGCCTACCTTATTGAGCTTTATGCCGGCTCCCTTGACATTGCGTTTCAGCCATATAGCCCGAGCTTGTCTCATGTCTAGCCATGCAGAGCCATTTTTTATATCCTTCGCAGCTTGATTTCCTTTTTATCGGGAGGGGATCTTCCCCCGAGTGTCGATATCCTACACTTGTCCTTACATTGAGCATAGGTATGTTCCAATTCTTGGAACTAGTTTGTTTTCCCTTATGACACTCGTCTCCTCCTAGTTTGTAACTATAAAGCTATTTTATTCTTTTTTCAAGCTTTTTAAATAACTGAAAAAGTCCAAAAAAAAATTAAAAAACCAAAAATCCGAACAAGGAAAGATGTTATCTATGGCAGCTGTCGAATCGTGTCGCCTTCGAATAGAGCACTATATATCACATCCATTGGTTGGGTAATAGTTTGACTTTAGGAGCTGTACTCATTTATCTGAGTTTATCTCCACCGATTGGTTAAGCTTCCAGTCCCTATGGAGCCTCTATTGATGCCTCCTGTGTCACAGAGATGTCCCAGTTTGTATATCGAGTCTGTGCTACCTTCATTTAGTCACCATACACCATTATGCTCTTGTTCGAAGGAAGTTGAAGCCTGAGTCAGCCATTCCTCAGTTATCTTGACTTTGCATTTCAACCATTCCTGGTACAGTTACTGGTTCGTGCACTTTATGATCGAGTCCTTCCACATTATACAGCTTTGCTGAGTACCTCATGTTGGATGATGGGGGATGCCTCAATGCCCTCCTTCCAGCAGATTTCATCCCATCGACTTCAGATCATTTATTCTGGGATTGGAATCTAGAGTCATTTTGAGTGCCTTGAGACTTGCAGTCATCAGTGGCAGGTTCTCTCACCATCAACAGTTATTGGGAATACATCAATGTCCCTTGATCGATGGATCCTCTCAAGTGTTCGACCTCAACACATTTATTCACACTTGTTAGTTTGCACTCTAGTACCTTGATTCCCATTTTCATTATCGGTGGGTGATCTTGCGTCTATTAACGGTATACATTAATGACCAGTAATCAGACGATGGACTACTATGTTCGATCTCGACACATCTATTCGCATAGTAGGACATGTACTCGTACCGGTTTGTGTAGAAGACTTTCTAGATTGGTGGCATATCTTATATGCTACCTCCTTGATCGTGCCAGTGTTCATGAGATTTCAGCTCTCGTGACTTGATTCCAGTATATGTTAGATATTTCCAGCCACTATGGAGATCTTGATCTGTTATATCTTCAACCATTATGGAGATCATGGTCCTATGTACATCTTCATCATGGAGATTTTGATCTATGTATATTGTACGTGGCTATGACCACATATGTGATATCATGTATCATGCCTATTCATGGCCATTGTACTCTTATGTATCTGGGACTACTATATGTATTTGCAGTTATATGAAGAGTTGTATTATTGTACTATGCTGATTAGGTGGCTGGTCTTCCATTTGGTATCCTTCATCACTCCACTTCTGGGATGGACTTATAATGTATTTCGGCCATCGTATGACCCATCTGACCTCACACATTAGGGGGCATCCATTATATCTGATTTCACCACTCCAGGTGAATCACACTTTGTATGGCCTTCCCTTGTCCCGCTGCAGACTCCTTATACCCCATGGACCATTTTTTGTCCTTTGATGTTTCCTTGATCATCCCTAAAAACATATGAAAAATGATACATGTGACTTTTAAACCTATAAGCGCGTATATACGCGGGTTTGACCACTAAAATCATGTACATCGAGATGCGTGCATAATCCAAACCTTTTGGAGTTTTCCTTGACATGGATCCGACTCATTTGACTCCTAGCCTTCCCTATGCCTTGAGATCGCTCGGATTTGACCTTTCATTACCCCTTTGAAAAGATATATAAGGAACCCCTTGGTACATTGAAGGCATAAGAAAGAATTGAGAGCAAAGAAACTATAGTCCATTGTTGTCGAAACTTATGCTTGAGCCTACATCCCTTTGTCCCTTGGAGCACTTTTGTGTTCTCCCCAAGCTTTCCTTTTGCTTGTGATCTTGCTATCGAGAGATGGAGGATTGAAGTGGTGGAGGCCCAAGTGGGGGATTCAGTTTCTCCGGTTCGCAGATGTGTCGTCAGAGGTTGTATCTTGTAATCTCTGATTTATATTAATAGAAATATATTTTCTTGTCCAATAATGTGTGTTTGAATGAATGTTTTATCCATTGGATTATGTCAAATGATTTTACATTATTGATTATATATGCTAGAATAGATCTAACACCATGATATATAGAATGCTTGTATTGTTTACTTGTTGTTGAGGAAGTAATATATCAATTCAAGTTGGAGATTAGAAAGCTCAACGGGGATCTACTTCAACCGTCCGGACTAAGGTATGAGGTCTGATCCTTTAGTGTTAGACATTTAATTTCTATTGCATATTGGAAAGGATTGATTTCTGGAGTCAAGCTGTCTGTTGTGGTACCCCAAGCCATAGGAATTTCTCTCAGTAACACTACTATATTGATTGAACCAAACCTAAAAGTAAGAAATCGAAAGTCTCGCACCAGGAGAAGAATGAGGGGGAGGAATAGCTAATTCCTAAACACGGAAAACACTTTATTATTCTTTTTCGGTCAGAGAAAACAACCTATTCTTTTTTCATTCATCGAATGATAAATTACTACAAGTGAAGGAGATATACGATTGAAACGACAGAAGATCCAATATTTTAGAATCGTATCTAAGATGACTGGAAAATTTGAAACAAGGCCAGATATTATTTGTTCGTTATGAGAAAATCCATAATTTTCGGAGATCGAATCGATCATCAATTCCCAACCATGGGGCAAATGAAACCCAAGAAATAGATCAGTTACTGAAAGGATGATAAAAGCTTTCATTGTATCACTTAGACTATAGAATAATTCTTGGATCCAGGAATTGAGAATGGCAAGTTTATTCTTACCCAGAATGAGATAAGCACTTATAAGAACAAAACCTATTAGATTTGTTAATACATTTGAGATTATCTGGATACAGTCTTCATTGTACATTTCGACCAATTGGATCGTTTCTTTGTGAAGCTCTTGAAGATCTTGTGAATGTGTTTTCGAAGAATTTTCCAACATTCTTTCTAATAGGAATAGTTCTTTTATTTTCTCAAAGCTTTCCAGAGCACTTTCTTCCTGGAGATAATCACAAATTTGATGAGATTGACCAGTATTCCACCAATTTGTGATCCAAGGCTCCAAACCTTTCCGTAATAAAATAGGAATTATCTAGGGCAGTACTACTAAACATGTGAGATATCGTAGGGAAGCTAATGCTTTATATTTGGCCACTTCCAATTCGTGAATCGCTAACAAACCTGATTTACTCACTCTGTTTTAGATATTTGACCTCGGAAATATCTATATATTAATATCTATAAAGATAGATAGATATTGATATATAGAAATCCCAGATAATGATATCTGAAATCTCAGATCTTCATTCACGATTTGGCCTAATCTTTGTGGTAGTGGTAAAAGATTGGGTTGAGTCCGATTGGTAGAACGAAATTAACTAGATTACAAGTAATCAATCATATCAAATTCAAATTTGATCTCCTTCCATACTTCACAAGAAGCAGCTAGTTTAGGACTCCATTTAGTAGCTTCATTGATCACTTCATTACCTTCATGAGCAATATCATGTCCTTCATTACGAGCTTATACACAAGCTTCTAGAGCAACCCGATTAGCTACTGCATCGGGTGCATTTCCCAAGGGTTCCCTAAAGTTCCCCCACCAAAATGTAATACGGAATCATCCCCAATGATCTCAATCATAGAAGGCATATGCCAAACGTGAATACCTCCTGAAGCTATGGGCAAAACACCTGGCATAGATACCCAATATTGAGTGAAGTAAATACCACGACTTCGATCCTTTTTTGATAAAATCATCACGCAATAGATCAACAAACCCTAAAGTGACTTCTCATTCCCCTTAAATTTTACCTACTACAGTACCGACGTGAATATGATCTCCACCGGACATACGCAATTCTTTAGCCAGTACACGGAAGTGCATGCCATGATTTCTTTGTCTGTCAATAACTGCATGCATCGCATGGTGAATGTGAAGAAGTAGGTCGTTGTCTTGGAAATAATGATCCAAAAAAGTATTTGCGGTAAAACCTCCTATCAGATAGTCATGCATAATGATAGGAACTCCCAATTCTCTTGCAAATACTGCCCTTTTCATCATTTATTCACATGTACCTGGAGTAGCATTCAAATAATGTCCCTTAATTTCACCCATCTCAGCCTGAGCCTTATAAATTGCTTCTGTACAAAAGAAAAAATGATCTCTCTAGCGCATGAATGGTTGGGAATTTACGTTTTCATCATCCTTGGTAAAATCGAGTCCACCACGGAGACATTCGTAAACTGCTCTACCATAGTTCTTAACTGATAGACCCAATTTTGGTTTGACAGTACATCCCAATAAAGGACGACCATATTTGTTCAATTTATCCCTTTCAACTTGGATACCATGAGGTGGACCTTGAAAATTTTTGGAATAAGCAAGGGGGATCCACAAATCTTCCAAACGTAGAGCCCGTAGGGCCTTGAATCCAAATACATTACCTATAATGGAAGTGAACAAGTTAGTAATAGAACCTTCTTCGATAAGGTCTAAGGGGTAAGCTACATAGGCAATAAATTGACTCTCCTCTCTAGGAATGGCCTTGATGTCATAGCATCGTCCCTTGTAACGATAAAGACTAGTAATTCCATCAGTCCAAACAGTGGTCCATGTAATGGTGGAAGATTTAGCAGCTACTGCTGCTCTCGCTTCCTTGGGCGGCACCTCAGGTTGAGGAGTTACTCGAAATGCTGCCAAGATATCCGTATCTTTGGTCTGATATTCAGGAGTATAACAAGTTAATCTGTAATCTTTAACACCAGCTTTGAATCCGACACTAGATTTAGTCTCTGTTTTTTGGTGACATAAGTCCCTCTATTAATAATTATTTCTCGCAA
Organism: Pseudotsuga menziesii; assembly: GCA_001517045.1. Classification (NCBI taxonomy): domain Eukaryota; kingdom Viridiplantae; phylum Streptophyta; class Pinopsida; order Pinales; family Pinaceae; genus Pseudotsuga; species Pseudotsuga menziesii. The sequence continues at coordinate 27,006 of LPNX010703386.1, read as the reverse complement.
GGACGAGGTCTACTCAACATGGATCGAACGTAAAAAATCAATTTTGACAGAAATATCCTACAAAAAAGTTGTCCATTATTGGACAATAAGATCTACTAGATACACTCTCATTGTATAATGTTTTTTATGTATGACCTAACCCAATCTTGCTCTTGAAGTTCTTCATTGACCCGAGCACCTTTCAGCTGTTAAACTAGTTAATTAGTGAATTTAAGGAACCAAATCGACCTTTGACTGTAATGGTGCAAATTGTCCATATGACAATACATATAGAATAGGGAACAGATGTGCATATGAAGAGATAATGACCAATCGGAGAAAGGTAATGAATAGAGTTAAAGTTTCACATTTCACAGATGATATGGACATAATGTTGAAGTATTTTTGATTTTAGTTATGGATAAATTGGTTCTAGTTATAGATAAATAGAAGACTTCCTCATGATCCTTATCCATATCCATCTACCTACTTCATATTCAAAATATGAATTTGAACTTTTCAATAAAGTAGGGTATTACCAAAGTTGTAACTCCCATTCATTATTGACTGATTTGATCAACCCGACACAGAACATTTTTGTTATTGATGATATTGGCAAAATCATATTTATATATTATTAAAGGAAAATCTTTCCTTTTGTGTATGAAAACCAATCCTCTTGTTCTTGGGGTTTCCACACTCGTGGAAAAAAATGTAGGACGTATTGCTCAAATCATTGGCCCAGTACTAGATGTATCTTTTCCTCCAGGTAATATGCCTAATATTTACAATTCATTTATAGTTAAGGGTCAAGGTACAACCGGTAAGGAAATTTAGGTTACTTGTAAGGTACAACAATTATTAGGAAATCATAAAGTGAGAGTTGTCGCTATGAGTGCTATAGATGGTTTGACAAGAGGAATGAGAGTTATTGAAACAGGAGCTCCTCTGAGTGTTCCAGTTGGTGGAGCTACTCTCAGATGAATTTTCAATGTTCTTGGAGAGCCTGTTGATAATTTGGGTCCTGTAGATGCTTGCATAACATATCCTATTCATAGATCTGCTCCCGCCTTTATAGAGTTGGATACAAAATTATCCATCTTTGAAATAGGCATTAAAGTAGCAAATATTTTAGATCCTTACCGCCGTGGGGGAAAAATTGGTTTATTTGGAGGAGCTGGAGTGGGTAAAACAATACTCATTATGGAGTTGATCAACAACATTGCTAAGGCTCATGGAGGGGTATCCGTATTTGGAGGAGTAGGAGAATGTACCCATGAAGGGAATGATCTTTACATGGAAATGAAAGAATAGGGAGTAATTAATGAACAAAGCATCTCATAATCAAAAGTGGCTTTGGTCTTTGGTCATATGAATGAACCATCAGGAGCTCGTATGAGAGTCGGTTTAACTGCTCTAACCATGGCCAAATATTTTTGAGATGTCAATGAGCAAGATGTACTATTGTTTATTGATTACAAAGTTCTGCTTTGTCCAAGAGGGATCAGAGGTATCCACCCTATTAGGCAGAATGCCTTCCGCCGTGGGTTATCAGCCAACTCTTGCCATGAAAATGGGTTCTTTGCAAGAGAGAATTACTTTCACAAAAAGGGGATCCATAATCTCGATTCAAGCAGTTTATGTACCTACTGATGACTTGACCGACCCTGATCTTGCTACGACATTTGAACATTTAGATGCTACTACCGTACCATCGAGAGGATTAGCTGCCAAAGGTATCTATCTAGCAGTGGATCCTTTAGATTCGACATCGACTATGCTACAACCTTTGATCGTAGGTGAAGAACATTACAAAACTTATCAAGGAGTTAAGGAAACTTTACAAAGTTATAAGGAACTTCAAGACATTATAGCTATTCCTGGACTGGATGAATTATCAGAGGAAGATCGTTTAATCGTAGCAAGATCAAGAAAAATTGAGCATTTCCTATCACAACCCTTTTTCGTAGCAGAGGTATTCACAGGTTCCCTGGGAAAATATGTTGGTCTAATAGAAACAATCAGAGGGTTTCAAATGATCCTTTCCAGAGAATTAGATGGTCTTACCAAATAGTCTTTTTATTTGATGGGTAACATTGATGAAGCTACCACAAAGGATATGAATTGAAATTTAATTCTTAAAATGACCCTAAATCTTCGTGTATTGTCTCCTAATCGAGTCGTATGGGATTCAGAAGTGAAAGAAATAATCCTATCTACTAATAGTGGTCAAATTGGCGTATTACCCAATCATGCTTCACTTGTGGAAGCTGTAGATATAGGAGTTATGAAAATACATCTCAATGGACGGTGGTCCACTATGGCTTTGATGGGTGGTTTTGCCAAGATAGACAATGATAAAATAACCATATTGGTAAATAATGCAGAGAGAGATGTTGACATCAATCCCCAAGAATCCCAGGAAACTTTTCGAATAGCTAAAGCTGAATTAGCTCGAGCCGAAGGAAAAAGACAAGCAATTGAGACTGATGTAGCTCTGAAAAGAGCTAGAACACGATTAGAGGCTATCAATGATAGCCCCCTCATCTCTAATTAAATTTTTTTATAATGATCTAAAAATGGATTCAATGTTTCGTGTTGATCCAAACAAGTGGAGTAAAACTTATTAGATGCCATCGACTCTTCAGTGGTATCTAATAAGTTTACCTACTATTGGATTTGAACCAATGACTCTCGCTGTATGAAAGCGATACTCTAACCACTGAGTTAAGTGGGTCTTTTATTCCCATATGTAGAGTTGGACTCTATAAACAACTCTAAATGGAATTCACTATATAGACAATGTGTCTCTAGCACAGATCAAACTTATTGGGACGTATTAGATCATAGTATCGGATAATGAAATATCTACCTTGACAGAAAGTGATCCATCTGGTTAGTATAGTAGTGTATCATCAAGATTGGTAAGGAAGGGCTATAGCTCAGTAAGGTAGAGCACCTCTTTTACATGTGTGACAATGGTTTTCGGGAGAGTTTATCGATTCGTCCGATCCACGAAATAGATTCTATGTGAAATAGTCTTACTCTATCAATTTGTTTCTCTGGGGAACAATAGCATGACAAAGATGAAGTTCGATCCGCTTCGAATTACGAATCTAATTGATATGGTCAATCCCAACTCCGTTCAATGCCAGGCATAATGAGTATAATACGGGGACCTCAAAATAGATTCTTTTCGCTCTATGAACTTTTAGGTGTATGAAATGTCATATTTTACTTTTTGAGAGATAGAGGAGACTCTATTTGAGTCAATCTATGCCCGAGCAAGGAAGACCTACATCAAGGAAACCTTTTGATAAACTTTGGGATTGCTTTCGAAGGGTAAGAATTTGGAGCACATGGAGCCATATTAGTATCTTCCTGGAAAGAGGATAATGGCAAACTAACCGATCTTTCCATCAGTTAATGAAAGAGCCCAATGCGAGAAAATGCATGTTGGGTTCTTGGAATAGTTCAAATCATTTTGATAATAAGAAATTTGATCTATTCTACTGAGAAGGTCTATGGTTCGAGCCTGTATAGCCCTATACATTCCACTAAGTTACACTACTTTATATATATATATACATCCCCACATTATTGGTGTTTACTAATCTACTTCTAATAGATCAAAGGTTCTATTGATTGATCCCAGTCTATTGGATCTTGGCCTTCGTTCAAATAGTAAGTAATTAGGATCAATCATTGGAATCTTATGAATCAGGTATAGGGAATTCCTAGCTAGTATGATGAATGGCTTCCTCCTTTCCTTTTCTTTTCAAGGAAATATATAAGAAGGGGATCTATGGAAGTATCTATTCGATCCATTCTGTCTAATCTATCCAATCCAAAGAGTTTGGATCGTAAAACTGGAACTAATTGTAACATACAAGAAACAAGGTGTTTTTTCTTTTCTTTTTTTCAAGGCACTTCTAGATTCTACATACAAATATAGATAGAGGATTGAGGTATTCCATACCATATTGTTTGGAATTGCACAATGTTAGAATTCCCATTCTAGCATCATCTAGTTTGGAACCAAGGGAAAAGCGGGTAATTTGTCATGATATTTTATATATCGTATCACATTTCTTTTTTTTGTTCATTTTTATCGCTAACTCTTCGAAAAAATCGAAATTTCTCTTAAATATCATATGTTTGAAGCAATTTCTAGTCCAGTCAAAGTATCGATTGGACATGTTTCTTTTAACTCCATACGCAATGCATTCTGTTGGGGTTGAATGAAGTCCTCTTCCATTCAATCAAAAATCCCGGCTGTATCTATCCCTTTGCTAAATATCGGGGCAAAGATCTTGATCAAATAGGATTCTCTACAATATGTTATGTATGGTAAATAAAACCTATTCTTGAACCAGGAAGTACTATGGATATTCTGAATACCTAGAAAGGCAAATTCTCTGAAGTTGATCCATTCTAGTTAAAGGTGAACCTTTTGTTCGTTCTCTTTCTCCTCCTAGGATCATCACATGGTTTTTTAGACACAATATTTTCATATTGTGACTAACACTCTTTCCTCTAGTTCCATTCTGGTAACATACCACGAACATGCAATCTACCAGCTATGCATATTGGATCTACATCTGGACCAATGTTTGCTTTAATCTACCCCACTATGGAATACATATATTTCATGGAATGCGTTCTGGAACAATAGAAGAAAGAAGTTTGCTGGGACAAAAATATCACCCCTTGCTCAAAAAAGATGTGGACTGCGGCCCAAAAGAAGCCGCCTTTTTCCCCATTACAAATAGATCTTTACTTGGTTAGACAATAGATCTGTCCAAAATCATGTTATATCAGAATGAGTCTGGGATTATAATGAACTTATACATGAAGGATTTGATACGTTCCATGGATCGAATGACACCTACCAAGACGATAGAGATTCCCATTTTCTCATTCGCCTTCTTTCAATACTGTAAAATGTTCACTATCTCCGTTGATAGATGAGCCTCGAAATTTGTATATTTGTCCCATCACCTACATAATAATATAACAAAGAACTTGATTGTCTCTTAACCGTGCATGTAATATGGACATCCAGACCTTCTTTTTTCCTCTTAGGAAAAATGAGCCCTTTATCGGACTTGAACCGATGACTTATGCCTTACCATGGTGTTACTCTACCACTAAGTTAAAAGGCCCCCTCCATCATATATTAATGAGTAAGTCTACTACGATATATGGACAATAAATTGGATGCACATGATCCCTATCTATTTATATATATACATTTGAGAACATATATTAGTAGCTCATAGGTTTACATGAGAGGAGGGTAGGGATAGCTATACTGGAAACTATGGGCTTAGCTGATACGAAGCGAATGGAGACAAGTTATGTGATGCCTAAAAATAATTCTAAATGTATGTATTTCTAGAAGATCCATGGGATCAACGAACCAGGTCCTATTGCAATTATCTTAAATGTGTTTGGAGAATATTATTTCTCGATCGGGTAGGGCTCCCACCATTCCCAGAGCTAGACAATTAGTTAATCATGGACATATCCGGGTCAAATTTTCATTTGAAGATAGAAGGAATTTTACTTATCATTGTATTTATACAACTTCTCCTCATACAAAATAAGATAGGAAAAGTAACAATCTTTACCTTTATATGGAAAACTCTATGTCTATAAGGGAGTGGTTCGAAGACAGGCGTAAAATAACTGGATTACTAAAATAAGGGGATAGTAAGGACATCCATGAGATGGATAAGAACAAGAATCTAAGTATTGATTACGTTAAAATTAACAGATTATGGGTTCAATGCGATAATTGCAAGAGATTAATCTATATCAGATTCTTCGGAGAGAATAAAAGTATTTGTGAAGAATGTGGATATTATCTGCAAATGAATAGTTCAGATAGAATAGAACTTCTAATTGATCGTGGCACTTGGTTTCCTATGGATGAAGAAATGTACACTCTAGATGTTCTTAAATTTCATTCTGAGGATGAACCTTCTAATTATGATCCTCTTAATTATGAGGATGAACCTTATATGGATCATATAACTTCCTATCAAATAAATATAGGTTTAACTGATGCTATTCAAATAGGCATAGGCAAATTAAATGGTATTCCTATCACAGTCAGAGTTATGGATTTTAAGTTCATGGGAGGTAGTATGGGCTTTGTAGTAGGTGAGAAAATAATCTGTCTGATTGAGCGCACTACCGAGGAATCTCTTCCAGTCATTATGGTGTGTGCTTCCGAAAGAGCACGCCTGCAAGAAGGAAGTTTTAGTTTAATGCAAATGGCTAAAATAGCTTCTGCATTATATATTCATCAGAAGGATAAAAAGTTGTTATATTTATCGATTCTGACATCTTCGTCTCATTCATCATGACGTTTTTCAGGTATTTATTGTTTTTGGGGTAGCGGGGTCAGTCAAAAGTATGTCGAGTGGGTACTCGTTGGATGTGGAATTTAATTTTGCATCCAACGAGCTCTCCCAATCGAAATTTGAGTAAAAACACGGGCATATATGTCGAAAATACAAACAAAAAGGTAGTTTTTTTTTCTTCCTCCAAAATTAATAAATATTATTTTATTATTTTAACTATTATTTTATTAATTTTTTTTAGGAGGCCCATTTTGAGTTGAAATTTCCTCTAATGAGAGCCAATGTCTTGGACCCCTGAATTGATCCAGGAGTTGCAGGAAACCGATAATAGAGCATCATGGGTTGTTGAAGTCTAGTTGGAAAATATCTTGGAAGGTTGTTTCACCAAGTTTTCAATTGATACTACTAAGTCCTACAATGAAGAAGAAAGGGAATTCTTCAACGGACCAAGAGGTAGGTTATTATTGTCTTTACAATTGTCAATTAAGATGCTTGTTTGTTAAAAAGGCATACTGAAGATGCAACTCGAGTAGTAAAACTTTGGTGTGCGGGAGCCGTGGATACCGCAAAGAAAGGGGGGAGACAAATGGAATAATATGGGGTAGATGGGTGCAAGTTACAATAAAACTGTGAGGGAATCCAGGGAATAAAGTGGTATTACAATAGGAGGAGAAAGGTTTTGACAAGAGAAGAGGCAGAGGATAGGGGAAGGTCCTGCTATGATCAAAATGCAAGACTGTGAAGGAATACCCGTCTGGAAAAAGTGACCCCACAGTGACGACGAGGATGAACAGACCCACACTATGCCCAGGTTATAGGTAAGATCAAACCCCATCAACAATGTACCCACACCTTCATGCACTACATCGCAATCAAGAAGAAACGCAAGTTCAACACTAACTTGTCTAACATGCCACCAACACTCTAATAGCAGTAGTAGACCAACATCTATGGGAAGAAGGCCAAGAATGGTGGGTGATGAAGCAAAGTTACCTTTGTTCCATGGGAATGATACTAAGGATTCAGAACAATACTAGTTCCTATGTGAGGTAGTATGGACTTTTAGACAAACTATTGATGATGATGTCAAGATGGACCAATTGGCGACAACCCTTCAATGTCGCGCACTAGATTAGTACATGAAATTTGTACAAGTTCCTATAGGGACTCTGATGAAGACACTGGAAGAATTAAGGAGAGGACTTATTGAATAATTTAAAAAACTAAATTCTGAAGCACAGTACATTACATAACTGAAGGAAATTAAGAAGTATCCCTATGAGCTTGTTTGGGATTTTGATCAAAGATTCAAGACACTAATGGAAAGATTCAATTTTGAGATGAGTGACATTCAACATAAGGAATGGTTAATTGCAGCGTTTCTAACTCATATCAGAATACCATTGATGTAGCCGAAGATTACAACATAGAGCTAGGCTCTAGAGATCACCATTAAGTTGGAAGCTTCACCCATCAGAGAAAATGCATTCAGTATGACCCAAATTTAGATGCATTTAGTGAACTTGAAACTCCAGCTACAAGATATTAAGAAGGGAATGGAACAATGTGAGGATATCCGGTGCACTCGATGTCACACAGATGAACATACCGAGGATACTTTCCTAGATTCTTGGAACTACCTATTGTTAGGGGCATCAAACCCTTTAATTTGTGGAAGTGTGCCATGGTGCAACATTTTTCAAGTATATGGGAATCGACATGAGGAATGTGGATACATGCAAAAGATGGTGATGAAGCCGACAAACCTATACTGCACATTTTTTCGATCTATTGGGCATGAAGAGAAATATTATCGCGCATATGACCTACTATAGGAGAGAACATATGAATCATAATATGTCAAGGGAGAGGATCATCAGGAGGTACAGTAGCCACAGTCGCAGGTGGTGCAACAACCACCTTAAACTCAATTCGTACCGCAACAGAAATCGAAGATGCAATTTGTATCGAAACAACCACAAAAACAGTTTGTGCCATAATGACATTATAATTAGATGCAGATGGCTTTGTAGTAGCCACAGTAATTTCAGTCATCACATTATGTCCAGCAACAGCCGAATCCCCCATAGTATTAATTTTCTCAACCATAGTACTAACAACAAGGACGATTCTGTGGAGGATTCTAAGGACGAGAAGGAGGCTTTGGTCAAGGAGGTGGATGAGGTTACGAATGTCACATGCCCCAATTTGCAAAAACAATTTAATGTTATTTGAGGAACATTGTGTTATATTTTATGCTAAGTTTGTAATTGATGACCAAGTGGGGTCAAGAATAATCAATGTAATTCAGAATATTTTATTTATAAATAAATAAATGATGAGACAATAGCTTAGTGAAGCTGTTAAAAAGGTTTTTACTGGTCACTTGGTGGAGGAGACTAGGAGGAGAGTACACTGACAAGTGGAAGCATCCTCAAACTACTTCCAACTATTGCAGGTGGCAACTTCCCTATATTTGTGGTCATGATTCCCCAAGAAAGTGGAATTGGAGAAGGTGGCTGATTAAATGAAAACTAATCTAGAAGACCTAGGCATCTCTATAAAATTACCCATTGAAGACAGCTGAGGCTGCTCATTCTAGGAGTGATCATTCAGGGTGAATGAATTTACTCAAGAGAAATTCAATGGAGGGGATTACTGAAGTGAGTTTGAGGGGTTAACTCCAGAGACTAAGCTTATTGCAGCTATTAGGCTGAAGTTCTGACTTCTATGAGAATATTTTAATTACTAAGGTAATTGGACCAGTCAGGTGACAGAAGGTCTTAAGGTTATATTCTCCACCCAGTACTCTACCGGAAGGACCAGGAACATGCTCAGGGCTCCTGAGGAAGCGTTGTATGAGTGTTCTCTAGGAGTTGGTTGGGAGGAACAACCTCCTTAAGCTGTTGTCTCCTTATCATTGATAGGTTATATTTGTCTTCATGTTATTATATTTACTTACTATCTTCAGTATAATGTTTACTAGTTTTTAAATACATACATGTTAGTATTTAATTAGGGTTTAGGAAGAAAGGAGTAACTGTGTAATGATAGACTTGGTAATTTGCAGATTATGTTAGAAATAGTAATAAAGATGAAAAATGAGAAATAGATAGAATTAGAACTCCATACTGTATTTTTCCATGCATGGCTCAGGCAGTACTCTAGTACAGCTGGGTGTTTAGGTAAATATGATGTCTCTTTTTACTTTAAATGAAATGTAATTACATTTTGCTCTAGTTTTCTTATGATTTATTCTATAAAGAAGTAGTAAATAATGTCTACATTAAATGTATTTACTTCAGATAAGAACTAAAATATAGTTATGTAAAAACATTTAGTAATAATATTACTTATAGAACTATTCTAATATTAGTATTCTTTATAAAACATAGAACTTACAAATTTAATAAATAAACGTAGGTATAGTAAATAGGCTATCATCTAGGAACCAGGTAAAGATAATTTTCAAAACATTTTTTATAACATTTGATTTCCAGACACTATGTCTCTCTATTCTAAGACATAAGGATTCTACTGTAACCTAAATAGAACCACAGAATTCATTGAAAGATAAACATAACCTATTCTCAAATTATGCAGAATTTTACCCAAAAAACTTCCTTTAGTAAAAATTAAACAACTGTAAATTTATTAAAAGAAAATAATAAAATAGAGCTCTGAATCTTTCCTTGGAAAAAATTATTCATTCCCGGACTGTAGGGTACACTTAATAATTAACCCTTTTGAACCAAAAACAGAGTAAAATATTACTCTTAAAAACAGTAAATTTTCCCATAAACTGTGCACTGGAAATCTTTATAGATATAGGATACTAATTTAAAATATTACATAAACAACTTATTAAAAATAGAATCAATTAAGAAGATATGGCTTACAGCCTTTAGAACTAAAGGTCGAGGCTCAAAATCATTAACCAAACTGAGCTGTGCAAATTAATTAATCAAACAGCAACCATTCTTTATTGACAGGTAAAAACCTTAAATCATTTACAAATCCTGACTAATTCAGAGTCTTTTCTCACCTTCTGGAACATATTACAAAAACTAAAATAAACTAGACAGAGGTCGACAGCCTCAACGAGTTTAGAGCTGAGCTCTATCATTTTAAAATGAAAGAAATTACATTGTTCAGGCCGTAAGGAAGAAAACACAAGATAAAAACCAATTTCCATCACGGATACTAGAGCCTTGTTCACCTCTACACAAAGTACCCTCTAAGGGTTTATAAACTTTTACATTGAACAAACAAGATTTAAAACTTAAGCTAACAGATAACCGAGGTCGTGTCTTTTCAACTGCAAGAACCAACTTCCAACAACCACAACATCATGCAGGAAGAAACCCTCATTGGAACCAGGGCTTACCATTTTGTATGCACATGTAAAACTGAAGGGTGAGCTCGCTTTCACCTACAGAGTTGGAACCAGGAGCAAGGACCTGCAAGTTCCAAACCTAATCATTATAAATCCTTTGTTTCTTAAAATTTGTAAAAACCCTTATGAGAAAACAAATCTAAAACCAGATTAAGGGTAAATATTTACTTGTTGTAATTTGGAGTTGAAGCTAAGGAGAGATAGCCACACCAGGTCGTATTGGTACTGTGCCGAAAGGCAAGAATCCTTGAAGTCACCTCTACGAAGGAAAAATCAAGAAAATTGACTCAACCAGATGAAGGCAGAAGCTATGAGTATTCAGTTGTAGGTTAAAGGCAAGCATAGCCTTTGAGCCACAAAGAAAAGACAATACCCACTCTCACTATAACTATTCAACACTTAGAAATACCAAAACCATTAACGACTTCTCCCAATAGTCATAGCGTAGAATTTGAAGGTGAAATGCCAAATGTTTGAAGGAGGTTATAGGTATTCCATGGCCGCGATCTCTCAACTCGGCCAGCAAGAAGGAGAAACCCTCTGTCTGCAATAACAATGAATAGGGTTTCAAATTTTTAAGTCAACCCTTGAGTGGATGTAATCATTCCACATGCCCTTCCAAATATTTCTTCAAGCATGGGTTGAGTTCCATAGTCAGCGCTGCAACAATAATACTTTTCTCCAATCAACCTTTAAATCATTTAAACCATACTTTGTGTTATGATTGCCAAGGTTATATATTATGCCATGGAGATTAGAAAAGCATAGGTTTTAAACCATAAATTATAATACAAAGTACTATAGACTATTCCAAGTCTAATTAATTTCCTTTTAATTCATTTCCTAAGACTTGTATAGAGATAATGTAACGACCACTAATCAGCTTGCATAAAGTCTTAGTCATAGCTAAAATTGCATTCCAGTTGTAAATGGAACATAAATATAAAAGCAAATAAGAGAACATCCTTAGTTAATGAGAGACCTAGGCTAAGGTAAAATGATTTACACCTTTGGATGTTAAGTCATAGGATTTTAGAGTAACTCTTATTTAGCAAAAGTAGGCTAGGATGATGGTTTAGGAACTGCTAAGTAGTTCTTCTTTAAAATTTATTTTATTGATGATCAAAAACTAGAATCCAATGTATGCTCCAACTAAGCAAAAGACAGAGTACCATATTTGCATCTTAGCTAAAATCTAGAACAAGTTTGCTTTATATAAAAGTATTTTGGTGTTTTTGAACTCAAAACAAACAGTAATTTGATTGTTTCATCAGCATAGTAACTAGGAAGCATTTTTAAACTATGCTGATGCAACTTATTATACTTTTATATTTGGATTTATAAAAATGGAAAAATAATTGACATTACCTCCTTAAAGACAAGCAACATATTTAAACCTTTTCTAAACTAGCATCTTAATCATGCTAAGGAAGTAGTTTCTCGACGTAATTTTAAATAACGCCTACTGGTTCTTACGCTTACCGGCTAAACCTGTAAGGAACCAATAGTCCAATTGAGTTAGCAGAATGTGAAGTAAGCCCCAATATCATACAATAATTATTACATACTTGACAAAAGTTAATCATCAGTATATCTAGTGCAACAAAATTCAAGTCCTTTTCTAACTCTGATTGAATTAAAGCTGTTAATTCATTAATAGTACTAACATAGGTGTTTAAGATTACATCCATTAGTTTACAGGTTCGTTTAAAAAAGAATTTCCATGTTCTTTTATAAACTATTTCATTTTTCCGCTAACATTTAGCAGTTACTTAGCTGCGACTTTAGACATTTTATGTCACTTAAATTTTTTTAAATTTTTATGAATTTTTGGGTTATTACATCGGACCTATCCAATGTTATAATTGTGGTGTACTGGGGAATTATCATAGAGATTTTCCACAATTGTAGTGTATGTTTATATATTGTACCATGATTGATCACACTATCCAAAATTGTCCACAACTGATCGCAAGGTGGCAAGATGGAAATGTTCTGCAGTTGCAGAATCAGAACCAATTACAGAAACAGAATCAGTTGCAGAACCAAAATCAAGTATAGAACTAGAACAAGTTGTCGAATCAGAGCCAAATTCCAATTCATAACCAGAATACAAATCAAAACATGAATCAACCTATGAATCCACCACTGAACTAGAATCAAGGACCAATGGTTGCGGCGATCTTGATGAAGCCCAAGACGCAGGATGTTGATGTCACTGTCGTCACCCACGGAGGTGCAAAAATGAGAGAAGATAGTCTAATTCCACATGTCTGGTTAGCTGGAATAAATAAATTACATTTTGATGTAAATACAGAAAAAGATACATTCTTTGAAGCATAGGACAAGATGCACAGAAACTCAGGTACATTACCTTTTTATGAAATTCCTATTGCTTTTGATTCCACTTTGGACGTAGGACTATCGTGACATCATGGTACCTTGCGTAACTTCTTTGAGAGTTGCTTGTCGCTAGAAATAGATCCCAATGCTCTTGCCAAGATTGAGACTCTATTGCATCGAACGACTAAGGGACAGAAGCATTCCACGGTGAAATAGTTGCATAAGAAAAAGATGAGGAAAGAAATGCACATGAACATACAGATTGGGGATTATGAGGTTGACTCAGTCATTTTGGATCTAAGCTGAGATGTTAATATTCTGACAAGAGAGATATGGAGAAATATGGGGAGTCAAATGCTGAGTTGGTCTCCTGTACAACCACGACTGGCCAACTAGTCTAGAGTAACACTTATCGGAAGAGTTCTGCACCTTGTTGTGGAAGTTGAAGGCATGAATACTTATGCCAATTTTGACATGATTGAAGTTGTTGATGGTGGAGAATCCTATCCTGCATTGCTAGGGATCGGATGGGCGAACGAAAATATGGTAGTGATAAATTTTAAGAAGTGTGTGATGACATTTGAGAATCAATACATCATAGTCATTGCTCTGATGGATCCAAACGAAGGGAGAAGGTATATTGAGCTAGTGAAAGATGAAGTTGTCAGAGGATGGGATCATGCATATAACATTTCAGAAGATTATTTCCATCCAACCGTCGATGGGGAACTCAGTTGGTGCAATGCTAGATTAGTGTCTTCTGAATCTAATGATGCTTTAGAGAACTGGAAGAACCGCTTGCATGAAGTGTCGCTATGAAAGTGTAGCTTGATTACACAGTCACGGTGTCGTGTCGCAACTAAGACCATTGAGTTACCAATTTATGAAGGACTTCCAAAGTTATGGGATTTTTTTTTTAGTTTGAAGATAAGGTTTCAGAACCATGATGGTTTCTAGCATTGGAGGAAGCAATGAAGGATTCCCCAGCATGCTGGTAGGTGAACCATAAGAAGTCGATCATTGGATGGTCGTAGTGTCGAAGACGAATGAGATTTTTCTTTGGAGATGTAGAAGTGTACCATGTTGGAAGGTACAATAGGAGAAATATTCAAGGTGTTCATCTGATTGAGTGTCATACCTTGTGGGAATCACGACCAAAGGATGAGTGGGTCCATTCCTTTGTCCACACATTGGATGAAATGTCGTGATCTTGGTATGTAGTAGCTGAGTTGCGAAGAGAGATCACTACTTGGAAGGAGTTGATTTTTTGCTTCACTCACAAATTTAGTTTCATGGATGCCAATCGAGACATTCATAATGCACTTCAAATCGTTCGCGATGTTGTTCTGAAGGTAGTGTTGGTCGCATATCCAGTGGATCCACATGTGCACTATCACATGTAGTCAATGATGGAATGTTATAATGTATCAGGAGATCCAGATGATGATGATCTATAGAATATCAATATTCCGGAAACCGAAGGGAGTCGACACATTGCAGCACTGGATGTACTAAAGGATCTAATGAATCAACCATTGAAGATAAGAAAGGTCAACATTGGAACTGAGGAGAACCCAAAGTTTGCAAATTTTAGGGACTAATTGGATGAAGAAACGATGGCAAAGATCACATATTTATTGCATGAATTCCAAGATTTGTTCCCTACGAATTTTTCTAATACAAAGGGGATACTCGGATATTTAGGAGAGATGAAGATGCCATTGAATCCATATGAGAAACCAGTAAGGCAGAGGCTGTTTCACCTTAATTTGGGATACGAGAGGGTAAAAGATGAGCTTGATAAGATGCTGGATGCTGGAATAATTGAGCTAGTCGAAGAATCAGAATGGATCAGTCTGATGGTAGTGCATGAAAAAAATATGGCTGAGGTTCGGATCTATGTCAACTTGAGAAAATTGAATGATGCGTGTATGCATGATCCATTTATGACACCATTCACTAATGAAGTTCTGGAAGGGGTAGGCGGTCAAGATATGTATTCTTTCATGGATGGGTTTTATGGTTATCACCAAATCAGGATCACAAAATAGGATCAACACAAAATAACATTTGTTACTGAATGGTATTGATTTCAGTACACTATGATGCCTTGTGGGTTGAAGAATGAGCATGCGATAATTTTCTGGATTGTTGTTTCCGCACTCAAATATTTTATTTAGAAGTTATTGCAAGTTTATATGGATGACTAGACAGTCTACGGATTGATTAGAGACCATATGGAAAACTTGCGATTGATGCTGGAAAGATGTGACAGCATCACATTGCACTGAGCTCAAAGAAGTGTATTGTTTGCGCACCTTTTGGGATGCTACTGGGTCACATAGTTTGCAAACAAGGACTATTGGTTGACCCTGTGAATATTGCACTGATCTTGAGCTTGCCTCCACCTACAAATGTGAATATTCTTAGAGAAATGTTGGGGAACATGGGGTATTATTGCAAGTTCATACGAGGGTATGCTGCGATCACAGCTCCCATGGAGAAATTGTTGAAGAAATATGCAACATTCATATGGAGTTAAGAGTTTAAAGGAAGTTTCGACACACTGAAAGCCAAGATGGATTTCGCATCGATGTTGTTTTTCCCTGATTGGAACAAGGAGTTCCATGTCCATGTGGATGCATCATCTATTGTGCTGGAAGTGGTACTCATGAAAACAGGAAAAGGAGATCTCAGATCACCCAATTTCTGTCGCTATTCAGAAGCTGTCGTCTATAGAGAAAAACTACACAACCCCAGAAAGGGAAGGTCTAGCGATGGTGTATGTGCTACATAAGTTTAGGAAGTACCTATTGGGTGGTCATTTCAAGATGTTTGTAGACCATTCTGCTTTGAAGTACCTAGTTAAGAATCCTATGTTGGCGGGTAAGATATGCCATTGGCTACTTCTCTTTCAAGAGTTTGATTTTGAGATAATTGTGAAGCCAAGTCACTTGAATGCTGGCCCTAACCATTTATCCATAATTGAGACAGGAGAAGAACCAACAAACATTGAAGACAGATTACTAGATGTGCAATTATTTAGAATAAAAATGGTTGATGATTATTATTATCAAATCATTCAGTTTTTGTCGATGCGAACTACATCGAAGGACCTTACTACAAGTCAGAAGAAGAAGTTGGTGTTTAAGGCCTCAAATTTCTAATTGATGGTTGGATAGCTATACAATCTAGGACCAGATTAGGTTTTGTGGTGTTGTGTCCTAACACATGAACAAGGGAAGATTTTGGTAGAGGCCCATGCGGGAGTTGCTAGTGGACATTATGGAGGATGAGCTATTGCGAGGAAGGTTCTCCGCAAAGGGATTTGGTTGCCCACCCTACATTCTGATGCGACAAACTATGCATAGACCTCAGATGTCTGTCAATGAACTGGAAAACCATTGAGGAGGGATGATATGTCGCTAGTAACTAAGGTGACATTGCATCCATTTGATAAATGGGTTGTGGACTTTCTGGAACCAATTAACCCACCTGGGAAGTGAAATGGTGCACAGTATATCATTACAGCAACTGAATATTTAACAAGATGGGCAGAGGTCGCACCGGTCATGGATTGCATCATTGTGACAATAACAAGGTTCTTGTTTGAAAACATTATGACATGGTTTGGATGTCCAAGGATATTGATGATTGACCAAGGGAGTCACTTCATCAATTGCACAATAAGCGCACTGACGGAGGTGCTACAAATACAACATAAGAAGAGTAAATTGCATCATCCTCAAGCGAACAAGACAGCGGAGGCATTCAACAAAATATTGGAGCATGCACTTAGAAAGGTATGTAATGCAAACCATGATGACTAGGATTTGAAGATTCCAATAGTCTTGTGGGCATGTCGTACCACTTGCAAGAGATTGACGGGAAAAAAACCATTCAAGTTGGTGTATGGGAAAGAGGCAGTCATGCCTATGGAGTACATTATTTCAAGTCTGTGCATTGTAGCAACGATGGAAATAGATGATGAAGCAGCACTAGAATGATGATTGGACCAGTTAGTTCAACTTGAGGAACACAACTTTGTTGCAAGCTTTCATCAGTACGTCGAGAAGGATTGATAGAAGGCTTGGCAAGATCTCCACATAAAGAAGAAACAATTTCAACAAGGGGACTTGGTGTTATTGTACAACATCAAGTTCATGAAGCATCCAAGTAAGTTCCAAATACATTGGTTAGGCCCATATCTTGTTAGTTCCATTACTTCAGGAGGTGCAGTTCAACTGCACCAATTAGATGGTGCGATAATGCCAAAACTAGGGAATGGTAGCAGGATGAGGCCCTATAGGATGGGCCCAAAACTGTGTGATACTTGAGGAACTGCACAATGAAGAAAAAAAGTAGGTAGGATGAGGGATAGAAGGATGGTGCACCAAGTGGAAGTGGATGCACAAGAGTAGGATCCAGTAGCGCAGTTAGGAGGACATGCTGTAACAGTCACAGGGCTTCGCATAGAGTCAAATCAATAATAAATGAAGACAGTTAAAAGCAGTTAACCAACAGTGCTTGGTGAAGCAACAAACATTTATGGATGATATGAGCATTGGATTAATAGGATCATTGATGGATTCAGATCATTAATGACAAATTTGGTCATGATGATCAGCATGATTCGGTCATTATGGTCGAAGGATCGATTTGGCACTATAAGAAGTGGCTGAGTGTGGTTGAAAGTTATTATTGTGCAAGGTTGAGCAAAGTTGCATAGTTGCAGAGCTAAGTTAAGTGGATCACTAATTGAAGTGAGTTTGAGTGATTATTGAAGGATTACGGGGAACTAGTGTGGTATGCTGAGTGAACCTATAATGGTTAAGATTTCAAGTGAAAGGGATTCACCAATCGGTCCAATAACAATTGAGAAGGAGATCAGCAGTATGCCGATAGGATAATCATCAGTTTTGAAGAAGAAGCAGAAGGGTTAGAATCCTAGCTCTCTGGCACCGCAGAAGAGGTAGAACATAAAATCTATGAGGGTATCACAAGATACTACGCAGACGAGGCCATCAAGCTCAGGATTTGTAGAGTCAGCGGCTTGAACAGGGGTCTGCATTAAGGACATCCCTACGTATATACCTCCTAGTCATCCTGGTGCATAGTCTAGGAGGCTCACCAAGAATAAAAAATACCAACCGAAGATGTTGGTGCTACCACAGGGGATAGTATGCACTACAGATATTGTGCATGTGCTGATGCAGATGAAGTACAATGACCATGACTTGCTTGCATGGGAATATGTTTCAAATGGCCCATATGTGTCGATGGTAATAGTAGAAGGTAGCCCAATATAACATATTCCAAAGGATTCAGCAAGCGGGCTGAAGAAACCGGGGTTGTTGGGGATGATTAACATGTCGCATTTTGGGTGGCTGAATGGGGCAAATGCCTACCTCAAGTAGTTTTTGTCCTATTTTTATGGCAGGAATTTGTGGCTGGACACACCAGTCAAAATCAAGGTATATTTGATCTCAAACATCATAGGGCTACCAAAGGATGGGCTAGAACCCTCACAGCATTTCAGAGGCAAGGATAATGATAAAATTCTTGTTGCGAGGATAAAGAAGAAATACGGTTTGCATCACGATGGGAGGGCTCACCGCATTGATAGAATCAATGACCAGGAAGTGCACATCGACGCACATATTTAGCCAACACTAGTACAAGTGATCAATTTTGCCACGGCAAAAACGTGGCAATATCCACGGAAAAGCGTGGATATTGCCATGTCTAAGTGTTTTTTTTGTCGTGGCAACTTTTTCGTCACAATAGCGACGACCCCTAATTTGCCGTGGATACAGCGACAATGGAAAAACCCCAGGTATAGCGACGAGGATGCTATACCTGCGACAGCAAACTTGGAAAAGTTCCACGGCACGCCGTCGCTGTATCCACGCCTTGCCGTCGCTATATCCACGGAATGCCGTCGCTGTATCCACGCCTTGCCGTCGCTATATCCACGCCTTGCCGTCGCTATATCCATGGAATGCGGTCGCTGTATCCACGCCTTGCCGTCGCTATATCCACGGCACGTCGTCGCTATATCCACGGTACACCGTCGCTATATCCACGGCTGTGAAATTTTTTAAAAAATTGTC